>CM043015.1:205804055-205860416 GCA_023690525.1 Holotrichia oblita | reverse complement strand
AAACTACAGACCTATTTATGCTAAAGTTTTCAAAGCACTTTCTGTATGAGCAAATCTATTTTTCAGTCGAGAGCTTAATAACAACGTCACAGCATGGTTTTGTGCGTAATCGATCTACCAGCACCAATCTGGCGTGCATTACGCAGTATATCTCGGAGTGTCTAGATAAACGTTGTCATTTGACAACGTGGTATACACTGACTTCCAAAAAGCTTAGGTATAGGATTCTCGCCAGCGCTGATGAAGCTTTTTTTCATCTTACCTATTTGGACTAGGAGACAATATGTTGAATATGGTAATATTAAATCCTGCGAAGTTAGTTCAACATCTGGCGTGCCGCAGCGTTCGAATCTAGGCCCTTTACTGTTTTTGATTTTTATTAACGATATATCAGCAGTTGTTTCTTGTGAATGTGAACATTTACTATTTGCTGACGAACTGAAGATCTTTTATGAAATTAATGCCGTGGATGACTGTATTAAGCTACAGAAAGACGTTTCTAACATTGAAGAATGGTGTGGAGACAATCACTTAACTTTGAACATTGGTAAATGGAAAGTAGTAACTTTTCCAGAACATATTTCAATTCAACGGGAGTTTTTATGAACAACTGGAAGGAACGGTAATGGGTAACTCCTTGTCGCCCTTTTTGGCTAACCTTTTCATGAGCCGTTTTGAAAAGGACTTAGAATCTGAGAGCGACTACTTTCCTAGTGTTTGGTTGAGGTATGTGGATGATATTTTCGCTATATTTGACACTAAAAAATGTAATATTGACGATTTTCTCAATAGATTAAATAATCGGTTCGAAACCATAAAGTTCACTTGTGAAAGAGAAGAAAACGGTCAGCTACCCTTTCTAGATACTTTAGTAATTAGAAATAACAATAGATTAGAGTTTGACGTGTATAGAAAGGAAACCAGTACACTTCGCTACATTCCTTCAGATTCCCATCATTGTGTTCAACACAAAATGGCAAGCCTGAATTTTTTGGTCCACAGACTTCTCACTTTTCCCTTGAACAAGGCGAGGTAAGAGAAATAGCTTAAAATTATAAAAGATGCGGCTAAGTGTAATGGTTTCCAGCCTCAGCATATTAAGTTAATTAGGAAGTTTAATTATAAGAAAACTGTGAAAGAATCTACGACTTTTCGAAAGGATGTTAAAGCTTCACCCGTTGTGACCATCCCTTACGCTCCCTTTATAACTAAAGGTTTGAGTAAAATCTTCAAAGAGCTAGATCTCAGAATAGTTTACAGTTCTGGGACTAGTTTACGAAGTCTCATCGGTAAGCCTAAAGATAAAATACAACCTCTATAAAACTCAGGTATTTAGGAAATCAATTGTAAGGATTGTAATCAAAAATATATTGGGCAAACCAGGAGGGCAGTCTCAACTAGATTCAAAGAGCATATGGCTAATCTTAGATTTAATAGAATTGAGAAATCGAGCGTTGCCCAACACATTTTGGAAACAGATCACAACATCGATCATACGAATGTTAAATTAATTAGACAAATAAACAATTGTAAGTTTCTAAATGTTTTCGAAAGTTTAGAAATATATAAAAATAAGTTATGTGTAATGAACTGTGACAATGGACCTATCCCCCATTCGTCATAGTTTTCGTTAATCGGAAATTGATGATGCGTATCGGTTTGACCGTTCATAACATTTAGGTTACTTGTTTTTGTAGATTTTATTTTAATTTAGTTTTATTATCGCCTTGATAATGACAGCATTGCTGTTGAAACGCGTCGGTGTTTTAGTTAAAACTTTTTTGGTGTTTAGTGGGTTAAAGTGTTCAGAGTAACTTTTAGTCGCAGGCAAGAGATACAGTACTGGACAGATCCAAGTTAACGCTGGTTAATTTTTGAAGTGTATTGTTACAGCCGTTGACATACATAAAACATAAGCAAAATACACTGCAAGCATACAAGTATATAAGCTTCTGTCAACGTACGCGAAGAGTTTTATTTGTAACCATTAGTATAAAAACTAAAAACTAAAAATAATTTTATACGTTGTGTATTGGGCTGGACATTCATAAGCTAACAATAATAAATAAGTACAAAAATAAATATTATAGTTAAATTCTACTAACATAAATGAAGTATTATTTAATATTTTGTATTTGCTTCATTGATTTCTATCACAGCACGTAGCCGTTGTAGAGTGCTGTTCAAGTTTTCTAAGAGACCCCATAGCAACAGATCCCATTGGTTTCTGAGTTCATTTTAGAACTTTTCAGTTTTTTCTAGAAGTCTGCGGAATTTTGTCATCAAAAATCGTCCAAAAATGTTCAATAGGGTTTAGGTCGTATTACTAGGGCGGTCAGCCTAACAGCTGAACATTTATTTACATCGGCAAGGTATTGCATAGCAACCCTGCTTTTAGGGTCGTTATCTTGCATGAAAATAAATTCTTCCAACCCCATTTTATCAACGGAAGTTTGTAGATTTTCCTGTAGAAGCGTTACGTAGACTACCCCAGTCAACCTTCCTTCAATTGCGGCTAAATTTCCTACACCAGACTTGGAGAAACTACCACATAACATAAGCGTACGTCCACCATGTTTTACTGTCTACTGCAAGAAGCGTTTTTGTAATCCGCAAGACAGTATATTAACAAACCAAACGACTTCTGAACAAAATTTCCTGTTCTTTAGGCTACCTGTTGGAAATAAAGATTATCATCATTATAGATCAAAGTCTTTCGATCAGCGAAACTTCAAGTGCAACATTATCTATGCGACAACACCCGAAGCACTCCGGCGCAGTAAACGACGGTCATCAAAACTTAAAAATTCAAACAACGCAATAATCGAAGATTAGGACAAAAATGAATGGTTTTGGTATGGAGTTTAGTCACGAAACATGTTGTATGTTTTGGAACAAATTGGCGTTTTCTGGGAGGAAGCGTGGGAGAGGGTGGAATCTCAGTACAGTCATTATAGACCTAAAAAGATGAAATCTCACGTAATATGACTGAAACAGAGCAGGACTTGTGCTTTCCAGTTTAAAAAACAATCAAAAAACGGAAGTTTCATAAGTAAAAATTTTGTAATAATAAACTTATTTCCAGGACGTCATCAGGTATGTACTCGTACACTGCTTGTCAGCAGTAATGTCTCCCCCTAGAGACTATAAATCAAACCTTTATGAGTAAATTAATATTTAAACGTCATTAAATCTGCTGACAATTAGGATGTTTACCTGCATCAGCCGTGTTTACTTATGGCGAGACCGGTCTAACTTGGAGAAATTACTTCTGACGAGCAGTTTACAGAATAGGTAGACGAAATTGAGTGTGTTATGGAAGAAAAAATGAATCATCAGCAGTTGTTTGTTTTTTTATTTAAACAATTATCCTAATCGTGTCACCGATTGGAAACAAATCCATAACAAATCAAGCGGATGCAATTCAGAAGTTTAATTCGCATAGGTAGACCGCATTTACTACTTTAACTTGACATATATGCAACATATCGAAACATATATTTCAAATTCCACTTAATAACGTCTGAAGATTATTACGGCCGTTCACAAAGTACTACTTATTGCGCTTGCACGCTATTAATTCTAATAGTTTGTTCTCCTACACGATGGCGATGCATTTCGTATAATGCGAGATCGCTGGCTCTGACTGACTTAACAGACCCGATATAATCGCCCGTTTTGTGTATTTGTGTGTTGTGTACGTGTACGAGTGTTGTGATAATAGCGGCAAACAGGCAGCAGCAGCAGCAGCAAGCACCTTTCGGTATATACCACTATAAGCTAAAGAAGAAGTATAATTATATGTATCATGATGAAGTCATTGTGTATGGGATGTAGTCGTGGATATCTCTCCGCGGAGAGTCGCACGATGTCACGGCTATAAGATTGATCTAAATGGGGTAAAGTCGTGATTGAACCTGTGCCGTTACCGACCTTGACAATTAGCAATGAGATATACACACATACACTTAAATACAACAGCGACGTAATGTAAAACTTCGATTCTTTAAAGGTTAAAATAGATTGAAATTACGACACGGAGACGACCGGCAGATACACCTGTACTAACTCTAGATATAACATTTAATATGCCACAGTGTCAATTAAATTTATAATTGGAGTAGTTTCTCTATTATACTACGTTAGATTAGATGTTGGTGAAAAAGTTAACAGCAAACATACTCAGATAAGAGAAAAGATAATAAGCATTTAACTTGATGTCATCACATCATCCTCTTTTAATAATCGAGTAAATAGTTTCTTATTAAGTTTCCTACAATAATAACCGAGTTGCTATTTAGCTTCTACGGGGCCGTGCATAATTAAATGCTTAACCTTAAACGTATTATCTTATAAGCGGTCTCTCTCTCTTTACAGGATCGCTACAATATTGTTTCTACACTGTACGCGTGATATTTAAATGAAATGGTATATGTATGCATTACTTACAGTATTATTTATATACAATTACGTTTCAGTATTAACGTTATTTATAATTATCGTGATGTATTTGAATACAATATAATTAAGTTCGTGTGAAATAGCAAGGACGTTGATCTAACCCCCGGATAAAGATAGAAAGGAATGAACGGCACGACATGACGAGGGGTGTTCCGCAAGGCTCGATGCTCGGGCCAACACTGTAGAATATTCTCTATTATGGTGTGTTGCAGATAGATCTTGGCAGAGGAGGCAAAAGAATAGCATATGGAGACGATCTATATTCTATCTATATTAAGCCAGCAAGAACTGTAGGGTATTTGGGCATAGTTTCAGACGATACCAACGAGTAACTCCTATCCACTTGTTGGCAATACAGAGGAAAAGAAATGTGAGATTGTCGCAGACGACGCCAAGCACGTTGAGCAAAAGGACTTCCTCAGGCAGTGGCAGGAAAAATGGTACAATCGTACCAACCAAAACAACATACACCCTGGAAGCTGTTATGGATCTGAGCCGAAAAATAACTAAAGCAAAGGAAGAAGAAGAGCGAGCCATACAAAGAACAAGGAAGGACAACACACGAAAATGGAACCTAAGAGAGAAGGATAGTGGAGACCCTGCCCCTGCCCAGACGTTAAAATCTTGAAAGGGTAGTTCCTGGTCGTGGAGAGTGGAGAACGTGAAGAACGTGAGGGTGGTTTTCGTGGATTGGAGTCCCACACTCTTGGACGAGAGCAAATTCCATGAGAATTTCCTCCCGACAACAAAAATATTAATTCCAATTAATAATAATAATAATAACAATAATAATAAATTTATTGTCATAAGTTCATAAGAACGTGATATACAGACAGACATTAATAAATAAATAAATATACACATCGATTACCTTGACAACGTGTAGAAGGCCCCGTCCAACAGAAAAATTCTCAATTGTCGCCTAAACGTTATGCTGTTATTATTATATTGCGCCTTCAAGTTTATGGGCAGTGCATTGTATGCCGTAATAGCCCTATATCGAAGACCGTTTTCAAAAAATTTAGAAGCATGTAAAGAAATAGAGTAGTCATTACAGGATCTAGTCTGCATATCACTGTAAAAGTCTCTGTTACTTATAAATTCATTTTGATTTTCTAGTAAAAAGATCATAAGTTCGTATATATACAGACTTGGAGTGTCTAGATACGCTGTTGACGGAAAACTTGTTGACAGGGTGTATTATATAATTTATTAGTTGGAAACTAATAAAGAACATAAATACAAAAGATCCATCTTTCGCAGCCTCTTCCACAGACTGTATAGCCCTCCGTGGAATGAGGATAACTTCCGTAAAGAACTCGACTTAATCTATGAAGTAGCGACTATGAATATAACTTTTTATAAGGAACAACTCACAAATCTAGCAAGTCAACTTCAGATGAAAACGAAATAAATAATTATCGTCAAATCACTATCAGGAGATCCGAATGTTTTTTAACATGAAACATGTAGTGGTGAGTTGAAATCTTCCAGTTCGATCAAATGTGAAGTTACTGCTTTTCTTCAATTTCTTCAAGTTGATTTTTCTTAAATAGCAAATGCTACATCATTCAGTTTTCCTGTTGCCTTTGCCCGTCCATTCTTATCGATCTTGAAATCAGCTTGTTTTGAGCGTGAACGTTGGTTAAAAATTTTAGCTTGCTACCACGTTTTGTTGACTAAATAATCGAGAGAAACAGAATTTCACCAGCCACTTCCCCCACCCTCCCCCGCCCCCACCGATAATCTGTTACAATATACCGGGGCTTCCAGAAAAATTTCCAAAGGGTGTAATGTCTTTATTTATCATATGATTTTAATGATCTATATATGAAACTGTAGGGTTTCGTAAAGACTACAAAAAACAAAGCAAATTATATGTTTGTCAGATATAATTCGCGAGAAACGTAATTCAACTTTTTTTTATAAAAGAACATTTTCTAACGATAATAATCCAAGAAAAATAAAAGTTTTTGCAAATTTTTATATGGCAAAACTAACAGTAGGTCATGAATTGCAGTATGCAACTGTCACTGTCAGTTTGAGTGATCCACGCATTTTTCAAAAACAATAATATAATAAGTTTAATTTCGATTTATTTTAATATTAATAGGAAATATGAATCTTGAATATTTAACGGATATGCTTGAAGTTTATTTTGAATGTGGTAAAAGACCATGTGACGCTATTAGAATTTATCAGGAACGTTTTCCTGAATCACCACATCATAAAAAATTTGCACGACTGGCAGCAAATTTGAGGATGTACGGATCTTTTAAAAAGCCAAAGGAATAAGTACGAACTACAGATGAAAATTTAGATTTAAACGTTTTATTGATGGTTGCGGAAAATCCTAAGACGTCCGTTAGAGAGATTGCTAACAGCATTGGATCTTCAAGTACAACAGTACATTCTATTTTGAAAATCCATAAATTAAGACCGTACAAACCTCAACTGATCCATCATTTGCTGGAAGACGATTATCCATGAAGAATGCAATTTTGTAATTTTTATTTAAATAAATTACGAGAAGATCCACTATTTTATTCTAAAATTTTCTGGTCGGATGAGTGTACCTTCACGAACAATGCCATATTTAATAGAAACAATCATAGGTATTGGAGCAATGACAATCCTAGATTTCTCATTGAAAATAATATCCAGAGAAGGTTCTCTTTAAATGTTTGGTGTGGAATTTTAGATTCTAGATTAATTGGACCATATTTTATTGATGGTAACGTAAATCAAGAAAAATACCATACATTACTCGAAGAAATAGTGGACAACCTAGAAGAATTGCCCATTGCTCAATACGCACAAATTTACTCCCAACAAGATGGAGCTGCTCCACATAATGCTCTAATAAATACACAATTTCTAAATATGCAGTTTGATCGAAGGTGGATAGGCACTTACGGACCAATTAGATGGCCTGCCCGATCACCAGACCTAAGAGAAATTGTTTATGTAACACAAGCCGAAAACGTAGATAACTTACGAAATAGAATAGTTAATGCGTTTTGACAAACAGGTACCCTCCAATAACATATTAAATGCAGCTGTGTCTGTAGGAAAGTGGTAAAGATTATGCATTGGTCAAAATAGTGCCCAATTCGAGCAGTATTTATAGGATAGTGTTTTGTTTGTTGTTTTTTTCATTTGATTATTTTGTTTGATCTAAACAACAAAACTGTTTATTTTATTGTCTGTATTTTTCATAATTATGATTAAAAAAGGTGCTGTGATTGTTTAATTGCGTACTCCAATTCATGACCCACTGTTAGTTTTGCCATATAAAAATTTGCAAAAACTTTTCTTTTTCTTGCATTATTCGTTATTTAAGTGTATGTTTTCATGATATTATTCGAATCGTTAGAAAATGTTCTTTTATAAAAATCAAAAAAATATGTATAGTGCAATTTGAAAAAAAAGTTGAATTACGTTTCTCGCGAATTATATCTGACATGCAGATAATTTGCATTGCTATTTGTAGTCTTTACGAAACCCTACAGTTTCATATATAGATCATTAAAATCAGATGATAAATAAAGATATTACAGCCTTTGGAAATTTTTGTGGAACACCCGGTATATTTCATGAAGTAATCGAAAAGCTACCCTTCTTTAAAAACTTTTAACAAGTTTATTATACGATGGACATATCGCAAGTTGCACTGATAAATGCAAAAAGAAACACCTTGATTTATCTTTATAAACAGACGCAGAGATCCAGGAACATTTGGATTGGCCCATTGGCGTCGCACACGTGATGTGTCTGTAACGCGATCTAATATCGACGGGAAAGACGAGAATGTTTCTTTTCTATCGACAATGAGTTCCATTCAGTACAATGCATATGTTAACGTTGAGGAATAATGTCTAATTCGGCGCCATCTGGTCACCATCTGGTTTTCCATTACTCGCAGTAGAACTTCAAAATTATAACGATTAGAGTAGTATTGGCCCAGGATTTTTTTGGTAATAATTTCAAAGCTCTGCAGCTCAGGAGAAAGAAGAAAAATATCACGTAAAATGCCTACTGAGCTTTAACAGGACAAGATATCAAAAAAAAAATTGTAGGACCTTCTTTATCGAGCGCAGAAAGTCTGGGATATCACCATTCTACCTATTATAGTTTTCGAGTTCTATCAATTGGGGTTGGGTGTTATATACCAGATCTAACCATCACTTTTTAGGTTATCAAGTCAGTAATTTTCCATTCCATCTTTAATAGTTTCGATCTTAGTTAGGGGCTTCCTTTTATTTACTAGAAGACAATTCTCTCGAAGTAATTAAACTAGACAGTCGTATTTTCCCATTGCTCGTTCCTTTTTATCAAATCTACGCGTACTAGTAATGAAGGCAACCTTGCAGAATTTATATTACGCAATCTCCTATTCATAAGGCGAATTCCGCGAGTTCCTCTTAACGCAATCCGTGAATAATGTCGCCGATACCGTACAGACATCCGCGGCGATCCACTAAACAACAACAAAAAAAAACACCACAAACGAGGTAAAAAAAGAAGAACACCAGCGCGTGATCTATGTTATTCATCTACGCGATACGGAGCTGCATATAGAAAGAGGGGCCTTCTTTGCAAACAAGTATCTAGATTATCTTAGTCGTTGGTCGTTGGTTTCTTGGCGTGTTCGTACCGTGTCGCCTATATATTTTACTTTAAGTAAACAAACTGTACTGTATGAGGTGAAGTAGTGGTAGTACGGCATAACAAGCTAAAAAATTACTACCTATAGATACGGGAGCAGTAGCTACTAAGTCCCCGTGTGCTTATTCTTCTTCATCTATGTATACTATACTACTACAACTACTCCACCGCGAGTTCTTTTTTGCGCGGAGCTTTCCTTATCTTAACGGCGAGAAGTTTTTTACTAGTGCACACCTTAGACGTTCCATAATGTAATGAGTCAATTACCGGAGCCAATCTGATAAGACAATACCGGGTCCACATGGACGACTACACCACTTTATAATTACCAAGGTGCTGCTGCGTTAGTGGCCCCGGTTATACCGCCGCTCTCGATGGAATTTACATAAACACGATCCATCCGATTGCTTATCGATCTCAGTAAAACACGTCTCTATTACTTGGGCGACTTCCTTTATTTTAATTACTCCGCTAGTATAAAGCTACATCGTTTAGTTATGTGTACGTATAAATCTGTGTGAAACAAACCTGCACCTGACAGACTGTTAATAGCCGGGAAAACTAATCCGATCAAATTGGAATTAAATACCAGATTTTTTGGCATATTTTAGATAAGAAATATATGAGGGAATGAATGATATCAAAGTATTTAAGCCAATATGTCAGGAGATCTCTCATCCATTTTTCGCAATTATAGAAAAATATCTGTACAACCAATTACACAACCTACGATTACTATTTATGTGGACATATGCTATGACCGCAATCACTGTAATCGTCCTCAATAGAGCAGGTGTATAGGCATCCTAGATCTTACAGGCGCTTTCTGAGACGTCGTGATTATTAAGGTAGAGGAGAAACTGGTTTAAATGGCTGAATTATTTGAACAGTTTCCTTCGAACTTGATAGCAGCATTTATTTTTATTTTTTTGAGTTTGAGAATATTATACAATGCATTCAAAAACTCTAAAACAGCTTTCACAACATAATAGTATATTACATACTAAAGTATGTATACTATTTTTTGTACCACTAGTCTAGTTAGATTTTGAAACCTTGATAATTAGGAATAAATTTGCTAATGTATGTAAGATTGCACTTGTAATAAAACATAAAACAAATATAAGTAGGCTTCATTTTGATATTGACAGATAAGTTTTGACATATGTAACTGCTGAAGCGAAGTATTTTTTTTTTTCGTTTTGTTTATGTATGTCTGAAGAAAAAGATTTTAAATGTATACTACCTGAAATGTACAAGATTGCAGAACAGGTAGTTGAGTGCTAGCTTGCGCATGAATCAAAACGCTTTCATACGAAAACATATTCAGAATTTTGACGGTTGACATCCTACGGCGATTGTATGATTGCAGCATGCGCGTCATTTGCCATTATTCACCTACTATTAGTTCAGAGGTTGAGAAATGACATCTATCTGCATTCTATTATGTGTCAAAATGCTATGATTTTTGACTACTGGTATAAAAACAATACTTTTTCTCCAACTGTAGTAATTTAAAACTGTAGGCTAATATAAATTTAAAAAATGTCACCTACATAAGTACGGCAGCTAGTTACGAGTGTAAATAAAAAAGTATGCAAATGGGATAAAGTTGATTGCGAAATCTGGGTCGCAATGGAATGCAGGCGAAAGCCTAGAGGTGGATGCAATTGGAGATCGAGCAATTTCTATTATTTTGCCCGTCAAATCCGGACCCTAATATGAACCAGTTTGGTCAGAGGTGCAATAGGAAAAGATAAAGTCATGGATTATTTAGAACAGAGATCTAAAACGCTAGAGCCACCAACAATTTGGTCGATTTCTTCGATGCTCAAAGTCATTCCCAACGTCAAAGAAAACATCGATGTTCGAAAATACTCGAAAATTGTATCTTGCCTGGTTACCATCGAGGCCGATGACAGTCGCTGTGTACTAATGAAGGTGAAATCAATTTTTACCACTAATAGAAATTGAAATTTCTAATCAAATTCAACATTCCTTCAAATGTGTAAATCTTTTACTTCCACTTTTGATGACGTTTTCTTAAATATTTCGAATTTAAATTACTCGTAAGATTTAAACGAAATGCACGAACAAACTAATCAATCTCCAGGAGTTTATAATACTTTTTTAATAAATATTCTTAATTTACTTTCGTAAATTTCTTGTTGCCAGATGTTGTAATTTCTTGCAATAAAAAAATCACTATGAAAACATGTGTTTTACAGTGAAAAAACCTATTTTTTAACAGTGAAAAAAATGACACTGCAGACCGAAATTGATGAAAAAAACGTCAATTTTTTTAATAATGGGAGAAAAATATTTATTCTAAACAAACTTTGTCACCCTCTTTCATTTATGTAGGCGTTAAATTAATTAAATCTGTCAAGGAATATGAATACCAAGTTGATGTACTTCAAATTTGGTCTTAAAAAAAAAATACTGCCAACTCCTTTTACTCGTTTACAAATTCAACTCCTACTGGGTATTATAAGGCTTGTTTCATTAATTGCGATAAAGCGCAGAGATAATATCAAGCTTGAAGTAATTTTAATTGATTGATATAATTCCTTTCTTTTATCTTTTTTAATGGATTGTAATAATGTACGAGACGAGTAATAATTAACGAGACTCGGAAACACGTGTTTCATTAATTGAATCAAAGAACATGAAAACAAATGACTAACTAAAATGTTTTCTTATTTGAAACTTTACTGCTTCCTGTAACTTTGTTAGGGGTTGAATTTGAAGAAACATGTGTTTTATAAGTTGTCCCAAAGAACATGAAGGCGAGGTTTGAAGTACATTTGATCGCAATTTTTTGCCAACTCTGTCACTTCCTCAGGATTGTATTTGAAAAAAGAAAAAAACCCAAAAACACTAATTGTGTGAAAACCCTTAATAGCAAGTTTGAAGAAAATTTTACTCCCCTTTTGACCGCTTTAAGGGTTGAATTTGGAAGAATGCCGAAACACATACCTATTTAATTAATTGCGTCAGAGAGCATTAGTACCATGTTTCAAATAAATTAGACCATCGAAATATTATTTACCACTCGCACATTGCTATACTTCCTGTCACCTTTTTTCACTCCGTTTCACCTCCTTAGGAGTTGAATTAAAAAAAAAACTTTACCGCTTCGATTTTACCCATTTAAAGGGTTGAATTTGAAATAAACGGGAAACAGGTGTTTCATAAATTGCACCAAACTCTGCCACACCCTATGGGGGTACAATGTTAGGGGCTGAATTTCGAGAAATCGCTTCTTAAATGATGCCTACAATATAAAATCAACGTCGTCTCCAAATTTCAAAATTTCTACTCTTAGCAGTTTAGGCTGGGCCAAAATTTTGTCATCATACATGAGCTTATTCAACAGTCAGCAACAATGATTGCTCTTTCATGACTGATCGTTTCCTAGCACATTTTTTCGAGTTGTTACCGCTTTTTCTTCAACATTAAGATGGTTAGTAATTCGTAGCTTCCCACAATAATAACGCAAGTCTGTTATGGGTGTCAATTTTCCGTTTCTTCATTCAGCTAGTTGTTTGAGAATAATAATGTTGATCTCTTTGTAAAACTGTCGTCATCCTATCTTTAAAGGAAATTTTGTCATAATCTTGAGGTGCCATTCAGCAATGTTTTGACACATAACAGCATTTGAGTGGATGTGTATTCACTTCCTGAAAACTCACCACCAATAACACCAGCTGCTTCATAATTTCCACTATAAAAGTGAAAAAACTGAATGCATATTTTGGTCTAGAATTCCAAAATACAATACACTATAGTGATGCTTCAATACGAGAATTCAGAATCTAGCAATCGGTGACTGGGTTGTTGTCTAGTATGGGTTGGAAACGAATGCATCTCTCTTTTTGTAGGTCAATGAATTACTACTTCTAAAATTTTATACATTCAGCGATGCCATTTCGCCAGATGTTTTTGATTTTTAAATATTTGTATTATCTTTAAAACATCACTGCGGTTCTGCCATTTAACTGAATCTCCCCGGGTTTCATTTTTTACCGATTACTACAATATTTCTGTTGGGCATCTAGCACGAATACCATTGAATAAAACATCTCAAAGCGCCGTGTGATTCCGAACACGATGCTTTATGAAGAAATACTTCATCTATCGTGTGTATGCATAATATTTTAATCGCTAACAATCTTTACAATGCCTGAAAAGCGTGCAAGAAGGAGGTGAAATACAATCATCGTTGGTATAAACACAGGTATACTGTATGTCCGCGTTGGAATATGCGACTGACATACTTAAAGAAACAAAGGATACGTTCAATAAATTTTCTGCCTGCGAATAATGCACGAGCCGTGTCCGATAACTGCCTGATGTTAGTTGCACAATTCAATATATATTAAACGAAGTGTTGGGTCGTCTGACGCGATGCACCTGTGCGCTTTTGTTGTCCTTTATATTACATCGTGAACATTATTTTTTTATTTATCGGAAAAGGTATCTGTATGTATGTAGGTACGTCGTTTCCGCGGTTGCAATATTTGAAGAGAAGCTACATTAATGAAGTTACTTAATTTTTTTTAGCTTCTTAATAAATCAATTTCGTTTTGGGTAAAATATGATGATTTTATCGCATAATGTGCAGAACACAATATTTTAGACAGTGACAGCTTAGCTTCAGTTAAGAATGAAATCAGCAAAGAAGCTCTAAGATTTGTTCGATTCAGTTTAATAGGTTTCCTTTGTAAATTAATATAAACACTGCAATGAGGTCCGCTCAACAAGTTTCTAAACACAACCAAGTCATTCTTACTATTATTTAATTTTATACTACTATTTAATAGGAGGTAAACCTGATAGACGATCCTGAGTGACATGTTGAGTCTGCACACTTTTCTCAACATCCGAAAACATCCAGTTTCAAGCCGATAAGTCTCTATCCTCTTCGCAAGATTACGCGATTTTATCATTGAGGATAATCGTCTACCCGATGGGCAATTTTGGTTTCGGGAGAGCTTATCGGCTGATTTTCAGTTTCTTCGAGGTTCGTAGCGCATTGAAGCTGAGGCATTCCACCACCGCTGTTTTCATCGACTTCGCCCACGCGTTTGACTTGGTGTGGCACAATGGTCTGCTATTTAAAATGCACAGCTTTGGTACTAACCCGAATTTTTTTTTAATGTGTGGTGGGTGCTTAGTTGCAGTGACTCCGTAAGCTGTATCGCTATCACTGCAACTCTCGCGGTGTAGTTTTGTGTGTGTAAATTGTGTTCAATTGGCTTTGTGACAGCATCATATCGCCTTTTATGATGCCGCGCTGTTAATCACTTTGCTCCCAACAGCGAATGGCAAGTCCATCCGATTTTTATCTGCATGGTTCTCATTAAATATTTGCTCTGTCTGTGGGGCACATTCATCACTAGCACCATAAATGCAAATCATTTCAACGCTTTCTTCTAAAGAATAAACAATCTTCACTTAAATAAAGACACAAGAGTCAATTAGGATTTTACAACGTTCAATATGCAACAACCAATAATTTATGTCAGTTTTGACGTTTATAAGATACGTAAAGAAATCATAGTACACTCTGTAGTTTTATCAACTGAGTGGTTTTCCACTCAGTTGGCATTCAAAAAAAGTTAAACAAATAAGATTTTCCAATGTTGACGTTTATTAAATACCTACGTAATAAAATACCTTAGTTTTTGTTAAGTAAGTGGTTTTTTGCCCATAATTTGATCAAACCTTACCCAATTTTCAAGACAAATACGTTGGTGTGCTGATAATGAAAATGGCTTTTAAATGATGTATAACAAGTGGGGTCGTTGCATTTAAAATATGGGTTGCTAGGGGTTACAGGGATGAACATATGACGACCACTTGACTGTCAAAAAAATTCTCCTCTAAAACAAAAATCGACTTGTCCCGGCGAATCTTTCAATGTATTGGGATATTTAAGTTATAGGGGTGGTAAGTTTGAAAATGAACACAGTGTATAAGGTGCATCTCCGAACTACACCAACTTTTGGTGCCCTGTCCTTTGGTCCAACCTTAGCATGTCACAACTTCTTCTCTTCTTCTTCTTCATGTACCTTATGTCCTTCACTGGTGCATTCATTTAAGTGATTGTTTTGTCTTTCTCTCTTCCCCTTTCTTCGATCTGTTCTAGCCATGTCTTTCTGGATCTTCCTCTTTTCCTTTTCTTGTATCTTCTAGCTTCCATCACTTTTCTTATTTGGCTTTCTGTTGTCATTCTTTTGACATGCCCGTACCAGTTCAGTTTACTCTTCTTTATTTTTGCTGTTACTGACTCTTGGTTTAGTTCCATTCTGATATCTTCACTTCTTATTTTGTCTAATTTGGTTTTGCCCGCGATTTTTCTTAAATGTTTCATCTCCGCTGCGTTAATCTGACTCTCAACTTTCGTATTAATCACCCATGTCTCGCTGCTATACAACAGTGTTGGGATTATTATTGAGTCCTAGTCCTATTTGCGATTTCCATGTCTAGTTTGCCGTCTTCTGTAAATATTACCCCTAGGTACTCAAAAGTTGACACCCTCTCTATTATATGGTCTTCACACGATAGGTTTATATTTTCTTTTCTATTATTTTGATTTATAATCATTGTTTGGCACTTTGTGAAGTTGATCTCCAGGTCTATCTTCTTTATTTGCGCAATCCATGTTTTCAGAAGTTCTTCCATCTTCCCATGTGTGTTTGCTACAATGACTACATCATCTGCGGATAGAAGTCCGCCTACTTTGACGGGTGCTAAATTTGTATATTCCACTACTGTCTCCCGGTACTCACTGCTTTCTTTCATGTTTTTTAGTATTCTATCCATCACCATTATAAACAGAAGTGGACTCAGGCTGTCTCCTTGCTTTATACCTTTTTCCATTTCAAAATCCTCTGATCGTTTCCCATGTAGTTGTACCTTTCGCCTTACATTTATATATATGCTTTTTGTTACTTCTATTAGTTTTGTTGGTATGTCTAATTTTCTCATGCTTTTCCATATTACTTCTCTGTTGACGGAGTCAAAAGCCGCCCTCAGGTCCACAAATGTGATATATAGCTCTTCACCTTGTTCAATTTTTCTTTCTATGATGCTTCTTAAGATAAAAATATTATCAGTTGTCTGTTTATTTTTTCTAAAGGCAGCTTGTTCCTCTTCTAACTTAAGTTCCATGTTCTTTTTTTCCTTCTATTATTCTAGTGTATAATTTAAAAACCACCGATGACAAACAGATAGCTCTATAATTCTCACAGTCCACTTCTTCTCCCTTTTTATGGATAGGTATTATTATATTTTCTTCCCAGTCCTTCGGGATTTTATTTCCCCTCCACGCTTCGTTGATTAATTCTAGTAGCCAGCTTCTTCCCTCGATTCGCAAGCATTTGATCATCTCCGGGTCTATTTTGTCGCTTCCAGCTGCTTTTCCAATTTTAATTTTTTGAATTGCTTCTTCCAATTCTTCTCTTTCAATTTCTGCAGTGTAATTTCCTGTTTGTTTCATTTCTGTACTTCTGCCAGTCCTCTATATTCCAGTTTTGTTTCTTGCTTACTAGTGCTTTAAATACTAGGTCAGTTATGTTTTGGTATCTTTGCACATTGTCAGGTTGTGAAAAGTTTTGAATTGCTATTTTTGAGTATTGTGGTTTCTCTACTATATCTCTTTTCCTCATGCATACTTCCACCTTTACCATTCTATGATGTGTTCCTATTTCTGCCCTATTTATGGTTTTAGCTGTTTTGAATATTGATTTTAGTGAGGAGGTGTATACGATATAATCAATAATGCTTTTGGCTTCCCTTCCTTCCGCTATGAAGGTGTATTTCTCCCCTAGAGGTTGGTTCTCGAAAGAGTTTCCAATCCATAGGTCGTTTATCATTCTTTTCCCACTTCTATTTAGGGTTTCCTCTCCTGTTGTTCCCATACTCCTATTCCTCTATTTACATCATTTCCTATCCGTGCGTTCCAGTCACCCATCAATATTATTTTTTCATTTTCTTCCCTAATTTCGTCCAGGCAGGTCTGGAGTTCGTTATAATAATGGTCCATCCCTTCATTATCCGTGCCTTCTATGGGTCCGTACAGTTGTACAATATGCAGTGTTACTTCCACGTCTACCCTAATATAGATTATCCTTGATGACACTGATTTGACTTTTGTTATTCTTCTATCCATTTCCTCCGAGACCATTATTCCCACCCCCTCTTTAGCTCTTTGTTTCTCTGGCACTCCTGAGTAGTACAGGCTGTATTCGTCTGTCAGTGTCACTTTTCCATTTCCCGGTTTCTTGGATTCGCTAACTCTTAGTATTTGTAGATCATGCTTCTTCATTTCCATTACCAACTCTTCTTCCTTCCCTCTTATTGATATTATATTCCATTTACCTATTTTTAGTCCTATTTCTTGATATTCTCCGTCTGTTGCCCTATTTATCCTGGTATCTCTTTGTCACAACTTAAGAGACTTAATATCATCCAGAACCCGGTACGTGAACCCTGCAAAGAGCCTCTAGTTCGGAGAAACCGCTGATTCGACACTCGGGAGGAACTTGACCCTGAGAGGCTTGTGTTCTGACTCTGACTGTAGAAATTTGGAGATTCACTTGCAATTAAAATTCGCTTCTGGATAGCATTCAAAGCCCCGCGGTTAGATTGCAACCGCATCGTAGCGTTTAGAAGGTCAAAACAGAAGCCCTCATCAGGATGACATTTCTGTGGCAATTCTAGAACAAGGTCAAGCCTTGTGGTTCATCTAGGGGAACATTTGACTTGTTAAAATACTGTCCAGTTAACGTGTCTTTACATCGATTCATGATGCACGTTGATTGCGACGACGCTCTAGCATTAAATATTCAGTATAATTAGTTGAAAATGCTTGAGTTACTGAGAAACTGATCGATTCTACCATGATCGCGGTACTTAAAAATTCCTTGTTTTTCATGAAATTCCTATCGGTTTACAGTTCGGTAAGAGACACATAAACTAACCTCCTTTCTACGTGAAAAAAATAACAGAAGAAGATGTAGCTGAAATAATAGAAAACAACGGTTTTATTAATCACGCCAATCGATCTCTCCACTAACAGTAATAATTATTTGATTTCTCTAAGCTTACCGCAAAAGGGTAATAGGAAATCGCAATCGTTATCTAATAAACATGTCCACCGCGAGATATAATCCTCACGGATATGCGTGCACTTCACGAAATGAAACGGATAGAACAGGTATTACCTACCGACAATCTAATATCTATACTATACAATTCAAGCTCAGTATTACTACGCTATATATTTGCGGACGAAAGAGAGACGCTTCTAAAGACCACAGTGCAGGGAACACAGGCGACCTTTGCATTGCACTTATTTTATCTGTATCCGCGATCTTTTGGTACTCTGTTCCCGTAGTGGCGAAGTTCTCATCTCCGTTTATACGTTAAACGTATATATAGGTTTTTCAATGCCAACCTTTACCTCTTAAACGATATTTATAAATTTTGTCGTATTGTATTGAATAAATATCGACCTAAACGATTACACGTTTAGATAATTTTCACATTTATACAAGCGGGAATCGGTACTAAAACGTGTAAAGTGGAATTAAACATATTCGTAGCACGATGCGAGGACGTTGAGAACGCGAATCTTGATAAGTCTTGCCGGTCAAGTTGGCGTTCGTCTCGACGATTCTTCGCGGTAACAGCTACTGAGATACTTGCGTAATTGCTTTCCTAAAATATTCCACTTTATTAAATTATGCCGGAGTCCGAACGGAAGAATCGGACGTAAAATGGGTAGCTTAATTGATGTAGATACGGTGGAAGTAGTTTCGCGATGTAATAACCGTGCGTTAGGTATTTTACGAACTATATAAGTGAAACGAATGTAATTTCTTAGGACTTAAATGCTAGAAGCATAGCTGAAGTTAGATAAGGATATCCCTCGAGATTATGGGCTTTTCGCTTCGGTTGTATTACGTGTCAAGTGGTGTAATATACGATTGGAAATATTTTATCTAAAATTCGGAATTCATACAACCTGTTACTTAGAAATTGCGACTGGTTGATTCTAAGCGGCGAAATAATTCTCTTTGATGATATTAGCTTTATTCAATATGTGTTCATCAATGGTATATTATGTATGTAGTATAGATTCAGCTATACAAGCTGACACAAAACCCTTTGAATACTAGCTATTGTAAGAAGTGTAGCTGTAGTGAAAGAATAACTAGTGACCTCAAACGTTATTGTGAGACTAATGAGAATCATTTAGATAGTAATTACTCTAACGTAAGTATTTTTTTTAAAAGATAAATGCTTCTCAAAATCTAATATTGTAATACATAAACAGTGTTTCCTTTTGGTGATAGTATTTTCCTTGTTACAGACCCAAAAATACCTAGAAGTAAGGTGGGTAAGAAACAAGAGCAAATTAACAAAAAGGATATTGAAAATGCTGTAGACGCTGTAATTACTAATAATATCTCATTTCGAGAGACGGCAGCTGTTTTTAATGTCAGACTCTCTACGCTGCATCGTTTTGTCAAAGCCCTAAGGTCCCATGAATCCGACAAATTTGAATACAAACCAAATAATGCAGTTAAAAAGGGTTTTTACAGACGTTATGGAACTAGCACTCTTAAGCTACGTAAAGCAGGCTCTACGGCTTAACCATGAAAGAAATGCGGAAATTGGTCTTCGGATATGCCAAAATTATCCTCACACGTAGGATGAAAATCAGCTTGCCGGTACTGAGTGGGTGAGGGAATTTAAAAAAAAATCAAGACTCAGATTTCGCTGAGGAAACCTGAATCTACATCTTTAGCGCGTTCTACCAGTTTTAACGGATACAAAAATTTTATGAAAACTTAGTGCACGGACCCCCACACCAAATTTGGATGAAACCGGCTTATCTACTGTCCGCGTTCCACTTAAAATTTTGGCTCCCAAAGGCATAATATGGTAACCGTCTACCACCAATATTCGTTTTTCCAAGGGTGCACTTTAAAGGCCGCATGCTAAAAGGCGCTCCAATTGGTAGTAAAGGAGGTGCTAATCCGTCTGGATGGTCGAACGAGAAACTGTTTCTAGAGTGGTTTGAATGTTTCATGGATCATGTTAAACAATCTGAAGTTGATCCTGCTGCTTCTAAACAACCATGAGAGCCATGTTAGCGTAGCTGTAATTGAAAAAGCTCGAAGTTTTGGTGTGATGATGTTAACGTTTCCTTCAGACTACAGCCACTTTACCGCACATTATTTGGATCTTTTAAATCGAATTATAATAGAGCAGTTAACGACTAGATGTCTGTAAATACAGGCAAGCCATTGTCGATCTATGATGTAGCGGAAATTACAGGAAAGGCTTTTCCTCTTACATTCACAAGCAAATATATTTTGAGCGGATTTGCTGCAACAGGTACATCACCTTTGAATACCGATGTCTCTATTACAGACGACCATTATCTGTCAGCTTACTCAGCAGATAGATCAGATCCAGACAAAGAAGCGGATCAGCACCAATATATTTTGAATTTATCAGATCCGTCCACTTCGACGTCCACTATCGGAAATCCGGTAATGAGTCCGGAATTCATTAGACCATTTCCAAAAGCGAAACCCCGTAAGTCAACCACTAAAGACAGAAAAAAAGAAAAATCTACAATCCTAACTCAAACACCAAATAAGACTGAAATAAATAATAGATCATTGACACCGCCCAAAGAAAACCAAAAACAAAATATAAATTAAAATTAAGAGAAACCTAATGGTCGTAGAAGAAAGTGATGATGAAGATATAGGTATGTCTCTAAGGGAATTTTCGGATGACGAATATGATATCTATGAAGAAATTAAAGAAAAATTAAATGAAGATTTCATTAATTTAGCTATAGGTAAAACAACTGTAAAAGATATTCTCGCGAGAAGTCGGGCAGCACGTAGCAGTTCTTTATCAAAGTAATGTAACTATCCCTTAGATGGAACAATCTCTTAAATCATGGAAGTGGTCAGAGAAACCAGATGTTCTTGACTATCCTTGGGTTGATATTCTTGGTTCGCTAAAACCTTCAAAAACAATTGTCAAAGAGAGGTTTTTATAGGATTCCAGAACTTGACAAATTATTGCAGTTATTTCTAATGTAATATACTGAATATTATTTGTTCATTTGAATTTTTGTTACAATAAAAGTGTTATTTTGTTTATTCAATATATTGTTAAACAACGATATACATATATTTATAATCATCAGAGGTATACGATGACCTTGTACCTTGGAACATTTCAGCCAGCGCATACAAAACACCCTGTAATATTAGACTTTTAAAAGTGGTTTGTAATAAATAGAAAATAATTGTACTATTCCTTGTAGCATTGAGCGTTTCCAAAACTACAAATGCGTAATCAAACGTCAATTTTTCAGTCATCTACTTCATGATATCTATAAACGCGTAATCTTACTTCATCGTTATTCCATCAACTCGCATTATCTTCGTCTTCGATTACGTAATGGACGACAGCCATCCGTCCGTTGTCCGATTCCATATCGGCGACATATCGCTCTGTGATGAGCATGTAAGCGATCATACATCATATCCGTAGTACGGTCGAGGATCGATGTTAACCACCGCTAACATTACTCGTATGTACAAACGTATAGATAGTTAAGAAATAGTCTTCCATAGTAGCAGTTGTATACAAACTGGACGAGGTATAGTCTGGTTGAATACGATAGAATCCGATCATTATGTATGTATGTACTTACATACGTACGTGCGGTATTGTCGGATGCGTGTGTGTGTGTGTGTGTTTTGCTTTATAGACGCAGTTGTTTGAGTTATTTCTGCGATAGACAACCGCAAACAAGAATTGCAGAGGCAATGTTTGTATGTATTTATTCTATAAGGATGAAGAGTTTAGAGCTAATATCCGGCATGGAAATTATTATTATTATAAAATGAAGGTATTAGATCATTTCATCAGAAACCAAAGCCTGAAATGTTCTTCCTACGAAAAATTTAGAATTGATTAATCAACTTTATGACCTAACTGGAGATAAATGTTGTAAGTTATGCTCTACTGCTGACATTACCAAAATTTTGTGATCGTAGGATAAAAATCTGGTGATAATAAGCCCTTCAGAAGGATGCGTGGACTCATTCTTGGTCAACTAACTAAATAATCGGTTTCTTATAAGATTATTTGGACGAGATAGGTGCTTCGAATGCACTTTCTTTGATGTTGAATGCGCATTTTTCTTGTCCAAATTTTATTCGAATGTCCATTGTGTAATTGTCGTCCACCACAATCATTTGTTTAAGTTCTCTTTTATTTTGGACATACAATTTAAGAACGTCCATATTGAATAGGTGAGCGATCTAGTGGTACCCTCAGTGAGCAAAAAATGTTGAGACACGATGTTGCCTTAACCACTTTCAAAATTCTAAAATTTACTTATTGTGAGTATACTTTTCTGTCGTATGACAGATATTTATTGATGTCATTGGCGTTTACAAAATTGAAGGTGTTGTGGTTTGCATAATTAATTCTGATAATCTGTGGAAAAGAATGTTGAATATAAAAACAAACTCGTGCGCATTGTTCATCAGAATTAAAATGCACTCTAACAACTTTTAATACGATTCTGGTTATTATATTTTTATATTTATTTTAAAAAAAGTTACAATTATTCAATCCCAATTCTTTGATACTCTTTTTAATACTTTGTTATAGCTCCATTCACTTTAATGACTTTCTGTAATCTTTATGGCATTGAGAAAATCAGTTGCTGTGTAATTCGTTGCCCAAGCTGATTCACGTTTTGGGGTCGAAAATCGTGTTTATATATTTCTTTGACAAGTGTTCCCTATAGGTTTTCGATGAAATTAAGGTCGAGACTTTTTGAAGGCCATTGTAGAACATTGATATTACGTTCTTCGCAATAGTTTTGAACCATTACAGCACGGTGTACTGGACAATTATCCTACAATTTTAGGTAGGTATTATGTATAAAAACATATTACAACTCTAATATTTACATGTTGAAATATAAAATTATAATATTTCCAAATACTGGTACAACCGAAGGCAGCATAATTTCGTTCAAAATTCGACAGAACACTTGAGCAACCAGTTTTTCTTCTATAATAGCGCATACGTCTGGGCCTCGACTACTTATCCACCCCAAAACATTCACAGAAAAATGCTCGGCTTTGTTTACAGTACGCGCATATTGCTCATCATATCTTGTGCCATTAGGTCTATAAACACGAAGGGGCCCATCGTAACATGATGTAAATGATTTTTCATCTGAAAATACCACATTATCTCATAAATTTGCATTATCTACAAATTGTTGCGCAAATTCTTTGCTGCTTGGTAACTTCCGTCAAGTATATTTTGTTAGCTGCACATCGATTTTTAATTCACTATTTTTAATTCTGCAACGCGCAGTATAAATTGAAGCAGGAAAATGTATTTGGAAATTTAGTAAATTTGTGTCTTCCTGTTAAGTCGAAGCATTGCACCTTCCAGATCCTTGTCTCCTGCCAATTGATTCAAATTCAATAAGCTCTTACTTTACTGACAGCACCGTGTTTTTCTTACACTCAAATTCGACATGTTTTGGCTTTAATTCCACTAAGTTTTTGGGATTAATAGTGGATAGAAATTTAATGTGGGATGCACACTGTTCGGAACTCCGCAAGAAGCTTAATTCAGCCCTATACGGTATAGATATTCTAAAAAAATGTATCAGCGCGTTTTCTCTTAAGACTTTTTATTTCGCTCAGGTCGAGTCACGTTTGCGATATGCAGTAATTTTCTGGGGTTCATCTACCCACTTCAACAACATCTTTTTGCTGCAGAAGCGCGTGATTCGCTTGATATGCAATGTTCCACACAATACCCCATGTCGGGATCTAATTCGTGAACTGAAAGTTCTAACTTTGCCTAGTCTCTACTTATATGAACTCATAACTTTTCTGTTGGCCAATGAAGGAACCTTTGTCCGCAATAAGGACTTTTACAATAATATGCCGACCCGCTCTTCTAACGACTACTCTTTTCCCATTCACTCTTCGACATTTTTTGAAAATGGTCCGGGATACAAAGCAATACAGGTCTATAATGCATTGCCCACCGATTTAAAAGCTATATCTCCTGGTATTGTATTCAAACGTAAAATGAAGGAGTTTCTGCTGGAGAAGGCCCTCTACTCAGTGTGCGAGTACCTGTGTAAGTAGTAGTAATGTTCTGTTTTAATATGTTTGTGTTCTATATACATTATGTACATGCATATATATATATGTTTTTTTTTGTAACTACACGACAATGTCAATACCATGTAACGGGTGAACGACAATAAATCTAATCTAATCTAATCTAATCTAAATTAACCCCTGTCACTTTTGACATGTTTTTCCATTTTATCAAGGAAGTTACATTAGGAGAAATTCCTATGTCCCAGGATTTTTTGCTAACCGACCGTACCTGCTATCAGGTGATCCATCCGCATAGCTTAGTAATGCATGAAAGCTCTTAGAGAGATGGAATATGATAATATGAAATAGTAGAGGGCTCAAAGAATCACCCTGCAGCATTCCCCATAAAAAATTGTTAGAATGGTACAATTTCTTTTAAATGTCAAATTGGCAATTGACAAGACTGGACTAGAATCACCATAGAAACCCATCGAGGACTCCACATACACCCATTTTCTTTTTTTTTTCAGGGTGCCAGACCGATGTTTTTGATGGCAACGTTTTGGGCACGGCCAATCTCGCTGTACTGGCCAACGAAAATGTGTAGCTCGCAATGGGAATCGCGTTGAGTAGGATCGCGATAGATCTAAAATTGACCCATCCACATGCGCCAACAAGACCATATTCCCAGGTGGCCTTTGCGCCTATCTGGACCGCTCGGATAAAATAACAAAAATCTTCGTCATCGATGTGGTTAGAATCTCTGATGCCACGAAGACTCCCTTGAAAACACTAGCTAGGGCTCCGAAACCCGTAGTTTCCGGAAGTACTGTCTCCTGGCCCTTCAAAGCCTTCTAGATCGGATTGCAATCGTTGCAAAAGCTCGCGAGGCCGCCTAATCCATCGGGAATTCTCTCTCTAAAACCCATCGGTCATCCTAAAATATATCTCAATCAATTCAGATCTACTTGCCCACAGTTCCTCCTCTTTGAGGTTATTGCTGCCCGTCATCATCTTAAGACTATTAATTGGTCTTTCGACCATTATTTTTTCACATCCAACCGCTCGGAGGAGGGGTTGATCTCAAAAAATTTCACAATCTTCCTGCGACAGATAATCCGATCGTCGTAGTAGGTAACTAACAGTTTGTAAGAAAACTCAGGCTAGAGGGTGGATAATTCGAAGATCGTTCTTTTCGAGGATGTTCATTTTACGATTCTAATCTAGTGTCCCCGAGATGTCACCACCCCATTAATGGAGAGACAACCTTTGCAGAGGCCGCTCTCCGAAGGGCAGTGTACTGGGAGAGGTTCTTCTCCAACTTGATCTCATGATTGAGGATAACCCCGAGAGGATTCCGAGGTTTATAATCAAATCAAATCAAATATATTTAGTTCCGTAGAATACATTAAATGTGTAGAACACATCAAAGAGTATAAATATAATAATAAAATATATACAAAAAAATATAATACCATAAAAACACCCCTAGACAACTAGACAATCCAAAACATATCAAAATTGCATATTATAGAAGTCGTTGACTGTATAAACAACACTTCCTGCCAACAAACGACTGAGCTGCTGCCTAGAAAGTTTTGGGGTTAAGTTTCTAATAGACAGAGGCAGATGATTATACACTCTACTCACTGGATAGTTTGCATATATTTTTAAGTGATCTTAAACCAAGCGTGATAAGCCTCACGGAACACTGGACTAACACCAGTCAGATTCTGTCAGTAAACGATTATGTCCGATTATGAGATGGCTTCTTGCTACTCGCGGTTGCTCAAGATACATGGTGGCTCCTGCATCCTGCTCAATCTTTGATGTGGTTCTTACAGGAGATTTTACGAGGGAGCGTTTTTATATTCGCAGAATGAGCGGGTTGCAGGGGGGTGATTAGGCGCATTGGGGGCGTGGTCTGTGCAGCGACTCATAATTAGTATAAATACGAAGTTTCATTGTTATTAGATAGTTAGTCTTTGAGCTATATCGTCAACCAAGTAACATAATCAGGAATGAAAAGTGAAATATGGAAAAAATCGAATATCGTGCCGTTATAAAGTTCCTTACCAGGCAAGGAAAATCAGTCGCGACCATAATGAATGAGATTTCATTGGTTTACGGCGACTCTTGTCCAGGAAAAACCATGGTGTACAAGTGGCACAGTTTATTTAAACAAGGAAGGGAGTCCCTTGAAGACGACCCGAGGTCGGGCAGGAGCATTGAGGTGACCAAAAAGTTGAAAAAATTGTACTCGAAGATGCTCGACTAAAGAAGAAACAACTCGCAGAAATGGTTAGAGTATCCGATACAACAATTTTTAAAATCCTACACGATCATCTCGGCATGTCTAAGGTTAGCGCAAGATGGGTGCCGAGAATGCTCACGCCGCCGCAAAAACAACAGCGCGTAGAGTGTTCGCGTGCATTTTTGGACCTGTGTAATGAAGACAAGGATGGTTTATTGAGTCGAATTGTTACTAGAGACGAAACTTGGGTTCATCATTATGAACCTGAGTCCAAACAAGACTCCATGCAGTGGCATAAAAACGGCACAGCACCTCCCAAGTAATTTAAAGTGTCACAATCAGCTGGGAAACTCATGGCAACGGTATTTTGGGACTCGGAAGGAATATTGTTGATTAATTATAAAGATAAAGGTGTTTCTATAACCGGAGAATATTACGCTTCAATATTAGGGCGACTAAAAGAAGCCATTAAAGAGAAAAGACGAGGAAAATTGACGAAAGGTGTGCTGCTTTTGCACGACAACGCGCCCGTCCACAAGAGCCGCGTTGCGTTAGCTGCCTTGCATAAGGTGGGCTTCGAAATTGTGAATCACCCACCCTACAGCCCAGACCTGGCCCCGAGTAATTATTACCTGTTTCCGAAAATGAAAAAAGAGCTGCGGGGTAAAAAATTTACTGCCGATGATGAAGTCAAGGAGACAATTTCGGCGTATTTTGCAGATAAAGAGAAATCATTTTTTTATGAGGGTATAAATAAATTAATTGAAAGATGTGAAAAATGTATCGGTCTTGCAGGTGAATATATTGAAAAAGAAAAATAATTTGGTTTTTTTATTTTCACCCCTTATCCCCAATTCCGCGAATATAAAAACGCTCCCTCGTAATGTGAACTTTTTGGATAAACAAATTGTTTTAGGAATTGGACGACTAGTGTAGTTGATTCAAGTGATGATGATTTCAGTTAAGCTCATAGACTCGTCATTGTCATCGATTACCCTGCCAACCCCAATGATGATTTCTTGCCTGGTAAATCTTTTCGAAAACCTAAGCTCAATTGCCTTAAATGACAAAAAAAATTGCTTCAGTTAAATTTATCCTTCGAATTGAGAATAATTCATTTGCAAAAAAAAAAATATAGGTACGGGAAAGAACAGAAATAAGAAAATAATACTATCATCGAATCTAGCGAATAAATAATTGTATTTTACGACCAGTACGTCGTTGATATGTGTAAATCAGATCTGAAAGACAGAACGTGCGTTTTGCCTGTTCTTGTCAAGAAGATCACGGCGTGCATAAAACAAGCAAGCGCCACCTCGCGGACACCGCGGGAGACCACGAAGATGTTCGCCGACTGATATCACCCGTCAACTGTCGTTCTATTTCTTCTTCTTCTCTCCCAGCGTTGAAAACACAAAACTGTGCGCGTTGCGCTCGTTCTGAATTCATCAACGAAGTTCCCACATCCGTCACATGCTCTCATCTAGTTTAGCGTGTACAACCGAACTTCGACCATACTTATATAACCTTATATTGCCGATACATAGAGAGCTACACGATTTCTGGTTTCGTTCTTTTTTTGGCGTTAATTATGCCTAAAGGTTGTGGGTCTCCTTTAGCGCGATGATAGACTTCAAAATAAATAATTAACACGACCAAATAGAACGTGGAATAGTATATGGAAATAATTAATCCGGGTGTAATTATGTATACGTTAAGGTGTTAACACGACAATGTCACTAATTAAAACGCTGCGTTCTGACCGGATGAGCCGTCACGAATTCGAGTTTTGTTTACGCGCCGCATTTATTAAATCTAAAACGACCAGCGCACACCTGTTCAGATCAGAACTGATTTAACAATCGATTCTTTGTTTTTATATATAGTCTGTTTAAGGTAGGAAGCTATTAATGGTGGAAATAATACATATCATATTCTGAACGACACCTGAACTACATTCACCTAACCAGATTTGGTATAATGTAATAGAAGTAAAGAAGAAAAAAAAAACAAACGACAGCGCGAGTATACTTAAAAGAACTTTAGCACAAATGTGCACGCAAGAATTGAAAAACGAGCGTTACACGGTACATGACGTTCATACGTATAGTCGATACTCTGTCAAAGGTATACCGGAAACGTGGAGCACGCTTTTTAGTATCCTGCTGAAGTCGTTAAAACCAAAGCAGTGGTATGCAGCTTGTACGTGCACTGGTAAGATTCAATGAAATAGGATCAAACTGCTGATAAATCGTATAAATTAAAAACAATGTTGTATACATTGTTATAAAAGGAATGTTGAATGTATTGTTCTTCGCTGAAAATAATGATTGATATAAAGAGAACTCATCAATTTTAAAGTTATCTGTGGAATAAACTGAATCTGTTTAGTGGCAATTCTTCTGCATTGAATCCACAGGATGCAGTCATTTGATGTTAGGTATCATTGGTTCGTTTAAAGAGAATAAGATAAGAGAAAGGACTAATTTTCTGGTGTTCTATCTGGGTCCAGGACTCCTACGTACCGAATCAACGGGTTCCCCGACCGAACAACGCTCTCCAAGCTGTTTCTGGCCAGCATTATTGTGTATTCTCCGAACATTGAAATTTCGAGGTCTCTATAAAGTTGTGCATTTGTCATAAAGCAGGGAGCATTGAAAATAACACGTAGCAACCTGTTATGTAGGACATTAAGCCTCTTGACCAGCGATTTGGCGGCACTGGACCAAATAAGGGCGCCATAGGTCAACATCAGTCGGAGAAACATCATGTAAATTAAGATTTTAACCTTAAGGAGCTCTTTGGACGTATTAGGGAAGCCAGAGCCAACCGCGCCTTCAAAAATCTAGAAGTGGTGGCAAAACCTCAATTGAGAGTCGAGAGCCATACCCAGGTGGTGGCTTGCGCGAGGGAGGCGGATGAGGTTTTCTAGAAAAGCTAACAGCAACGCACTTTTCGGCATTCATCGAAAGCCGTAATTTCTGGGCCCATTCACTCCGGTGATCGAGATACCTTCCCAGTCCTCTTTTTACCAGTGCATTTCGCGAGGTTGTATAAACGGCAGTATTGTCCGCATAGACTGCCAACCTAGTACTGGACGAGTTAGGTACGTAACTGGGAAAAAGTATGAAGAACTCCGGGCCTAAAAGCGAGGCTTGAGGAACACTGGCTCGAGTGGCTCTGTCGGTCAAGTGCTCACCAGATCGCTTAATGCAGAGCGTCCTGGAGCGGAGAGGTAATATCAAATGAGGGAGATCATGTTCGGAGAGATGCCAAGACCGCCTATTTTAAATGGCAACCCGTCATGCCACACCGAGTCGAACGTCTGTGCGAAATAAATCCAGAAATACTACACCAGTAGAATGTCGTGACTTCAATGTGCTTCGAAACTCCTCCGTGAGCCGGAGGAGTTGAAAGTCTGTCGATAAACTCTTTAGAAAATTGAACTGCTTATCTGGCAAAATATTGCCGTCCTGAATGATATACCGATATCTAGATAAGATGACAGATTCAGCAAGCTTGGAGAGTTTCGGTCTATGACTCGAAAGGAGTTGAATGTTCTTACCGCGCTTATGGATCATCACGGCATTCGCGTGCTTTCAGGCGTCCGGAAGAACACAGAGATGTAACATGACTTTCTAGATATCGACCAGAGCATCGATGACATTGCCCGAGAATCGTTTTAGGGCAGCTCTTTATTATTTTGCTTTGGGTTATTTCAAGCTTAAAGTAAAGCCTAGAATTTAAGAGATTTCAAATTAAATATTAAAAACGATATCAATCTATCTCACGTCACGTTCCTCAAAATGTTAGGCAAAAATTTCCTAGACAATTACAAGCTGAAAAACGCCCTGCTAAATGCACTGTTGCACTCTAGTTTGGAAGTTATCCAAAGCTCGTCTACTGTTTCAAGCAACCGAATTGCTTGCTTCCATTTAAATAATAGTCCGCCATTGTTAAATCTGGATCTAAAGGAGGGTAGTTTACAAACCCATACCCTCCCATCCATCTATTGCTATGCTGTATGTGTCGAACACGCAATTTACTCTGTAACCACATGATACAACGCAAAGCAAGGGCAATATCTCCTCATAAAATTGGTAGTTCATTCTTCAAGAGTTCCTTATATCGAATGCTGACTAGATTGCCCTTCAGAACAGCACGATCTATGACTTGGTCATCGGGAAACTAAGTAGTTCTAGTTAACCTAACTGTTGTTGCAGATTGTTCTGGTTGTCTTGAATACGTTTGCAAGAAATTACTGTCCTCTCTTTCGTAGTAATAGAAGGACCAGAATGCCATACAATACATGCGGTGACCAACAACGACAATTCCAGCTATCCCAGGAATCGCCCTGCAAACGAGTACAAGGACAATATAACAAGCATTAAAAGTGGACCACATGGTTTCGACCCCCTAGTTTTCGTCAGTACATCTCCGAATGCAAGATCTAATTTCATCGCAATTTGTCTCTCAATCTTAGTCGTATAATACCTGCGACAGAGCACTACTTCTTAGTCCACGTCTTCTAGTGGACAAGGTCGGATGTACCACCCCCCGACCGATGAGCTGGCCAGACGAGGTTCGTCAAGGCCTTCCATAGGAGCGGTCCCTTCCTTCGGCATTACCAAATCACAAATTAAGAGGTCCATCTACGAATGGTCACAAAACAAGTCCAAGGAATGGTGGGAAAGATCGCCAGGACAAAGATAGGCTAAGGAGTCTAAGGGAACAGAGGCCTAAGTTTACTGAAGACCTACTGAGTAAAGACAGGAAGACTGTCAAAATGATAGTAAGTCTGATGACCGGTCATTGCAGACTGAATAGGCATATGTTTAACACAGGCCTGGCAGAAAATGCTCTCTGCAGATTCTGTCAAGAAGAAGAAGAAACCCCAGTTCCTGTTTTGTGCCACTGTGACGGCTTAGCGAGGACGAGGTTTCTAGTAATGGGGGTAGAGAACCCCACAGCCAACGGCTACACAAAAGAGCCGCTCTCAAAAATGATAAGTCTGATTAAGAAGGCGAAACTAGAGAGCGTTCTCTAAGGTAAAGGGGATCACAATAGACCTGTAAAGGTCGCGGTGAAACAGGCCCGCATGCCACCCTACTTCTAACCTAACCTAACCTAATCACCCCCACAGCTAGGCATTACACAAGACCGCTCAGTAATAGCAGCTTTTAAAACTGATTTGAATCCTGATTTGAAGCTTTTCCAAAGTAACATCTAGAGATAAGAGAGGAATATGCTGAATCTACAAGCAAGGCTGGATTAACCTTTAAGTAGGTAGGTGGGGTAGTCACAGCACCCCGCGTATAGGTTCCTTCAATATTTTTTAGTTTTAGGTTAATAACAATGCTAAGCAGTTTACTATCTTCCTGTAGATTATCGATTTACCGATAATGGTTGGGTGCTGTCAACACCCCACCCACCCATTTGTGTTTTTTCTCTAATTTTTTATCTGTTTACAATGTGGTATGAAAAAGACCAAAACCGTCTTAGGAAGCTATACGAAGAAATGAGTGATGAAGGCGATGGCAAAGTGGAATTCAGTGACTCTGATGACGGCGAACTTGATTTTTGCGAAGCAAATGCCAAAAAACTCATTTTATTTATCGATTTATCGATAGAGGTAGTTGTTGTACCCAGATGCAGTCCCTAATTGTGTCAGTAGCGAATTACATGTGGTTGGGTGCTGTCAACACCCCACCTACCCATTTGTGTTTTTCCTCTGACTTTTTATCTGTTTACAATGTGGTATGAAAAAGACCAAAACCGTCTTAGCAAGAAATGAGTGATGAAGGCGATGGCAAAGTGGAATTCAGTGACTCTGATGACGGCGAACTTGATTTTTGCGAAGCAAATGCCGAAAAACTCATTCGGATGAAATGAGGGCTTTCCTTGGATTGTTGATAATTGCCAGTACGTTTAGAGATGGCAAACTAAATGTGCGAGATCTTTTTAATAGTAATGGCCTTGGGGTTGACATTTCATTCAACGATGTTTTCAGATAGATTTTTATTCCTACTACGAGCAACCCGTTTTCATGATATTCATGACAAGCATCAAAGAAGAGAATCAGATAAATTAGAGTCAATTAGAAATATTTTCACCAGCATGTTCATCGAGAATTGTAAGAATTTGTATACAGTTGCAGAGTTTATCACAATAGACGAACAGCTTATACCATTCAGAGGAAAATGTCCATATCGGCAGTATATTCCGAGCAAACCTGCTAAATACGAAATAAAAGCTCAAACCATTTGTGGTGCTCGAACTTGGTATACCAACAATATGGAAATCTGTGCAGGTTCTCAACCGGAACGCCCTTATAAAGTATCGAATTCTGGACAAGATGTAGTACTTTGTCTAGTAGATCCTGTTTTTGGTACAAGCCGAAATATCACCATCGATAACTGATATACAAGTTTCCTTCTGGCTGAAGAACTTTTGAAGAAAAATCTTACGACTGTGGGAACTGTGAAGGCAAGAGAAAAGTACAGTATTTGGTTTCTCAAGTTCTACTATAGTTCTATCTTATGTAGGTACCTAGAAAAGGAAAGAATGTAGTTTTATTGTCTACAATGCATCCTAATTGTAACAAAATTGATGTATCAACTGGTGATGATAAAAAGCCTGACATAATAACGTTTTATAATCTAACGAAAGGCGGTCTATGTAGATACTGTTGACAAATTATGTTCAACATACTTTGTTTCTAGAAGATGTAAACGTTGGCCACTGGTTGTGGTCTTTAGAATCTTAGACATTGCCGGCATAAATTTGCAAGCAATATTTTTGTCAAACACTTCAGATAAAAACTTAATAAGATCACAGTTTCTCCGAGAAAGCGGACATGACCTCGTTTGTCCTCACATAAAGAAAAGGTTATGTGACATTTCACTTCTAATACAACTTAGGAGTAAGATAGCCAAAATAGCAGGAATTGACCAAAACGCAAACAAGATTATCAAGGAGATGTACTATTTGTCCCAGAACGATGGATAAGAAAACGAAATTTTCTTGTTACAAATGTAAAATGTTTATGTGCATGAATCATATGGAACATATTTGTCCAAATTGTCAAGGTGCCTCTAAACAGTTACCTGATTGTGCTTCTGAAGTAGAACTTGATTGATATTTTCAAAGCTGAGATTTTTCATCTTGATCTATAAATTTTTGTTTGCAGTTATAAGTTTACCATAGAATATATTACTTGTCCTATTGTCATATATCTTTATACAAATTTTTTTGTTCAGATAATACTTAGCGTAAACAATAGTGTTGTATATTGTAATATTTATTCCATGAATATAGTTTTGCTGTTAGTAAATAATAAATATATGTATTGTTATAGGTGTTTGTTAGTTATAGGTTTCAAAACTCTTTTCACAGGTTTCAGGTGGGTTTTTAGACTCTTTTTCCTTCACACACACAATTGAAACACAGGTATTATTGGTGCTAAAAAATTCAATTTTATTTTTATTTTCTTTTTGAATTACAATCTTTTTTAAATTTCGCGCCTTTACTAAATATAAATGGAACAATTTATTTTACGTGTTGAGATTAAAGTTAGAACGAAAAACTGTGACAGAAGTGAAGTTTACATTTAAAATAAAAATTATAATATAACAACTTGGGGTTTAACACAGGTAAGAAATCTTAAATTTTAATTGCTTATCTAATTAGGAACTTTGGTCTGTTAACGTCTTTTCTAGGTTAACTTCTTTTGTAACGACTAGCATTAATAATTCTAGGATTAAATTTGGCAAATTGGATTACAGGATTCTCTTAAATCTGGTAAGTGATCTGTTCTTTTATTTAATTCATTATAACTAAATCTGTCTTAAAAATTTGTCTTTATCGACTTTTAAATTAACTTCTTTATTTTTTTCAATCAAATTTTGTTACTAATGCCTTTACACCACTTATCTGTTAAGGGTCGTTGGGAATGTCTCAGTCAAGGTTTGTCAAGTTCGGAATTTGGTTGGATTTACCGGGTACTGCTGGGATTTCGGGCAGGAATGGAGTTCGGGCCTTCAACGTGGAAATCCTCGCTAATTCGGCCTCGGAAGGGCGGACCTGGGTTCTGCTGGTGCCTCGGGGATTAATTTAGGAAATTCTTCGTAGAAGTATTTAATAAAAAAATTGGTCGTGTCCTTTTCAATATGGATGTTTGATAAGAATTTAATTTTGGATAAGGGAAATATTATGAATTTTTATGTGAAATAATGATTTGAAATTTATTGTTTACGTTTCAGGGAGCGATTCGACATAGGTCTAGAAGCGTTTATGGTTCGGACGCGTCTATTTCTAATATTTTTTCCAAGAAAGTCTTTTTTGTGATTCATGGCTGTCTGTTATTTGGATGAAAAATTCGACTTGGACTAAGAAATTGGCACAGATGAAAAGGAATCTCAAATTCCTGGAAATAATGTAAAATTACCTTTGGAAATTGTGTTAAGAGATGTCACGTGAGTAATTGGATTATCGTCGATGGTTTTCCATATTGAAAATGTAAATTTATTAAAATGTCAGTTAGATTAGATAGTCCGTATTTTAGTCCGATCTGTCATTCATGTCGACAACTTAAATCTAGTTATATACAATTTGACCAACTTAACTTTTTTCATGTTTCTACAATTTTAAATGTCATTAGCTATTTACCTATTCTTTATAAGATTAAATTAAATGTCGTTACAGTATGTAGTATAACATAATGTTTAAGCTCCTATTATTTTCATAAAGCAGCTTGAAAGATATACGTTTCAAAACTAATCATTTTTGTTATTTGTATTAATGTGGATGTATCAAAATTAAGAATATTTCGACGTACTGCCGAAGAATAAAGCTGAAATGAATAAATACACCTGGGAATCTGCGAACACCCCACCTAGCTACTTACCTAGTTTTAAAGTGCCTACCTACTTAAAGGCTATGGCAATATAGTACAATTAATACTAATTTATCCATACAAAAAATGGCGTACACACATGAGAGTTCAGATTGGAGATGGATCAATTTAAAAGTCTTTTATGAATACATGTACCATGATAATAACTCATGTTTTGCTATCCATCTAATATACGTACTATCAACCTCGTAAACCACGATAGAACACATCAAAACCATGTCACATATAAAGGAGATCCCCGTAAAAAGTACTACCATACATGTTTACTTATTCTATATCCACGTGCAGCTAATGTTAAGGCCATACTGATAGCCACAGTTAGTACAATCAAACGAAATAATCTTAGAAACACATTTTTAGATGCACTAATCTTAATTGATTAATTGATTGTATTTTAAAATATCTCAAGTTAATATTTAATTATTTTATTTAAAACTGTAATTAGCATAATTCAATCGATATACATAGTATCAATAATAGTAAAATTACATCCTTGATCGAATACATTTTTGTTAAACTGTACACCATGTGACTTAAGCGACAGTCAACCGTTGATGATGACTAGGCGGCGGCTATATATCGACATCAAAGGCCACGCGATGAAACGCACTGTCTAAGTATGTATAGCGGATTGTCCACAAGAGACCATCGCTAGTCTAGTAGAGCCCCCGGTGACGCTTGGCGCACCGTATTCTCCACGGAACTAACCCGGTAACATTGCGAGCACTTGTTATTTCATCCGAAGCAGTACGCACACTTTGTTATTTCTTATAAAGCGAGAGATCAGCTAATAAATGAACCATTTGCTGCTGCGGTTTTTTTCTTTTCTATATACACGTATATACCGCTCGGCAGCGGATTGTCCTTTCTTCAAATCCTCAAATGAAAACGGAGATACTTCCGACAACACTTTATTGATCTGAAGTCGGCTCCTCGTGCGTATTATTCCCAATTCCCAATGCGAATACGTATTTTCCAGTTGTCTCTCCAGTCAGTGGTGTCTATGCGTTTTAGTATTCTTGATGCGTTAAAAAAAAAGGGTATCATTAGTGCTTTCCATTGATGTCCCAATACGGTATAAATATATTCTTTTAAATGAATATAAATTTAATTCTGTTTTTTCTCTCTCTCCTTTCAAAGTAAGTAATAAAAATTTAATAAACAAGAACGTCAAACTAGAGCATCGTGACGTAATATTAAATAAAAGGTAGTGCGGATGATACCTGAAATGTTATATCTTGTCGAATAATCAGCGCTCATTAGTTTAAGTGGATAGGTCACTGCCCAACTGTTATTCTAACGTTTCACAACATAGTTGATCTGCTTTGATAAATGAGTAAACTACTTTGCATATATAAATAAATTTATAAATATAAGGTTGTTCTAGAAACATATATAAATATTTAATCTTGATAATAGGATTAGCTAATACGGTTATTTTTTAAAATTGAGATTATAGCGGTGATTCAGGTCGAATTTAAGACAGATATATTTGTCAGAATTTAGGTTTAAGTGTATTACATCGATTTAATCTTTTAATATTAATAAGAGTAATAAATATAAAACGTATTAAATTATCAAATGGATTAAGAGTTCAAGATTTATTGTATTTCCTTTATGTGTTTGCATCGTCTTTGTTTATTTGGCCTTGCAGTGATTAATGTTTGGTCTCACAAATCGACAGTTTTTGTTTGAGTCGTTGGTGTTGTGAACCGTATTACTAAAGCTGTCAATCCCTATAAAACAGGATAACGAGATAAAACAGGCTTTTTTAATGAACCATATTCTTTTAAATTTCGAGCCAATTCTAAGAAAATGGACTTACATGGCTGACTTCTTTCTGGATATGTATCACGATACATTGCTGCAGTATTTACAATATTTTTGTGACACAAAATGTAGCACGTTAGCATGTCACATTTTTCTTCATCGCTATAATGGTGACCCGGCATATTCGAGGATAATTACACAATATTAACTATTCAACAATAAACAATAATAACGACAACAGTAACAATAACGACAATTACTCTAAAAACAACAACTCGACAAACAGGGTAACAACAACAACGACAATTACTACTTTATGCTGATATTAAATAATGTGACAGACTCGGTGACAGGTATTTACCTGAAGGCAATGCCTTCAGGTAAATACATATTGTTTACAACGCCTACCTAAAAATATCTTTAGGATTTGGAAAAAATGCAATTTTCGTCTAAATTTAAAATGAATTGAATTTGTAATAAAAATGGAATCAGATACCGGGTGTACTTTTTTTCGGGCCATATAAAAAAATAAAGTTGATGATGGTTTCTCGAAAACAAAACGTCGGATATAAAATCTAAAAAGACCGTCATGTTGTACCTTAAAAGTGCCAATGAGAAAGTGTTATTAGTTTTTTGCTATTTCTTCAAATAAAGTCAGAAAGAAATAAAATCCATATTGTCAAATTTCCGTTTCTCCCAAATATCTCAGCAGCCCATGAAAATTTTTCAAGTTTCTAAACGGCATGTAAATAAACTTGAAAGAACGCAACTTTTTCCTAATTTAACCTAAGCTGTATCTCCTAGAGGTACTGAGATTCCCATGCTTAGGATCCTCATCTTGGTCACACTGTATTTGTAGATCTTGAAAAAGCCTTTGGTATGGTGCAACAGAAAGAGTTTCTCAGTTTTCCAAGAGCATGTACACGATTGATTTAGATCATAGCTTGCACAAAGAAGAGAATATGTTAGAGTAAACGATAGCGGAAAGCGATGGTGATAGTGTACATTTGTTCAAAGTGATCATGAATCAACATCAGAAGCTTCAATACAAAGCAGTACTAGTTCAGAATCGGATGACGAAGATAATGGTACATCAGATGATAAATTTTATTTCGTGAAATGATTTAAGAAACGATGCTATAAGTGGTCAAAAGAGTGTCCCAAAAAAGAGAATAAACTGCGCCAGATACTGACTCGAACACGTATGCACAATTTAGTCATCTGTCTTCCAGGCACTAAAAATGAAACAGGAATGTTGAGCAGTGTGATATATTGTCCGGCGTGGCAGTTAACATTCTTGAAGATTTTTTGCCAATAATTTGGGTAAACACAAATAATAAAATAAGTTAGATGCAGCACCACTATAAAGCACCTCAACCTGCATTTGTAAGTCTCCTTGATATGACGGAATTGAGAGCTTTCATTGGTCTGCTTTATCTTTCTGGTATAATGAAATCAAACTATGAAAATGTGGAAGGACTTTTTGCGAATGATGGGACAGGACGCGATATTTTTCGGACAACAATGAGTCTTAAAAGGTTTTTGTTTATGCTGACATGTTTGCGTTTTGATTGTGCTGCCACAAGGGAAGCTAGAAGAGCAAATGACAAAGTTGCAGCAATTCGAGAAGTGTGGGATATCTTCATAGCCAATTGTCAGTAGTATTATACACCAAGCCAAAATGTTACCATAGACGGCCAAGTGCGAACTGAAAATAATGGGTCTTTCTATTTATGTAATGTCTTTGTTTACACAGGCAAAGAGACAACGAATGATAAAACTTTATCAATTCCAACAAAAGATGTTCTCAAACTTATTACTCCAAGTCAAAGAGCTAATAGAAACATTACGGTTGACAATTGGTTGATGTCACTGGAACTATGTGAAGAAATGAAAAAGAAAAACTTAACAGTTTTAGGCACTATGAAGCAAAATAAGCCACAAATTCCGGTAGAGTTCAAGCCACACAGAAAACGTCTTATTGATTCAACTTTATTTGGACACAATCAAGAAAAGACTCTTTGTTCATACGTACCTCGCAAAAATCGTGCGGTCGTGTTACTTTCAACAATGCACCAAGATCAAAAGATCAACGAAGAAAGTAAGAAACCAGATATGATTACAGATTACAACAACACAAAGGCAGGTGTAGATGCATTAGATCAGCTATGTACTAACTACTCGGTTTCGTGTCGAACCGCAGATGGCCAATGGTTATTTTTTATACCATATTGAACATAGCAGGCGTCAACGCTGCAGTTGTTCTACAGTGCAATATAAAAATTGACTCGGAATAAGACAATTGCTGAAGAAACTTGGAATGGCTTTGGTAGAGCCTCACATTGAACGTCGTGATGTTCGACCTCTTTCACGGGAATTGAGAGAAGTTGTAGTGAAACATGGTGGGACTCCCGTTTCTTCGACCCCTTCGGATACAGTACCGACAAGGAAATCGAGATGCTGTGTTTGTGCTGTGCTTGTGTCCCCTGTTTTAATAAGCATGTTAAACTTTTGGGGTTCTCTTGCACTTCACTAGACCTTTAATGTATGTTCCTTTCACCAGACCACTTAAGGGTTAATTTACACTGCAAACAATAATTATAACGATTCAATTCGCAGTGATATTTTAGAGAAGTTGTCTTGTGCTGTAATAGAAGGACAGCTATGTCCTTCTATTCTTAAATTGATTCATTTACGGCTACAATAGCTTTTGTATATTTCTAATGAGGCCACTTTTTTACAGATTGAATTTGTTCCCTCTGCGATCTCCATATCTGCAGTAATATGACCATCACAGTAATTCGACGGAGTAAACCTTCTCTAGAGGTTTTTTTTATTTCTCAACATATTCTCCCTAAAGATTGAGACATTTATCTCAGAGTGACAGCAGTTTGAACATCGCTTCCTGGTAGTGTTGCCTGTCAAGTCGATTAAAGTAGTCCGCAACTGTGCCTTGCAATTCCTGTTGATACACAAGACGTTTCCCTGCCAAAAATGTCTTCAACAGTCCCCAATTTTTTCCTGCAAAGTTTGTACAAACCATCAGGACTCATTTAGCTTTGTTGGTTACCTCTAAATCGTGATTGTTCTGGAGAAGTTTATTATCTAGTGTAAGATCTAGATATTTATACGCTGGCGATACCCAGATCTACCATTCCTTTGTTCCAGTTCGATGTGCTGCTGCTATTTGAGAAATTAATGACGACCTGAAAATTTTTTTTGTTATCTGGTAATAAAAACAAAAATCAGACAAATAGACGAGGGGTCGAAAAAAATATAAAATTTCCATGAAATATCGTTACTTTTTACCCGAACATCTGTAGCATACATCGCTTCACACAAGAATATACAGTCCAATGAAACAACAACTATTAATTTCATACAAATACACCCATTACACATTCCATTCATCCTACAGACTGCGGCTACGTACAGCATCATCTCGTTTTCGCTTCATTTATTTTTATTGGAGTTATCACTAAATAATGATAAGTGTTTCGGTAGATTATATCCAACAATAAACACCAATAATACTAAATTAAAAGTTGAATAGGAGATAAACAGTTTCTCTTGTATAGGTTCCTTCACATGGCCTAATACTCCATAAGAGAAGCAATTGTCATAATTTACCGATCCCAATCTAAATTATTCTTTCACACGCATTAGAACCGAATTTTTCAAGAATATAAGAACGTATGTATTGTAGAAGAAGACGCACAACTATCTTTAGCTCTCGACTAAAAGAAGCACTTCTATCGCTTTTAACAAGGAATATAAAGCCGAAAAAAAAACCATAATAAAAGACGAAGAACCAAATTTTAATTTATATACGATATAATAAATCCTGGCTTGGTGAAATATATTATAATTATGAGATTATAGTGTTATCTTCTCTCTCCGTGAAAACTCGTAGAAGAGATTCGTGTATAATATATGATACCATTAGCGATAAACATAAATCTTCCAAATATATATGAAAGCATCAGGCAAGCAGCAATTCAGAGACTCCGAAGAGGGACACAAGATGCATGTTGTTCTATGTATTACCGCGTAGCAGATGTAGTGGATCTTGTTTGTTGTTGTGTCGTGTGGATGCTCCGCTCCAATCTGCTGTCCCTCCGAAATACCAAGTTCGGATATGTCCACTGCTTTTACACGTACAGAGGAAAGAATTCGGGCTACGTTTCTCCTAGTTCGTTTTGTCGAAAAAGAGTTGTCCGATGTTCTACAATATTATAGCTAATAAATTCTCATTATTTATTGCTAACAGTTTAGATAGGATCCCTCTGGCGAATGAGATTCTTTCTATTTAGTATTTTGTGCTTTATACATAAGTTACATATTGTGTTCTAGTAGATATTTCGTGTTGATAACATTCTTTCGGACCGAATGAGATTGTTTTCTGTTGTCCCTGTTTGTGATTTTATCAAATATAAATATTACAAAATTTGGAAGTAGAACTCGAGAAGATTTACTAAATATGTATGTATATGGAGATGTAGCCGGCCATATCTCGTATAAAGAATTCAATCAGTGACTAGATTTCTGTGGCGGTGTATAAGAGAAATAAAAGTGCTTCAAATGAAGTGATCATTTACAATACGCACTATTATTTTCATCTTTTTCTTTCAAGCAAATATATGAAACACCTATGGGCAGCCTATTAAGCTCTGTTGTAATTTTACTTTGTATTGTACAGTGAAATAATAGCCGATTCAACTTTTTGTAGCACCAAAACTTCTTTTATTAGATTTAACTCTCTATAAAACATACAGAACTTGACATATTTTTATATTGACATATATTAGTAACTATTTATTAAAAAACTAAACACGCGTCGCTAGATCTTATCTTTTTCAACACTTTCTCTTGTTAAATAAAAATATAATAATATAATATACATATATGACAAAGAAAAAAAAACTAACTTCATAGTAATCCCATTTTGTCACAATATCTGCAACTTGATGATTTGTTGAAATCTGTTGAATATTTTTCAGTTCTGTGATTTGGTTAAATAGTCTTGCTAACCAAATGATTTCTTTCACAGCTTTGTTTGCAGCTATTATTTCAGCCTCTGTAGTTGAAGTTGCCACTACAGCTTGTCGCTGACTCGATCAGGAAATAATTCCTCCAGCGTAGCTGATGATAACTCCAGATGTCGATCGACCTGTCTTGGTACATCCTCCAAAATCTGCGTCGCTGTAGCATTCCAAACTATCACCTTTTAAATTTACTCTTTTCAATCTTATATCCTCAACAGTAAGATTCTCAATAGTTCTGATAGGACACTTATACTAAAAGCCAGATCAGGTCTTGTTCCAAGCATCAGATACATCAGTGCTCCCACAGCTTCTCTGTATAGAAACTTTTGTATTTTGTAGTCTTCTTTCCCTGATTGTTGAACTTCCGAGATCTTCAATATTGGTGTAGACACTCTAAAAAATTAAAACGCTTCAAAATATTCCTGGCGTATGCTTCTTGATTAATTTTGATATCATGATTTTTATTCCGTTCAATTTGTAAGACTAGGAAATAAGCAGCTACTGATGTTGTGACTTTAAATTCTTCACTCAATTTCTTGAAAAATATCTTTAAGCCTGTTTGCTCAGTACTTGCTACCAATCCATCATCCACATATAAAACCACCAATAACTGTCTACCTTCTTGATTTCGAAGATACAAGCATGGGTCAGCCTGGCTCACCAGCTTGGCTCCCCACCGTAGTAGGAAATTCCCAAAGTTTGTTCCAGCATCTCGGAGCTTGCTTCAAGCCATATAAACTCTTCCTTCACTTACATACTTTGCTAGTACTATCTTCGTATCCACTTGGCTGTACCATATAAACTGTTTCTTCAATTTCTCCGTATAAGAAAGCCGTTGATACATCAAATTGTGCAAGATGCATTCCTCTATTTGCAGCAACGCTTAAAATAGATCGGATAGTTGTCGTTTTTGCAACTGGACTGAATGTTTGGCTGAAATCAATACCCTCACGTTGATTAATACCCTTAGCAACTAGTCGAGCCTTGTATTTATCTATACTGCCATCTGCTTTAGTTTTCAGTCGATAAACCCAATTACGTGGTATTGCCTTCACACCCTCTCTTGTTCTCTTTTAATGAATCCATTTCCTTATCCATTGTCCGTTTCCACTCAACAGTATCTTCATGTTTAAGTGCTTCTTCAAATGTCTTAGGAACTTTAGTAGGATTAATAAAATTTTCGACCGTCATTATGTACTCATCTAAAAAAGATGGCTTTTTTAAAGCTGAGCAATCTCTCAAACGATCGCCTAGTCTTTCTTCATGAATTTCTATATCTTCATCTTCTATTTCGGTATCGGTTTCAGCTTTATACCCGTTTTCACTATTTTCTTTGTTAGAATCTTCATCACTCTCTTGATTTCTTTCTTGAACTACCTCCTCTGCCTTTGGTACATCTTGAATTGGTAATTTGACATGTTTAAGACAGGTCTCAGGTTTTTCTTCAAACTTAACATCTCTAGACAGAAAAACTTTCAGATCATTTTTAAATCAAATCCTATATCGTTCATCACCATCATATCTGACACATTTGACTTGGAATATGAGCATAACACGTAAAACCAATGATCCTAAGATGTTTTACTCGTGGCTTTTTACCTACCTACAATTCGTAAGGACTAACACCTTCTACAGATGATTTCTCTGTTCTGTTCAAAATGTAAATAGCTGTATTAACCAACTCAGCCCATAATCCTTCAGGATAGATTAACTCTGGATTCGAGTTCTATTATCGCGCTCGGATATACCATTCTGCTCTGGAGTGTAGGGCGCTGTCAATCTTTGTGTTGTTCTGTTTGCACGTGTTTCTGTGTGCATTAATAAACTGCTCTTCCCTCCATCGTTCCTCTTCAAGTACGTAGATGACATAATAACCTATACACCAACCGACATGCTCACCACTACCCTAGAAGTTTTTAATGGATTTCATGACCACATACAATTCACGATCGAGGTAGAAATCAACAAAAGCATACCGTTATTGGACACCTTGGTAATCAGGAATGAAGATCAAACTTTAATACTTGATCGGTATACTAAACCAATCTTCTCAGGAAGAATAGTCAATTATTACTCCAACCACCCTGTCAACCAGAAAATCAATTTACTAATTGATGGTTAACACCTAATTTTCGGTACTTTTTGTAAAAAATTCTGTGATGAATCCGATCTAAATTGGCGAGTATTGATGAGGGGTTTCCCGACCGTTCACTTCTCTCTTGTCAACATATTGTTTGAGTGATGGTACTCCCAAATCATCCCTCATCTGCTGGTTTCGAACAAACAAGGAAGTCCTCGTAATTAGTCTTAGCATCCTATTTTGCAAGGTTTTTAGTTTTTTTTAAATGAGATTCAGCCATGCTCCATCCCATTAAAGGGCCGTAAGTTCTCATAGGGCGCATAAAAAAAGGGCTCAAAGGGAGCCTGAAATTCTCGATAAAAATGTTATGGAGCGGTGGACGCAGTCTTTTTCTGAATCTTGGAAACCAAAGTCTCATCTATACAGTGCTGAAAATTGCAACGGAAATGGTTTTCATCTACCGAGATGCATACAGCACAGTATTGTCTGCATAAATTGCAATCACAACACCATCTACGTTCTGACATATAAATCAGGAAGACGATCCCTTCCAATTAATCTACTGTTCCTTAATCTCTGCCTCCAGATATTTGATTTCATAATTTACCATGTTGTATGGTGATAGACTTTTTTAAACCAATAAATTGCTTGTAATGTTGGTAATGGTTGTTAAATAGAATGATGCTACTAAGGAAGAGGTGTCTATATTTTTAGAAATAATCATGTTGATGGCTTTAAGTCCGAATCGTAATCTAAGAAACTACCACAGGACCAATTTTATTCAAACATTCTTCAACGTGATCACAACACGACACAACAGATGACGCCATCTAAATGTCATAGGTTCAACTAGACATAAAATGCTAGTCAGTGACTAACAGATGCAGCCGGGCCTCTCATATACAGTATTTCTGTCAAATGGTTAATTCATCGATGAGACCTAATAAAAATTACAAACAGTGAACCGATGATTCGGACGGAAGAAACTATTTCATTGGTCCCCGAGCAGAGACCATCGAAGCAAAAAATTGAAAACACATTCTCTTTGATTTGTCATACAATTATGACAAATCAGAATTGAGACGTTATTAAAATTTACTAAACTGATTAAACAAATAAAAATGATAGAAATTAACATAGTTTCAATGTGGAAGAAGAAAAGGAAAAAGTAAGTAACATCACGGTCATCAGTATAATTTATTAGATCTTAGTTTTTGTCGCTTTTTTCGAGTACACTTTCATTTTTCAAGCTTTAATATTCTGCACCTCTCTGAACTTTCGCAAAATATCCCATTTTATACCAACTATAAATTCATCAAATTCAATTAAACCACTTACATATAATGAACCATTTAATGACCGTGCGTTCCTCAACTATCACACACGCACTTGTGTCTAACAGACCCTTTTCTTCACCACGTTTGGTACCACTACAGCATGCACCAGCATCGTCTTTAAGTCTCTCCTACATTTATTAGAAGTTTATACGTTCTAAATCATCAAAGCTTAATATTGGCCATATAATATAATATTTACGATATGGTAAGAGGCACTTCGGGAATACAAGAATAGAAGAGGCGATGTTGGTATACGCAAACGATCAGTTTTACTATCTAAGACTATAAATTTTAACTGGGGACCGTGTATAGTGTGCCTCCTCTCTATGTATGTTAGCTTATGCTCACGTACGCGCGTATGTCTACCTATTTTCTTTATAGTCCCCATATATACATGAACGCATTCGTTTTGAATAAGTTTGGTATTTACAAGCGCAATTACTTACAGGACAAGGTGCTTATTTGAGTTTACGAATGTCCATTACAAGGTGTAATTGCGCTCTAGACGATGGGTCGGTAAAATAGACTTCTTTAAACTCTAGTCGCTATGTGTACAACGTTCGGTTCTAGTCTACCTCAATATCTTGTATAGAAACGTTCGCCAGCTCGTGTTTTATCGATCTCTATTTAACCGTATCTTCACTACTATCGAAGAATCTAAAACTATAGGATTTATATAAACAGTGGCTGTCTTCTGGAATTTTTCCTCGTAAAACCTGTAACAATTAATTCTTTATTTCCAGTTGCTTAGGTTAACGTAAAATTAGGAATTTCTATAAACGCGAATACAGATGGCAGGCAAGGATATGAAGGAATTCCTTTGCGATAAGATCTAAGAAGACGTTAACTACATTGAAAGGTTTGTGATTATTTCTACTGCTACTGTTATTTTCACTTTTCATATATGTGTAGATGGAGTTCCTTATTACGAGCTAGCCTAAACTAGACAATGTTACGTGCGTATTAAACATTTGGCATCGCTATTCATCTTTTTCGCATTTAATTTCTTCGCTGCTCCTTTAACGGCTGTTATATTCTTTTCGGCCTGTCATCTGTTCTTGAATCCTTCCCATTGAGTCCTGAAATTATATTTACTACCGGTTGACACCTATCAATCGGTTGTTATGGTAGCTAAAGGTTAACTCTTCCTTCGATAGATGGCGTTGTAGCCCTCACTCCTAGACAGTCTAATTATTTTCTGGTTTCTATCCCAAATTAAATATTTTATTAAATTTATCCTCCATCCTCCTATATGGTATCCACCTGCATGGCAGCCAGTTCAAGAAAAATAGTAAAAAAAGTCTTACCTATCGTACTACGTCAACGGTGGTACTACAAGTGATCCTTCTGATTGATCTTCTAGCACGAGAAAGAAACTACAGCGATGAAAATGAGCATTATAGTGTTATAGTGTAGAAGTGGGCCCACTGAGCGACTAATTCCCGACTTGAATCCCTATCTTAATTGCAAGTTTAGAAGCACGGACACCCTCTTGCAGGTCATAAGTGGTCACTGGTACAACGTCAATGTATGCGTGTACTGTGGGGAAAAGGATTCGGTGGCCCATACAATCTTCATATGCCGTCTATGGGGACAGGAAAGAATTTTGACGCACCCTGCTCTTGAAAGTGTGATTAGACAGGATAATTTGATCAACTCGATGGAAACAGCGAGGAAAATTGCAGACTACTGTGTGGAAAAACAGGCACCGCCGTTAAGTAAAGTTTAGTTTTAGACAATCCATCGAACTCTTAATCTTTACGCTGATTGTTAGTGAGGGATGGGATATGTAACTGTAGATGGTAAGGTATCGTATGGGTGGTTCAGACAAGCCACTTTCCGACTTGCGAGTCAAGAGCAAAAAGTTACCTGTCACTAGAGATTGGCTCACTCACTATCAACGACAGTTTGAACCATATATCATTAATATCTTGAATAGAATAAATTCGACAAATTTTATTGTTTGACTTCGAGAATACTTTGCAGTTATTCGTCCAGCATTGCCAATGTCAAAGACGCACTAGCATAACTATCGGCATGTGAGGACTAAATTGTACCGGATATGGCAAAGGATCGTAAAAAGGTTGAGCTTTCCTCGAATGAAACTCTTCTTCTGTCATCAAAGAGCGTTTGAGGTTATTGTTGCCTGGTGCTGATAGTTTTTGAACTTAAGTCAAATTTGATATTGTATTTTTATAAAAAATTGAGCAGAAAACTTTATAGGAAAGGCCGATCTTTCCTCAAAAATATTTTGTACATTTTAGTCTGTGAACATGTTTCTATTGAACGACCACATGCATATGATCGTGGACATGGTTTTTCTTACCAACCTCCACTGCATTAATGTTTTGTTTTTTAGTGTGGAATGTGGGTGAGTGCAAAAGTTCGTGCGGAGGTGCAATAGATAACGTTAGAAGCGGTGTAAAGTGTTGGCATTAATACTGCCACCTACGTAACAGATAGTTGGAAAGGTGACGTGTGTAGCTTTCATTTCAAACAAAATAATTTGTGTAGAAGAAAGATTGCTTTCAAAATGAGTGTAGATAATGTACATTTACGGCATGTTATGCTTTACTAGTTTCGGAAGGAAATAAACGTTCCAGCAGTCGTAAAAATCATTCAAGAAGTTTATCAAGATTAAGCACCAGTTAAACGAACTGTGGAAAAATGGTTTGAGACATTTTTTTTAACGAGGGACTTTTGACTTTCTTCCCGCTGGCCAAACGATTGATTCGGACAAGTACTGTCGCCAATTGACCAATCTGAATCGAGAAATTAAACGGAAACATCCGATTTTGTCAAATCGCAAGGGCGTAGTCTTTCACCAGAACAACGCCAGACCACACGTTTCGAGACAGACGCTAAGCAAACTGAACAGCCTGAAATGGGACGTCCTAACTCATCCACCGTATTCTCCTGATATCTCACCATATGATTATCACTTGTTCCGGTCATTGCAAAATCATTTAAATGGAGAAAACTTAACCATCTTTGGATGCCTCAAAAACCGTCGTGTCTTCGTTCTTCGAATCTAAATCGTGCAGTTTTTATGATCGGGGCATCCGTATGCTGCCAGAACGTTGGATACAGATTATAGAAAACGAAGGAGAATATATCATTGATTGAATAAAGAACTTTGTGACTTTTACTCACAAACTCCGCATGAACTTTTGCACTTACCTGGTAGTTGCTTATCTAAAACAAGCAAGAGAGGAGATGCTTCATTTGGTTTGAGTTTTGTCACAAAATTATCAAGGCTTTCGATAAAGGGATATCCATCAAATCCAGGAGGATGTGGTTTTCCTATAGACTCACTTTTGCAACGAAAGATGATCATGACTGACACAAAGGAACAGCTTGTATTGATGCTGCAGATGACTGTAATAAACGATTCTGATTCATAATAATTGAGTCAAGACCAATTATGGATGGATTGGGATACAATCACAAGAACGGTTTTGTGGGTAAATAGTTTATTTAGAGTTTTGAATTTTTTGTAAACTGGAGAATGTGGATGTTTCCATATCATGGATTCTTGTTTCGACTCTGGAATGAACTCATAAACCCAGGTTTCATCTCCGGTAATGATGCTTTCAATGAAAGAATTCTCTTCCTGTTGGTATCGGTTGAGGTGTTGATGAAGTGACGCACTAATTCGATGGGTTCAGTGGTTCTCGGAGAGCATTTTCGACAACTCTTAGAGATGACAGTCACTTCCGCAATTTCACGACGATCTTCCCTAATCAAACCATTAACTATTGAGCAGTTTTCATCCGTGTGTGAGGTCCTTGCTCTGCCTCTGTTCTTCTTCGAATCATCAATCAAGTCCCTTCGTCCATCTTTACATTTTTTCACCAAACGCTGATTTCTTTACGGCTTTTCGGTTTGAATTACGCCCTCTAATCTTAACTAACTAGGAATATTCTGCGATTAACACGCCATGGTTCTTTGTTTCCCGTTAGCTACTAAATTCAGTCTTAAGTTGAAACTCTCAAAATCATTCTGAATTATTATTGCTGTTATAGACGTATCCCTTAAGAGGGTCAGCACCATAGAATTAACACCATCATTATTTATCACACCTGAACAGATCTACAACTGTACTTGGATGCTAATTGCGTATAACACACTGGAAATAATCGTTAAGATTTCAGGTGAGTGGTGCTATTATCGTTTACCCCACCTCTCAATATGAAGATAGCAAAGTGTTAGTTAAGAAATCATACAGATACGTTGGAGGCAATTTAGTTGTGTATTCCACCGCATTAATTAAGGTAGTTACCTCTGCGGGTCGTACGGCACTTACCATAATCGTTATAATAAAATCTTATTGGTACATTCATATAATTTCTTATTGCCGGCGTATATCTTTCGATACCGGACAGTCGTTCGCACAGTCGATATCGATCCAAATTACCATTACAGATCCACTACTATACCAACATTAGTAGCGAAAACTAGGTATGGCAATTCTCCAGAATTAATTACTCCAATTTATAAAATACTTTTATCCGATTCGTACAGGGAGATTCCGCGAAATTCGAACAATAGGAGATTAAAATTGTTGAGATTTTAGGCTGGAATAGATAATTTGCCAATCTGGTCTCTTTCGTTCCTACCACTCTTAAATTGTACTCGTGTATATGCAGGTTAGGGAGACCACACACAGTGCTTTTAAATAAAAATATCCGAGCAAACTATTTGCATTGATGTTTAAAGTATCTACAGACTGTTTTTGCGCTTCCAAAACAGGTAACGTAAGATGATTTGGTGCAAAATTAAAGAACGAATTAAATAGAATTCTAAGTAATGTTACATAAGATTAAACTAACTGTTACTAGAATGAAAAAAAAATAATAGCTGCGATCCGTGGACTTCCTATACGTTTCCAGTTAAGAACAGACGAAATATACATAAAAAATGAACCATTTAATAACAGATTATTAGCTGCAATTTGTATAGATCTAAATATATACGCGTGTGTTTTTCGAAGGTGTACTGCTAATGATACGTCCTGTCGTAAAAAACTATTACCTTGGACATGATTCTGTCATTATATGCCATGAGAATTAATGAACTTTAACGTTACACCGAATCTAGCATCTGAGCAAATAACCGCACATAACCTATATGAATTAAGTGTGATTGATTATTCCATAATAACCCGAAATTTTCGGATGAATCTCTCACGTACGTGGACTAATTATATTTTAATGATATGTTTTGTGGACGTGTGTCGTGATTTAGTTATTACTAGACGTTACATATCGTTCATCGCCTTCGAATGTTAATGTTTAAATTTAAAATTTCTGTGAACAATATGACTTTAAAGATTGGTCACTTATTGAAGGTTGTTTGCGGCCCCTTTCACCTTCAATTTTACGGTAACAGTCGCCACGACGGCTTCTCGCTCACTTTCAATTAAAAATTACACAATTATGCCAAATATTCTGATCCCAAAAAAAATTCGACAAAACGCTTATCTCCAGTCCATTGCGTGAACCGAAAACGTATCGGATGGTCGTGGGGCTTGCATTTTAGAGTTCAATTAAACTTTGCAGCAATGTTTTCGGGTGAGCAAACAGTTCGGAATTTTGAAGTGAGAACTATACGGGGATATTTTGTAAGCAGAGTTGAGTACAACGGCAACAGAAACAGAACTGAGAGATCGGAATTGGAAAGACAAAATGGTGCAGTCGGTCATAGTTCAAAGACTTTTCGATAAACATTTAGGCATCGCCAAGGACTGCAAGCTAGCTCAAGAGAGGTTGAACTCATTCACAGACTTGTCAACATGATTAATGCTCATCAATCTAAAGTCAGAATCTGGGAACTGTCTTAGGTGATAGTAATAGAATATGTCAATTGTTTTTAATATTACTTTCGAAATATGGTACAATCATAGCAGGCCCAGAAAACTGTTGACAAATCGACTATGGATTATGAAAGTTTGAGTGCAACTTTCTGCGTAAAAAATGGCAGAAAAAGGATACAAAATATTTATAAAGAAGCAAAAAATGGAGGATTATACCCTTGAACGGCTGACAAAATGATAAACGAGAGGAAATTTGGAACCATCCCTGTAATCTTTTCTTCTAGAGTACCGCGAGGTTCTAACTTAGGACCTTTGCTGTTTAATATTTATATCAACGACTTGTTGTTAGATCTGGAATGTGATTATTTATGTTACGAAGATGATCTTAAGATATATATCTAGCACTGCTGACGGAGATGATTACTGTTTTCATCTACAAAGAAACTTGAATGAAATTCAACAATGGTGCAAACGCAAGCGATTCTCGATATGAGGTGGTCTATCGTTTCTGGTTTTTCTGCGTACAGTCTTGATTGATTGATTATTATCAAGGCAAGGGAGTCCTTGGTTCTCCCTAACAGTGTGGCCCACTGGGCCTATTGTTACTCCTACTTTGATTTCATTTTACTCAAACAGGTTAGTTCCAGCGATTAGGTCTAAAAGCCTATTTGGTAAATCTTTCTCCACTGGTAAATCAAACGCGCTTTGCATATCAACCCTATGTTGACTTAGTGCTACGCATTCAAAGATGGTATGAAGGGCTGTTTAGTCCTCCTCATTATAGAGTCTGGATGGAGGTTCATCTTTATAGATCCCCATCCTGTTAACGCTCCCGTAACAGATTTTTTACGATAACTTTTTAATAATCTTGTTAATCGAAGTCAGATTTTATGTAATCCTCGGTATATAAATGTTTACCTAATTCGTAAAATATCAGTCAAAATAAAATATTTTATGTTAACATGGGTGTTGCAACGTAATGTTATCATACACGAAGAATTTTCAGATACTGAAGAAGCAAATTTAGTCTCAGAAAATAGTGATAGTGACTATTGTATGCAAGATATCACAACGTTCACATCTAAATCAGGATTTGAATGGAAATCTAAACCACCTAAAAGCTCGAGACGAAGACGTCATAACATCAGTCAGGCTTAGATTGGTTTGCAAAACGGCGGTGAAAAAATTACATGCATCACGGATGCTTTTTGTTATTTGTTCCCGAAACTATAATTGAAGAAGTTTACCATTATAGCAATCAATTTTCTAGAGAAACACACGAAAATTGGAATCAAAAACACCCTGAGAAGCCTAGACAAGAGATAACAGGAGCTTCGTCAATGGAGTTCTCGGGCTACCGCATCCCGGAGGTGCAAGTTTTGTGCACGAGCTAGTGACAGAAAAACAAAAACAATTTATTGGCCAAAATGCAAGCCCAATGATAATAATATTTAGGTAATATTATTTTTAATAAATTCCATGTAATTAATTTATAAAACCTGTTTTATATGACTAAGAAAATAAACTTGTTCACAATTTGACGAAAAGTTTATCATAATTTTGTATCACCATCTTTGTTCTTTTACGCCCTTCAAATAATGATGGCGTATCTGAAATACCCCACAAGGGTTCTAAAAAGGAAACACAGGAAAGTGTCCCTCGCTGATTTAAATGAAACTTGGTGGGTTTCTAGACTGATGCAGTGTAAGAACAACGGTAACTTTCATAGATGCTAAATCACCCGTTTTCGGGGGATGGGGCGCCCTAAAACCAACCCTATCTTTGAATATTTCCTTTAATATATCTCCAAAACTATGAGACATATCGAAAAAGTTAAGACAAATATATAACTGTTTTATAAGTCCTAAAGGATAGCGAAAATACCTTGCTTGTCATAGTTCTTGTTTTTCAGAAACTACCCCCAGCCCGCGTTTTTTTTTAATTTTAAATTTTTTATTTGCTGGAAAAATACACAAACTTATGCAGAATTCACCCATATATATTAAACATACATACATAAAACAAAATCAATTTGAATTACAACAAAAGAAATTCTTCTATTCTACACTTCCAGGTTTCAGGTATATTAACAACGAGTACGTTTCGCAATTTGGCTGTCGAAAAGTGTTTCTTGAAGTCATGAAAATCAACGTTGCTAATGTTCATACAATTCTTTTACCTTTACTTTGTGTAATAATATTGAATACAAAAATACTTATAGTGCCTAAACTAAACTATCTAACTAATGAAAATGAAGATAATAAAATTAGTACCTAATAACAATTTTAATTTAATTTTAAAACGGGTAGATGGCCGCAGTGGTTAGGCGGCTGACTATTGTTGTGAATTCAATTCTTTGGAGGGACGGTGACATTTTTTGTTAACCCCGTTTAATCCCGGATCGACTTGCCATTCGCTGTTGGGACAAAGTGATTAACAGCGCGGCATCATAAAAGATTATGCTGTCAATAAACACAACTTACACACACTAAACTACACCGCAAGAGTTGCAATGATAGCCTAATAAGCTTACGGAGTCAATTTTAATAAAAAAAAAATTACAATAACAATATTTATGAGTTTTACGTGTACACTCTCGATTATCTGAATAGCTTGGGACCTGGGCCTCGGATTTCCCTCAGATAATCCGGAAAAAGGCAAAAATAAATAACAGGCTACCCTACATAGTTATTGCAATAATGGTAATCTGTGTAGAAATGTTGAAAACAAAGAAATTTCTTACACCACGCACAACGAAGAAATGCATGTTTGCCACAGATACTGCATAGTGGTGTACTTTGTGAATCCTTCGGGAAGCTGAATTGTACAGGCTTCTCAAACTTCGGTGGCCGATCTTCGATGTATCCATTTTGATACCACGCATACTTAAATAGATTGAAGAACCTCGGCGACGATAATTGATTATTATGTGTCAAAGATTGCAACTGAATAATAGTGTTTCTTTGATGTAGAGTTAAATCGTATCCCATAAGCAGTACGTCATTTGAAAATGTTTTAACAAAATTTTTCCATATTCTAAAACCGTAGACGTCTAAAGGCTGTACCATTGAAGTTGTCCTCTTAAGAATTGTAAAAATATCGATTTTTTTGTTCGTTGGTACTAAATTGTTCACTTTTTCTTCGGACAATGCCTACTTCACGAATCCAATAAGAAGACCATTTCAGCATTAGTATTCGGTAAGAAAACATCGGCAGGAGGTGGGAATGAAGTTTATTTTGCATACAGTTTTTAATAACGTATTCGAAAATGAAATATACGTACGCTTCTGTAGAAGCAAATATTAAAAAATCCCCAAGTAAAGATGAATGTTTCTCATATGAATAGTGGAAATCACAATCACCATTAATTCACGCGGAAAAAATATCCTCTCGAATAAAGCATCAATACGATGATTATCTTATACCGCAATCCCAACACACAAAATCAAAACCCATATATTCATGATACATACACACAATATCGTATAATGATTGCCGCTCTTTGAAAATCAAAGAACGATTAGCTTAGCGATTCAAGTCGTACATACGTCCGGATTTAAAAATTTTATAGAATTCTATGCGAAATACAAATAGTAATAGTAGCTATTCGCGGGCGCATTTAATCTTACGCGTACCTTTCATGTTGTAACATACTATTCAAATATCGCATTCTATACGAGTGCGATGCAGATCTTTAGATCTAAAGTGTCAATAAAACAATAAATCAACTTGTAATAGAACTAATTACTTTCAGTACAGTACTATAGCATCATTGTTGAAGATGTGTAGGTATTATGTATAGAAAATGTTGAATGTACAAGATGAATATGGTAAGTTTACGCTCTTTTTCCTATATATGACGGCAGGTGATGATATTTCCGCAATTTAATTTTTCTTTTTACAGATTGCAACATCGTAACGAACCCGCCAAGTTGAAATAAACTTTTGTGTATGGATATGGAATCATATTCATTAACATTTCTTGTTAATTAAAAGGGGAAACTGTTTCCTTCGAGTTCCTTGTTAAGAATGGAAAAGTGGAAGTGATCATTTTAGCAAAAATACCAAACGAATAGGTAACACAAATTAAACCGTATAAGTTAATCGATTCAGATTTCCCTTTACTATCACCACAGACGGTAAAGAAGATGTTCTCGTGCGGAATTCGAAACGAAAATGCTTTCTTTTACCATATAATCGAACCTAACCGTTACCGCGTTGTTCGCGATTTTATAGTCAATGAACAAACGCATGCCGATCTCTTCCATTCGCGACAATTTGCGAATACTTCAAAGAAATGAGAGAAGATGCGCAAACTCACTACCATATCGATTATCGACGTTTCCGATATATTACTATTACATTTCCCTAAATGTCATCGCGCATTCTTGGCGTTTTGCTCTTCTCTCTATGTATACCGATTCCCAGTACCATCTCTAAGTCAGCGGTACCAAAAACGTGCGGTTTACTCAACTGCAGAGATGTCCCCGAAAAAAAAGATAAACGATAAACGCGCATCTTTCGCATACGATGACTTGATTGATTTTATTGAATGAATTCGCGGACGTCGCTCAAGATGGCGTGACAGAATTGTGTGTACAAATAAAGTGTGAAATCGTGTATGTGGAAGTGAATGTGGTGTGGTTTGCTTTCTTGGAATGAATTAACTTTACTTCAAGCCAATATGATAAAAAATGTATTTATTAGCCAAAATAGCTCACCTCACACTCATCATAATCCGTATATTTTCAGAACGTTTAACTTTATACTGCAAAGACTCGATCCCGTTAAAAAAAGGTTTTACAAGAATTTATTCTCGA
>CM043015.1:205731216-205803555 GCA_023690525.1 Holotrichia oblita | reverse complement strand
AGGTCTCTGCATAATAAAGGACTATTCGTTCTCGTACAGTATATAACTAGGAGGATAATCTAATATTATTACTATGTGTCGTTGTTGGTATTCGTGTCATTATTATTAGTGTAAATTGATTTTATCTAAATATGTACACGGGTGGTAATTTGTCTTATAGGAACTGTGAATTCAATAAATAAGTCGTTTAGGTTTCGTGATTATTTTATGGATATAATAAAGGATATTTAAATTAAAGTTTTGTCGTTTTTCGATTAGAAATAAAGAGAAATTGTGAATAAAATAATATAGACAACCTGCATATTAAAATTCTTGTACATACATGCAATCGTGACTCACACACATATTTGTAGTTTTAGGTTAATACTGCAAAAAGCTTTAAGCTATTAATTCAATCGAAGGCCCAACTCTAGGTGTGTACAAGTTGCTTTGTATACGTCAGTCAGAAAACCAACATGGAACAAAAAACGAATATTCAATCCTGTAGTGCAGAAACGTACGAAATGCTAAGACATGTGTACTGGGATCGTCAATTGACAGCACTGGTGTTGTACACTACATTTCGAATGTTGCATTAGTGCTTATAGCTCATATTTGGACAATGTTTTTGCAAAATTGGACGTCGTCAAATAAATACAGTGTGACTATACGGATATTATTGTATAGGGTAACATAACCTCAAATATTAAGTGACAGTTCGTATATTTATTCATTACAATATAGATAATCTCCAAAAATGTCGTCTAAATGACGATTGACATGTGAGGAGATGCTGCATTCGGCCGAGCATCTATCGAAAATTGAAGATCTAAGCGAAGAGGATGAAAATCCACCCCCACTCCCAAAGAAAAGATTGGTTGGAGGAAAGGGGTCCAATTTCTAACTCCAAACATCAAGAGTGCTTTGAGAAAACACTGGAAATGTAGTTGAGCTAGAAAAAGACCAATGTTTTTTTTCTTCAATACTGCGTGATGAATTGTTTGAAGAAATGGTTGAGTCTACAAATTTGTATACCATACAACAGCATAAAAAATTTGGTCTGACTCACTCTCCAAGAAATAGAAAGTTTGTGCATAATCCATTTGTTGCTAATATGACGTGTTAACCCTGAACGAGGTTGGTAAACCCAACAACAAGTAATACTCTCAAAAAATTGCAAATAATCAGACTTTCTATAGCATAGTTTCAGATTTTTTTCTTCTGAAACCAAAATAAATAGGCGACCAAAAGTTTACACCAGCAACGCCAAAACTATCACGAAATGAGTGTTTGTGAGACCTATCAAAGAGGAAATTGGAATACCGAAAAGCACAGTCTATCGAAATTTAATCGAAGATTTGGGCAAACAAAAGATTGGAAAGTTTAGCATTGCAAAAAAATCCGGCAAGATTGCGCTCTTAACTGGTGATGAAACATGGTGTTTTCAATACAAGTTAAAAAGACAACGTCAGAGTGCGGCATGGAAGTCACCAGCAGAGCCAAAAGAGAAAAATTACGTTTTCCGGAAGAGCAAAATCAAGACAATGCTGACCAGAGTTCGACGAGTTCGACCGGAATATCGAGAGTCAGGCAGTTGGTTTTTGTTGCACGACAATGCATCATCGCATCATAGTATGTGAATTCTTGACCAAAAAAGCATCATTGTTATCGATCATCCACCGTATTCACTGATTTGGCTCCGTGGAACTTGTGGCTATTCCACAAAACTGAAATTGGCGATGAAAGAAATCGTTTCGATGCCATCCCAGTCATCGAAAGACTTTGACGGCCACACTAAAGACCATTCTATTTTGAATAAACAAGAATTACCCAACTTGACCTCTTTGAAGTATCTTAACATTAATTTTTCTTTGATAAATATTGGCATTAATGACAGAGGGGTGGAAAGATGTATTTTAAATTAAGCCATTTAGTAGAACAGTAATAATATATAGTAGTATGCGTAACTATTTGCAGTTTTGGTAATGAAAACCGCACCAGAAAAAAAGAAATTGAATGACAGAACAATGTGTCAGCATTGGAGAAATATTAGACAGAGACGAAGAATGCAAAAGAGTCGCTTTAAAAAACTTCCAGGTCAACTTGATTAATACTCACAGAAACAAATGCTGTTTTGATTCATAATATGGTAGGTATACTATTAAGGTTACATTAGAAACTTTCAAGCTTGTATTGGCACAAGAATAGACTCCACTATGTCCCAAAATCATAAAAAATACATCAGATGAATGTAGTTTTAAAGACATCTTTACAATGTTCATTTATAACATTCTTAAGACGTCTTTTTAAAATGTTTAAAATGATGTTTAGATATAGAAGTTTCATATAACCAGAACATTAGAAATGTGTATCAAGTTGAGCATATTCTACAGGGTGACTGGTATGTGAATCTACATATTGTCAACTGCTTTCGTTATACGAATTTTTTTGTGTTCCCTTGAAAGTTTACGGCAATAACAATATTATTTATTTAAAATTATGTTGTTTTCAGAACCAGGTCAAAATCAGCTTACCAGCTAGATAGTATACCACAGAAAATCTTCCATGAATTGGTCTTTTATGCCGCTTCTGAACTAACAACTCCACTGTATAAGAGCCCCATCGTGCTGGGGATAATGATCACTTCCGAAACGCCCTGAAACTTTAAAGAGGAAAGGGAGACCTAGAGGTACAAATGTTGAAGCTGAATAATAAGAGAAGAAAAAGTAAGAAAATTACAAAATCAATTGTCCAGATTAAGAGATTGGAGACGATAAAGTAGGTGGTGTTAGAGTTATCAAAGAATATCAAACACAGAAAGCACTATTGCACCCATAAAATACCAAATACTCAACTTGTCGGCTTATATTACATGTTTAGTGTTTTGTGGGAAAAATGCTGCTTTTTGAGGTTAAATCATACAACAATAGAAACAGTGAGGAAATGGATAAATGAAATAGAGTATGCTCACGATTATACGAGAACGACCTGAATGATTCCCGAATAGGCAAAAGATGGTGCATAAAGGTTGAAGTGGATTCATTAGTTGACAAAGGTAACCTTTTCTATAGCAAGTGGTCAAAATTTCAGAGTCTACTGTTAATAGTTGTTGTTGAAGAGTGTGTTTTGTGTAACAATGAAACGGATAAAATCAAATTTCGTCCAGTTATAAAACACTTCTGGATGGCTGCGGAAACGGCCACGGAAATTCGAAATACAGTAGACTCACTTTATAACGATAATTTCTCTGTAACGATGGATTTGTAAAAATTTGTTTGATTGGCAAAAACGCCAATGTATTTATTCTCTCTAAATAATGATATCGCTCACTCTCTATAACGATATTTTTAGTTCAAGATTTGGATATTTCCTTAGAAACTGCAATAAATGACTTAACGATCGACATTGCTGACTTCAAAGCTTCTGGGGGTTGGTTAAGGAAGTGTGGCCTGATATGAAGGCGCGATATTTAGCAGAAGAAATGTTCAATTCTGACGAAACTGGGTTGTTTTACAAGCTGACACCAAACTAAACTTTGAAATTCAAGTCAGAAAAATGTATTGGAGGGAAATTGCCAAAGAAAAGAAACACTGTTTTAGTGGCAGCTAACATGACTGGTACAGTAAAAAGAAAACTTTTACTGATAGGCAAATCTAAAAATCCACGTTGTTTGAAAAATATTCAGCGTCTGCCTGTGACTTACAAAGCTCACAAGAATGTGTGGATGACTTCTATAATTTTTGAAGAAGATATAAAAAACAGGGATTCTGAGCTCAAGGTGAAAAAAATTTTGCTTCTGGTGGATAACTACCGTAATCTTCAAAACATAGAAATTTGTTTTTTACCAGCCAACAGCACAAGTGTCCTTCAACCAATGGACCAAAGTGTCATAAAAAGCCTTAAAAGTGACTACCGAAGAAGGCTTTGAATGGAATTGGTAGAAAAATGATATTTTAATGCCACTATCTTAGACGCAGTGCAAATTATCAGCAGTGCATGGGAAGAGGTGACAGAGAAGACGATGATGCATTCGTTTAAGCATGCACGATGGATGGAGGACCAAGAGCTGCAGGATTATGAAACCGTCGATGAAGCAATTGCTACAACAGCTGCAATTTCAGATGAAGACATCCTCAATACAGTCCGACTAAATGAAGATGAAGATAGTGACTAAGAGGAATTTGATCCAGAGCCAGAACCAGTCCCAATTCCTCAACAGGTCTTAAAGACAGTTTAAACTCCCTACAAATTCTTCACCCACCACGAAGATGATCTAGTGTCTACAGAGGATGTTTCACGCTTGCAAGGTAAAGTAAGGTCATTGCTATGGAAAATGAAAAAAACGACAAACTACGTTGAAGGACTTCTTTCATTAATTAATTAATAATTATATTAATTAATAATTACTGTATTTGAAAATGTAAATGTGTGAAAGCAAAGACCGTTCCATCGACCGGAAAGGTCATGGCGACCATTTTTTGGTATTCCCGAGGTGTGATCCTCATCGACTATCTGCAGAAGGGAAGGACGATCACGGGGCAATACTATAGCGATTCCAGAAACATTTCAGGTCGCCCTCCTAGTATGAGATAAGTTGCAGTTACAGCAGACAGAATATTGATTTTACTTGAAATTTTACGATGATTTAAAACCCCGATTAACATAAATTCAATTCTAACAACTGCAGGACTAATTTAATTCCGCATTCCGTACGAATTCTCTACGCATAAAATTCTAAATAAAACATCGACCATGATTAATGGCAAAACCATTCGGAGGAAACAATTAACATCTTTTAAAGCGCGTTTGAACATCAACGATGGACGTTTTCTTAATGAAATCGTTAAACGGCGATTACATTAATCGAGTACACGGATAGATTTTTATTGGCGGATTTAATACGCACTTGCATTGCGGTAACTCGGTATACATACACATGTATACGAATTACCTGAAGATGGAACGTAATCAGATCAAGTAAAAATGCCTTTGTCGGCGGCTTCGATATATCGAATCGCTCCGGTACCAGTAGCGGCGGTTTGCGGTTTAGATCACCCATGAAGAGCAATTATCCATTCCCTAAAATAACCGACAATTTTCGTATTGACGTGAAACTCTTATTGTAACATACAGTACGTTTTATACGAAGCACTTTCTTCTGTAACGAAACTCAGTGTGGTTGGTTTGGGATAACAAGCACTTCCTACAGTTAGATATGAATAGAAAACAAATAAATAATTGCCGTGACAACCGTAAAGAACAACAAAAAAAGAAATCATAATTTGATTAATATCGTGTATGTTTACAGCGTGTTGAAATTTTACTTTCATTACGTATACACATTCGATAACAAACAATAACCGTTTTATTGTCATATTAAGGTCGCGTAATGAAAACTTTCTACTCTATGAAGTGTAAATAAACCGCGTGTCGTGTCTATCTATTATCCGTGTCATCTAGCATATGGTACCTGCTAAATGTGCACGTCAGTTATCTCTAGTATAATACCGAACAAGAAAAGAATCGTGAATTTTCTCCTATACAGGGTGCTCCGTTTACTATCATCTAAAGCGAAAGACGGGGCAATGAAATATATGGAGTAATGATGTGATCATAGGAGGCAGAGCATGCCGTTTAGGCGGAGACGGCTACTACTACAGCAATCACGAAGTCGAGAGTTCTTCGAGAGACACGATTGAATTTTTATCGTTTTAACATATGTCATGATCCATTTTTACGGCATACGAAAACATGAATCCCGCTGTTATTGCAACGACAGCAATAAACATTATCGGGATGCAATGATTTAAACGTTTTCTAGCACGGTTTCAGTTCCTCTACGTTCGTACTACTATTATGTGCGCTCGGACACGCTGCTGGGAGAACAATGCACATTTTAAAAAGGAGCTACAAATCTAGGAAGTCGAGAGTTGTTCGAGTTGTGAGCCACAGGAAAATATCTGTGTACGATGGTTGGCTGCTACTGTAGGAAATATTTTTACGGGAAAGGTTTATCTGTCCCAAGATTTATTGTGGCTTATTTCATAAATATTGCACTTACTTTCTTAGTTCAACAATTAGAGAAAATTCTAGTCTAATTTTAAGGTATTTAGATACGAAATTTGGAAAATATTGGTAGTTGGAGTGACTGTTACATAGCAGTAATACAGATTTAGAATTTAGTTGTATTTAAAAGAAACTTAAATGCATCTACAAATCTACAGTTCTCACTCAACCTACAAGAGTGGTCTGATGATTGTAGTAACTGTAACTAACACAGAGATGGCGCGGAAATCTACGCAAGCGTGTCATCTGTCAATCTAACACATGTTAGAAGATAGCTTATAATCTAGTTTTAAATGATCGTTGATTAAAAGTGCGCGAGATAGCAGACACAATATACATCTAAACAAGGTGTTAGTCATATCTTATATGAACAGTTGACGATGTGAGAGCTCTCAGAAAGGTAGGTACCGCATCTGCTAAATGTGGAGATCGAGAGGGGCCCATAAATGGTTGGATTTGTGGACGATGTTGCCCTGATAGCGACAGTCATTAACAAACAGACCTTGATGAGCTTTGTAGATTTAGCCTTGTTCAGAATCTAGGTGTCTGGCTTGACTCAACACACATCCGAGAAAGTGTTTCCAAATCAGAGAGGACCATCTCCGCCCTTTCGTGTCCAACGTGGGAGGCCCTCGATCATCAATAGAGACTGGTTGGAAGGTCCTATTTTTTTAAAAACGGTCACGGTTACTTCCGGAAATATCTTTACCAACGAGAAAAGGTGGCTTCGGGCGAGTGTCCGTACTCTAGCTTGGTGGACGACGCCCATCATACTCTGCGTATCTGCTCAAACTGGACCAATATCAGAGGGGAGTATGAAGAAACATATGAAAAAATCTTTACACTGGAAAATGCAAGAGACGACTTGGGTTTCCCACTTGGTCTGAACACACACTGCACTGAACATATGCGCAAGCGGGTTCTGGTGCGGCAGCAGTCTTCTCGAAGACCAGAAACGAATGCTCAACTTCTGAGTACTTATCTTTCGATTCCTGGATCAATGAAACAGCAAATTAATGAAATACCAATTTATTCCAGAACACAGAGCTATCTGATCTGTGTCTTTTTCATTAAAATAAGTACTTCAAAATGTAACTGAATAACAGTAACAGGCTCGCACACGCGTGAAGTATTTTTCTAAATTTATTCATTTTATTTTAATTCAACACTATCCCAATCATAGAGATTGTTAAACACTTCAGATGTCATATTTTAGCTCAGTAGCCGTCTGATGTAGGAGGGGGGTATTGGTCAGCAGATACCTTATTATAAGTCCAGCCAACGACAAGGACAGAAAGATGTTGAAGTCACCACAAAATTTCCAATCATGGATTTTAAGTATTTGAATATTACTTATTTGAATCGAATGAATATTTGACTATCAGAATATATATGTCGAAAACTCCTATCTTAGTTTATAATATATTGATATATTGCACGTTGGTAAGTTATGGTATTAGAATTTAAAATAAAATAATTAAGTAAAGATATCATAAACAAATTAATAAAATTACAAATATGTTAGGCAAAAAAAAAAGTAAATAAGATATAAAATTGTCAACCACATTCAAATTTAACATATTCGATTGAAATGAATTTAAGAAGTTTTTCTCAAAAAAATGTTTATTCTAAATGTTCGTTTGAATTGAATAAATATAAATAAATTATCTAATGAAAAAAATTACAGTAGATGTTCGCATTGATTGAACATTTTATGCAATGCATAATGTTATAGGCAGAAGAAGAGTGATTGAATGAAATACATTTTTTTGCTAACATTAAATATTTATAATACAGATAAAAATTGGTAACTCCAACAGCACAACGCTTAATTAATTCATACAGGACACATGTTTCAGGGGCTAATAGGCAGATCTTTATTTGTATTATACGAGACCACAGTCTTTGAAATAACATAATTTTTTTATTTTAGTTTCTTCGGCAATGGTAGGTGGAGTATTGTTTATTTGTTTTATTCTTCAGGTACTAAATGTAATAATTGTTTAAAGCATACAATTTACGTAGGAATTAATGACAGTCGCAACTAAATGAACATATGCCACATGCTAATTTTAAAGCAGCATGGCCTCCTATTTTGATAAAAAAGCATCGGTTTTATGAGGTTTTAGAGAATATTGTTAATAACATTTTAATCGTTAAATTTAGATATACATGTTTTTATAGTTTTTAGTAGGGGGTTTAATGTGCTTTCACAAAGAATGGATAAATACAGGGTGTTCCATTTATCTTAAAAGAGTTATTGATGGTTTAAAAAATATAAACTATAAATTGTTTTGCTTAATGTCATGAAGCCAATATCAAAATACTCTACCGGTTTACTGAAAGTACGCTTTGTCAAAATAACTTCTTACAAATATAAATCGTCCAAGTCGTACAGTTTTCCTGTTTTTAATTTTCTCGCGAAAGCCGACATTTCCATAAAAGTCAAATTTTCTCGAAATTGGCAGCAGATAGGTATAGGGAACTATAAGCAAAGTTATCCTAATTTATGACGTAGAATCCAAAAATGGCGTACAATATAGGATGTTCCATTAAAAATAATCTAACTTTGATATGCTGTACTTTTTTGTATACTTGCAAATAATTTTAAAATGTGCTCCTCATCGTCCTACATATTTGACTAAAATTTGAAACTCATATCTTCTAGCGTTTAGACACAAGAGACCGAGGGAATAGTCGTGACTCACCCTGTATATATAATAATCTCTCTGACTTGTATTTTTTTTTTGTAATTTAGAATTTTTTTCACTTGGGTATTTTTCAACGTAAGGTAAGCTCTCGCATTCTGTTCTCTACACCTGCTGTAGAGTTAAGAATTCGCGAACCCCTGAGATTAATTTTTATGAAAACCCCAATTTTTAATTTAAAGAGTCAAACTCGAATTTTCTAATTTTATTATTAAACTAATTTCACATTACAATATAGTACCGTTGATGAAACGTGGATGCACCATCATACGAATACTTTTACGTTAGGGACTCGTTTCTGTGTACTGTATGAGAAGCAAAAAGAAATTCAGTACTCCCTCAATATCAGCCAATTAACCCACTAACTCGGTCACCAGACAGTGTCCTTCACTCATTTCATACATATATCGAGAGTGTACAAGCGTACAATACCTTGTAAATACTACATTTTTTTACTGACTAGCAGAAGCTCGTAAGTGCAGATTTCAGATACCTCGAATCGTCGTAGTAGAAACCGTAAGTTTTTTGTAAATATCTGTTTTTGTCTGGCATAGCCAATGTTCGATCTGAAACCTTTCCAGTACATGTTTAGAAATTGTCATCAATTTCAAACGCTCCGTCCCATCATCCTTTTTTACTGAAAATCTGCAATTTTTTCTTCAATTAATTCTGTTAGGTCTTACCGTGCTTAATAATGTTAATTGTGTGTGTGTCTTAATTGCTGGTTGTAACGTAGGTACCTCAAATTTTAAGCATCACAAAATTTTCTCAAGCGTTTCGATGCTCTTGACATGCTTAACACATTAATATATCGACATGATAAGATTCGCTCCTGTACACCATTCTTATGTAACCTTTTCTAATAATCTCCTCGTAACGTTAGAGCAATAAAATCGAAATTTTTCTCTTAATCTATTCTTGGAACGCGCATGTTAAAGAAGCACTTGTAATTGCACTTTCACTCATAAAGCAGCCGATTGTGCAAACAACAATTCGTTCTCGCTTTCATTTACCAGTAAAAATTATTATTAAAAGCTATAAACACACCCGAGTTTACTTTGTGTACAATGACGTGCTAAACAATCTTAAAAGGTACCTGCATACTCATCGAGTTATTAAACAAAAAAAATGTCAAACGATGACGTGATCCGTACGAACAGTAGAGGAGGAAGGAGATCAATATAACTGTTCATCTCCATTTACCTCTTTTTAATCAACTCATCCTATTACAGTATACGAAAATTACACGCTACCGTACATTATAATATTACGGGTAGATTAAAAACGAGATCACCTCATGCCGTTCGCAACGTTTGAAGGTGGTTTAATATTTAGGTGAAACGACTACCGTTGATGTATATATACAGTCATGATATTGCCGCTACCGAGCTAAGGGATAATGATGGATGGTAGATGGGATGGATATTAGTTTCAATTTGTTTTGAAAATTACTTTTTGCTACCGGGGGCCTACCGATACTAGGCAACGTTCGGTTTATTAAGCGGCGGGAAGATGTAATGATAGGGAAGGTTTGATGCATTGTATTCGCAATTACCGCTTTCGTAAAAGTTACGAGCTCCTGTACGATGTATTGCAGCAAAATAATCGTGGTAATAGATATATATATATATATAATTAATAAGGGAAAAGCGGTAGTTCAAATATTGGGGAATGCGGTCTGTGGAACGGGATGTTAAATTTCGAAATAAAGATCACATTTAATCAATCCACAATATTTCGCAAATGTTTATTTGCTTCTTCAGGTGGTTAATTATTGCGATAGTAAAACTAAGCCATTAACAGGAAAATTGTAACACACATGTTCAGTCAAGTAAGATACACACAGTTATATTTAGTACAATGATCGGTAAAAACATTGAAATTGTTAAAATTGTTAAGTACAAAGTACTCAAGTACTTTGTACTGACAGTACTTTGCAATGACATTTCCGCGTGGTTGACTTTTAACCTCAAACAATTTTAATTTTAATATTTTAACAGTTTTAACAATTTGCAGCGCCATAAAACCGAAATAGCACTTCGCAAGCCCGAAAATACTAGTCTCAGCCGATCAATGGCATTTAATAAGCCAGTCGTAATCGATTTCTCTTCGAAATATGCTGCTGTTCTCGAAAAATACAATTTTAGAGCTAACCAAATATATAATTTGTACGAAAGTGGCTTAACTACGATGATGCCTCCAGTTAATGTAGTTGCTCCAAAAGGTAGAAAACAAGTCGCTCATATTTCATCACAAGAAAGGGATGACCTTGTCACATTTGTTGGAATAATAAGCGCATCAGGAGTTGCAATTGCACCGGTATTTATTTACCCCAGGATTCGACACCCAGATGATTATTTGGGAGATGATTATCCCACTTCTGCAATAGCTATTGGAAGTAAAAGAGGCTGGATGACGACAGAGCTTTTTCCCAAAGTCATTGAACATTTTGCAAACCATGTGAAATGCTCCACTAACAGCAAATCGCTTCTTCTTGTAGACAATCATGAATCTCATATTTCGGTTAATGCAATCAAGCTTTCTCGAGAGAAGAGAATTATACTAGTGTCATTCCCTCCTCACACAACTCATATGTTGCAACCCTTAGACATGGAGATATATTGCCCATTCAAGACGTATTTTAGAACGGCTCAGCATGATTGGTTGCTTACAAATCCAGGAAAAGTGATAACCATCCGACACTTGGTAGGCATGGCGAAAACGGCATATGAGCAAGCGTTTACGATCAAAAAGATCAGTAATTCTTTTAAAAGTTCTGGACTTTCTGGGCTCTAAATCAACTTATAGTGACTAACAGGCCCATTGATGAACAAGATTCAAGTGTTTCCAAATTGTTATTTTCAGCAACGACGTAATCAAAAACTCCTACTTCTAGTCCTCCACCCTTAATAACTGAGATTACGCCGTATCCAAAAGCAACATTAGCGCCACAAAAATCCAAATCAAGTGTCTACACAGACACCCCTGAATTTGCAAAAAGACAAGATCTAGAAGAGGAGAAAAAACGGAGAGGGTCCGTAAAAAAAACAACTCACTAGCAGTTGAGAATCAATGGTGAATCGGTTCGACGAATTTTGCATAAAATTAAAATTTCATCCGCCTAAAATGCTTATTGTGCAACAATTGAAGGCGACTGGTTTAAATAGACAGTTATTGATTAACGATGAAGGTCATTTTTATTTAAACAGGAGATTGAATCAACAAAACCTGCGTTACTGGGCTCCAAAGAATGCACATGTTATTCACCAGCGTCCTCTACACACCGAAAAAGTAACAGTCTGATGTGCTGTTGGTTCCTTCGGTATTATTGGACCTTATTTTTCGAAGACAATGAAGCCACACTCACTGTTAATTCGGCTCGATACATTTGTATGCTTGAAACGTTCTTACAACAAGAACTGAGAAAACGAAGAATGCGTTTAGCAGATGTTTGGTTCCAGCAGAATGGCGCAAGAGACAACACTGGGGACAATTCGATGGCAATTCTTCGACGCATGTTTCGTAGAGAGCTTATCTCACGTTTTGGCAATGTTCCTTGGCTTCCCAGACACACAGTGTCTCCAACTATTTATAGCAAAATATTCCCACGGTTTTAGACTAGTGACATATAAAAAATGACGCATTGTATCATAGGACGAAATATTCTTAGAATAGGCCATGAGATAAACCTTTGCATTTTTACCGCATGTTTACCTAACACCCTGTATAATAATCTCTTCTTCTTTCATCATCTCCTTTACACCTAATGATACAGAAGTACTAATAAGAAAAAAAGTTTTTTTTTAATAACCATTTATTATTATTTCTTTATATACTACCACATTTTACATGAGTGGAGTCCATCGCATTCTTACATTTGGATGTGCCAACCTGAAGTGGTCCAGTTTGGTATCACAATCATTGTTTGTCATGTTATTTCCATTGAGACGCAGCCATGTAACGTTCACTAAGGAATTCAGAACGTTGTCACTCAAACATGTTAAGTTGTTAAACCTCAGATTTAACTCGTACAACTGGTCCAAACCTCGAAATAAATTATCTGGGATGACTTTGAGAAAATTGGTTTCTAGATTTATCCGAGTCAACGATTGCAAATGGTTTAGGGCGTTTTCCCCTACTGATTCAATTTTATTATAATGTAAATACAAAGTCGTCAAATTTTTCAGATATTTAAAGGCGTCATCTTGAATCTCAACGATCAAATTATGTCTAAGATCCAGTTCCCGTAATCCGTCGCAATTCAAAAACCACTCCGGTTTAATCGCTGTAAGTTTATTGCCCCAAAAACTAAGCGTTTCCAAACTCAAATTCGCAAACGCCCCATTCTCGATCTGTTCGATTTGATCGTACGACAAAGTTAGACTTTTGATTAACGGGATCCCATCGAATAATGTCGACGTTACTTTTGTTATGTTAAAGCTTTCGAGAAGAAGTATCTCTAATTGCGGCAGGTTACTGAAGTATCCCGGTTTCGTCACAGGTAGGTTACCTCCACCCAGCGCTAGGCTAGTCAAATGTTCAAACTTGGGGAATTTAGTTTCTTCTTCTGGTACAGTTGCCGTCGCATTCGTTATGCTTGTCCAAGTAACGTTCGTCTCGTCTATATCCGCCATGCTTTTGTTATATAAAGGAAGGTATAGATCGTAGTTTACAGTGGCTTCACTAAAAGTAATATCTGCCAAAATAGGGGTGAAACAGGACACTAACGCCAGATACAGCAACATATTGATGAGATTGTACTTAGACTTCGCCGATATATGTATGTAAAACTAACGAATATAAGTAATCGCAAAAATAACGTTCGCATTGTTATATATTCATACAATAGTTTATATTTTATGTAGGTATATAATAATGAAACAATGTATATTGCATCGCTTCATTTACTTTTCAATCAGATTTGCTTAGCAATTCCTTTTTTAAATTAAAATAAAACTACATACACAATATTCAAAATTTATATATTTGATTAAACTAAATATCAGGAAACGTATTGATTATGCAACATATTATGCCTGTATTTTGGGAGAAATAGCAAATTTTTATATCAAATATTCAAATTTATTATTAATTAATATTATATTATTATTAATTATAATTAGGAGACACCGAATAATTTAGGAAATTTGATGTGTTCCTGTCGAAGTCATTGACTTCACATATCGTCAATTTAGAAGTAAAAGTCACTAAGTACCTAACAATTTGTTGAAAAATGTGTTAAAAGTACCTATGTACTTTTTGAGACATATCCTACAAGACGAAAACTGGTAAAACTCCCTCAAGTCACATAGTGAGTTTTAAAATAACTAATATTCTACTCGCTGCACTTAATGAATTTTATCTTAAAGTTTGAGGTTATAGTTCACAATTATATTGTTGCACGTGTGGTCTTGTGATAACCAGTAACAACTGCTGTAAAGTTTTGCTACTGCAAATGTGTGTAAGTACCTATCAGCACGATTTATTTATAAATATTTTTAAGAAATATATTTTAAAAAGGGTTGTAGCTGTTGCACTACGTCGAATGTTAGGTTAGGTACTAAAATTGTAATCAGCTTTTTATGGCATAATAAGTAATTTAATTGAGAACACTAAACACTTTAACCCATTAAACACCAAACAAGTTTTAACTAAAACACCGACGCGTTTCAACAGCAATGCTGTCATTATCAAGGCGATAATAAAACTAAATTAAAATAAAACCTACAAATAACAGGTAACCTAAATACACGGTCAATCCGATACGCATCATTAATTTCCGATTAACGAAAACAATGACGAATACGGGATAGATCCGTTGTCACGGTTCATTACACATGACTTATTTTTATATATTTCTAAACTTTCGAAAATATTTAGAAACTTACAATTGTTTATTTGTCTAATTAATTTAACCTTCGTATGATCGATGTTGTGATCTGTTTCAAAAATGTGTTGGGCAACGCTCGATTTCTCAATTCTATTAAATCTAAGATTAGCCATATGGTCTTTGAATCTAGTTGAGACTGCTCTCCTGGTTTGCCCAATATATTTTTGATTACAACCTTTACAATTGACACTAAAAAATGTAATATTGACGATTTTCTCAATAGATTAAATAATCGGTTCGAAACCATAAAGTTCACTTGTGAAAGAGAAGAAATCGGTCAGCTACCCTTTCTAGATACTTTAGTAATTAGAAATAACAATAGATTAGAATTTGACGTGTATAGAAAGGAAAAACCTGTACACTTTGCTGCATTCCTTCAGATTCCCATCATTGTGTTCAACACAAAATGGCAATCCTGAATATTTTGGTCCACAGACTTCTCACTTTTCCCTTGAACAAGGTGAGGTATGAGAAATAGCTTAAAATTATAAAAGATGCGGCCAAGTGTAATGGTTTCCAGCCTCAGCATATCTATAAGTTAATTAGGAAGTTTAATTATAAGAAAACTGTGAAAGAATCTACGACTTTTCGAGAGGATGTTAAAGCTTCACCCGTTGTGACCCTCCCTTACGCTCCCTTTATCACTAAAGGTTTGAGTAAAATCTTCAAAGAGCTAGATCTCTGAATAGTTTACAGTTCTGGGACTAGTTTACGAAGTCTCATCGGAAACCCGAAAGATAAAATACAACCTCTAGAATAGTTAGGTATTTACGAAATCAACTGTAAAGATTGTAATCAAAAATATATTGGGCAAACCAGGAGAGCAGTCTCAACTAGATTCAAAGAGCATATGGCTAATCTTAGATTTAATAGAATTGAGAAATCGAGCGTTGCCCAACACATTTTTGAAACAGATCACAACATCGATCATACGAATGTTAAATTAATTAGACAAATAAACAATTGTAAGTTTCTAAATGTTTTCGAAAGTTTAGAAATATATAAAAGTAAGTCATGTGTAATGAACTGTGACAACGGACCTATCCCCCATTCGTCATTGTTTTCGTTAATCGGAAATTGATGATGCATATAGGATTTAGGTTACCTGTTATTTGTAGGTTTTATTTTAATTTAGTTTTATTATCACCTTGATAATGCTGTTGAAACGCGTTGGTGTTTTAGTTAAAACTTGTTTGGTGTTTAGTGGGTTAAAGTGTTTACTGTTCTACTTCCGCATCAAGAGATCCAGTGAAGAACTTCGTAACTTAATTGAGCTGATAGGAGTGAAATAGTGCTTATTTTAATCTTGCTAAGGTTCCTACAGTAAATGTTTGTGATATTATTATCTGATGCAAAAAATAAATACCTAACCCAAAAAATTAAACCAAAAACAAAACAGAAATAATATTTTAAAAGCCTTAGATCACATAGTAATTCTTAAGTATTGCAAATTAACATTAATAACAAAAAAATAAGAGTAGTAGTAGTAGATAATTTTAAAATTTTTTAGCAACTCCTGCTGCGAAAAATAAAATAGTGGCTCTAACCAGTATTTACATTTGTCAAACTGACAATTCATAATAATTTTTCAGTTGTTTATTATGTACACATTTATATTGAAATCATTTTTGTAAAAGTGTTACTTTGTTACTTTTTGTTAAAAAAATTTTTTCAAGTTCAGTAGCTAAGTTAAATTAATCTTTTATCATACCTATACTTGTAAAAGCCAATATGCGTTTAGCATGTTACAGTAAAATGTTGTATGCTACACAAATAAAATTTTTAAACAATTTGCAGTATATTATTTATGTTCACTTTTGGATCAAGAGGTTTCATTACCGCATGCAATTAGTCAGAATGTAAACGAATCACAAAGCAGAAGGAATTATAACATCTAAATCTGATTTGTGAGAAAATGTAAATAATGATCAATTTTCATTCGCTTGTTGAATATAGTCCTTCGTCAAATATCGACGATTCCGATGCAGATCCAGAATACCAAGTCTCTTATCTAAGTACAGATTCCGAGCCAGATGAGCAATCCATTTCAAGAGATTTAAAAAAAACATTTAACGCGTTGGAAAACCGCACAGCTGGAAAATTGGAAGTGTAGCAAAGCAAAGAAAATGCGATTTGAATACAAACTGTACCTTACTAAAAGAGGACTAAAACTAGCAAAAGCTCCAACAACACTTTTTAAAAGAAGATAGAATTCAAGTTAACCAAATGTCCTGGGGTTTTGCCGATTTTAAGCGCCAGAAAAACTGTTTTAGAAGATCAATCGAAATTGGAACAGTGCTTACTAAATGCTTAAATAATCTTTCTAATACAATAACATATTTAACGATGTTTTTCGACACCTTGCCGCTGCACTGTATTGTGTTGAAAACCAACCAACCATTCAAATATTGGAACACAAATTCCTTGAATCTGGCCATTCATACATGGAGTACGATTCAATGCACTCAGCTATTGAGAATGCAAAAAATTTATAAATCTATTTTCTTAATGAATGATTGGAAGAATATTTTTAAGTGCGCCAGGTCCCGAAGAGAGATTAAGAAAACTCCTTATGAGGTAATTGAACTGAATTCAGAGATTTTTATGATTTACAGGACCTTTCAGATAAAACAATAAAAAACAAAAGCAAGGATGAAGACGGAAATAAAGTACAGTGACCTCAAACTTGTAGGAATTGTACTCGGTTTATAACTGGGATACACAAAGCACTGCTGTTTTCTTTGTGAGCGGGACAGCCGATCAAGGAATTTTCACTACGTTGTTAAAAATTGGCCAGTCAGGGCTCAATATATTCCTGGTCAAAAGAAGATACTTCATAAGACACTAGGGGAACTTGATAAAATATTTTTAACGCAAGTGTACATCATATTAGTTTCGATGAAGAATTTTGTCAAAGTAATGGATAAGGATGGTTGTAAGTTCCACTACCATCAATAAAAATTTCTTAATATTTCAAATGAAGCGTCCAATGCAAGAACAAGCCCAGTCCATTTTTCGCCTATGTGACTATGCTGCCAAGTCCATTTCAGTCTGCCACACCTTCATCTCCTCACGCGGAGTTGTGATGTTTTTTGGCATCAAATCGAAGTTTAATCGTGAATCATGTTATCTGAGGATGAAAGTGATCTCGAGGAACCTTTTGAAGGTACTAACACAAGTAGCGATGACGATTATGATGCTGAAAACGAGAAAAGTCTACATCCGAAAAGAAGTTACTGACATCTATATTTTTACAGACAACTGTGCTTCTCAAAATAATAATAATGTGTTGATTCAGTTTTTCTACACTAGGGACTACATCAATATTATAACCAACACATGTAAAAGCTGGTGAGTGTTATACAGAGTGTGTTTGTAAATTTTAAATTATTTCCAACCTTTTTTTGTAAAAAATCCATCTCAGAAAAATAAGAAATTTACTCTTTCTAAATGTCGACTTATTAACTGTAATATGAAGACTGAAACCGAAATAGTACTTGAGTGCAGCGAAGGTACCAGTCTTCCAAGCTTCACATCATTTGAAATACGAAACAAGAAATATCTGAAGCCACCTTTTGTACCAAATGTCGAAAATATACTACACAAGGGACGCAGGATATGAGCATGTTTAGGGAGGAAGAAAGTGAAAACTCTGCTTCTGACTTTGACAGTGACAACGAAGTATAAAATATATCTACTTACTTTTTTGAGAGTTCTGTTGTTATGAATATTGATGATCTATTCTTCAAATAAACAAAAAATGTACACGTTATCGTGTACTTATTTATAAAATTTTCTTATTTGCAAATACTATGCAATAACAAGCGAAGTCCAACAGTTTTTTTTTGTATAAAAAGTGTTTAAAGTATGTAATCCGCTTGATATAATGTAATACCTAGCTACTCGGCCAAGTCGTACCAGCAGTGTAATTTTGATAATTTTACAACCAACAGTTATTGTTAGATATCGTATGTAAATCGAATTCGATACTTGGGTTTTATTTTGGATACTAAATTTACGGGCAAATATCATATATCTCATGTGGTGTCATCTTGTTAAAATAACTAAACATCCTCAGGGCTCTTGCTGGGGTAGGGTGGGGTGCAGACCAAAAGACTTTAAACATGATTTACAAAGCTATGATTAGATCAAGGATAGATTTTGGAATTTCTTTGTAACTTCACAACGTCAAGAAAGATCTTTGTGCCTTGAACAGGATCATTGTGCAAGCTTTACGTGTTATTTCTGATGTTATGAGATCGTCTCCTAATAATGCCATCCTGGCCCAAGAAGCATTTTTCATGCCATAATTACACTTATTTAAAGTAATTTGTTTTGCTAGTATACAAGTCATGCATGCTGTTGTAGTCAGTTAATTGTTATAAATAGTAGCTTAAATAGTGATATTGAATGTCTATTTACGCTTTCATAGTTTACTGGTTTTTGGATTCCATGCTTGTTTCGCTGTTGATTTATTTTTTAGTAATTCATTCAAGCATGCTCTCGTTTATTTACATTGATTGGTGTTTCTTTGCATTTCATTAAAGTAGAATGGTAGATGGTCACAGGAAACGGTTCGGAAAAGGAAATTCTGTCGATGCTTTTCGTCAAGTTCCATAACCTCTCTGGTGGGAGACGAAAACTAAATTCACCTTTATAGTAGAAGAAGAAGAACCAACAGTTATTGCACAAACAGTTCTTTTGCTCTCCTGGAAATTTTACTATAATGGATTTGATTTGTTCTTGCATTGGACGCTTCAAATGCAAAACTTAAAGAGGGAATTTTTGTAGGATCCCCCAACTTAAACGTCTACAACAAGATGCACAATTTGAAGAGACTTTAAATGTCTTCGAACATGGTGCTTGGAATGCTTTTAAGAGGGTGACCCAAAATTTTCTAAGAAACACAAAATCTGACATTTAGATAGCAATTGGTAATGAACATCTTAGAAGTTACCATGAACTGGGCTGTAACATGAGCCTTAAAATATATTTTTTAACCATGCACCTCGATTTCTTTCCCCCAAACGTCAGCAATGTTTATCAAGATATTTCTGTTATCAAAAAAACTGTGAAACATTGACTGATTATTGTTGGAGTTTGATATCAGAAAGTACCGTAGAAAAGTAAGACAAGTAAAAAGAAAAACATTTGAAAACAGCATTTAGTAGATCACACCGGGAGTGATAAATTTTGATTTACTTTATAACAGCATTCGAGCAGCATCAATTAATTTAAAAATCTATACAAACTAATAAGTTAATAATCCACTATTTTAATACGACAAAACTCGATTATTAAGAAATAAACATAATCTCCAACGTAGTCATAAAAATAATAAAAGTAACATCAACGCAGACTTTGTCGCCCATTGTTACACTTTTATAGTCCGAACTTAATTAAAGAGAAACACGTCCAGTTTACATAAATATATATAATTCCATTCTAAAGACAAGGTATATAACATGAAGATATAAAAACGTAAATTTATATAATGACTTAACGAAACCTACCAGGCCATGTTACTCTGTCACCTATAACGGGATATTATTGGAACTGCTATATTGTACACGGCCTAATTGACTTGAGAATTGCGTGGGTTGTCCTACGCGAAGACTACACTAAAACATTCTTAAGATAATTAATAAAACTAAGTGTGGAATATCGTAAATTAGTACAATATACGCATTAAAAATGATATTTTAAAATTTAAATAATATTCATAAATATTACGCACTTATAAAAATATATTTTTAAATCAAAGTGTACGTTTGGCTCGGGTCGTACGGCCCAGGTGAATCCAACGCGCTTCTTTTATCCGGCATTTTCGCAGGTAGATTGTTAATTTTCAATTCGTACAGTCGTGCATCGAAAGTGTTGCTATCGGCTCTAACGTAAGTGACAACTGGCGCTGGGACCGATTTGCGATGCTCTTTCCACGTCATTTGCGCTGCGAACACTATCATCCACCACCATGTCATGATTACTGTAATTAGACGGAGATAATGTCAGATTAAGCGACTAAGATAGAATGGAATTTACCTATGTACACTATCGATCCGATAATGAAGCCGTTATCGTATCTTTTTCTTGCGTATATACCGTGGAAAATTAGTGCTGCCATCTTCGAGAGACATCCTAACATCTCGCACGACAGCCAAGGGATTGTTAACCATCGTTTTCGCTGAAAAATTAATTCGATTATTGTTTTCAATTCAAAGGAAATGTTCATTTAATTACCAACCCCCTTCTTTCCCCTCTTCCTCTCTACCCCCTCTCCCCTGCCAAAAAACTAAACCCCTAAACAACAAAGAACAGATTTCATCGGGTTTCAATTTTCTCGAGAGCGGTGACATTTTTTCAGAGAGTTGAAATCCGGATCGACTTGCCATTCGCTGTTGGGGGCAAAATGTTTAACAGCGCGGCATTATAAAAGGCGATATGGTGCTGTCACCGTGAGAGTTGCTGTGATAGCCAGACAATTATCCACCACACATAAAAAGAATTAAATAATTTACTATTAGATTTAATATGTGACCAGCACAATGGAAGTACACCAGGGAAACGAACCACTCGGACAGCTGTAGAGAACCAGATGTGTTGAAGCTATCGCCGCTATCTTGAGCTTTTCTTTTTCGACCGTGCGAAAGTCTGTAGGCTACGATGCAACCTGTTGTTAGTTTAATAGACCGTTTAGGCGTTCGCGTAAAAGGGGGGAAGCAGGAGGGCAAGGCTTTGGTTTATTTGTGAAAGAGTTAAAGAATAAACCTATCTCGACGTTTTTTTTTCGTATTTCTTGACGATTTCGACTTACTTAAGGTAGATAGTTTCGATTAGAATGTTCTGTATAATGAAAACTACAGAAAAAAGTTCGAGATAAGGAAGATGATGGTATGAGGGAGCGTTTTTATATTCGCGGAATTGGGGATAAAGGGTGGAAATAAAAAAACCAAATTATTTTTCTTTTTCAATATATTCATCTGCAAGACGGATACATTTTTCACATCTTTCAATTAATTTATTTATACCCTTATAAAAAAATGATTTCTCTTTATCTGCAAAATACGCCGAAACTGCCTCCTTGACTTCATCATCGGCAGTAAATTTTTTACCCCGCAGCTCTTTTTTCATTTTCGTAAACAGGTAATAATCACTCGGGGCCAGGTCCGGGCTGTAGGGTGGGTGATTCACAATTTCGAAGCCCACCTTATGCAGGGCAGCTAACGCAACGCGGCTCTTGTGGATGGGCGCGTTGTCGTGCAAAAGCAACACACCTTCCGTCAATTTTCCCCGTCTTTTCTCTTCTCTTTTGGCTTCTTTTAGTCGCTCTAATATTGAAGCGTAATATTCTCCGGTTATAGAAACACCTTTATCTTTATAATCAATCAACAATATTCCTTCCGAGTCCCAAAATACCGTTGCCATGAGTTTCCCAGCTGATTGTGACACTTTAAATTTCTTGGGAGGTGCTGTGCCCTTTTTATGCCACTGCATGGAGTCTTGTTTGGACTCAGGTTCATAATGATGAACCCAAGTTTCGTCTCCAGTAACAATTCGACTCAATACACCATCCTTGTCTTCGTTACAGAGGTCCAAAAATGCACGCGAACACTCTACGCGCTGTTGTTTTTGCGGCGGCGTGAGCATTCTCGGCACCCATCTTGCGCTGACCTTAGACATGCCGAGATGATCGTGTAGGATTTTAAAAATTGTTGTATCGGATACTTCAACCATTTCTGCGAGTTGTTTCTTCTTTAGTCGAGCATCTTCGAGTACAATTTTTTCAACTTTTTGGTCACCCCAATGCTCCTGCCCGACCTCGGGTCGTCTTCAAGGGATTCCCTTCCTTATTTAAATAAACTATGCCACTTGTATACCATGGTTTTTCCTGGACAAGAGTCGCCGTAAACCAATGACATCTCATTCATTATGGTCGCGACTGATTTTCCCTGCCTGGTAAGGAACTTTATAACGGCACGATATTCGATTTTTTCCATATTTCACTTTTCACTCCTGATTATGTTACTTGGTTGACGATAGCTCAAAGACTAACTGTCTAATAACAATGAAACTTCGTATTGATACTAATTATGAGTCGCTGCACAGGCCACTCTCCCAATGCGCCTAATCACCCCCCTACAACCCGCTCATTCCGCGAATATAAAAACGCTCCCTCGTACATAAAAAAACAAATATTTGGATACTTCTGCGTTTTCTGAGCCCCTTTGTTTGAAAATTGCATTTGTAGTGTTCGACAAAGATCACACCCAACTGGGGGTTGACTCAATACATTCGACAATTAAATGTAAAAATTAAAAGGAAGAATAATCAATACACCTGCAGATTATACCTGATCGACTGGCTAGAAAAAATCCAGCAAACAGGTATTTCATATTTATTATTAATTGTACAAAGTTAACACTCAATAAAATATTTTTGTAGGTCTCTCAGTTGGCACATTTCACAAAGCATTAACCAAAAAGATACATACGCATCCTTATAAAGTGACTGTTGTACATCAGTTAAATCCAGTCGAGTACGAAAGTCTATAACTAGATTTTGTGAATGGTTTAATAATCGAATAAACGATGATCTCCTAGATTTAACATTTTTTAAATGACGAAGCATAGTTTCATCTGACAGGATACGTAAATTCACAAAATTATAGATCTCGGGCTACAAAAAATCCACACCAACTAGTCGAAACATCATTACATCCTCTAAAAGTAGGAATATGGGTGGGAATTTCGAGAACAAGAATTATTGTGCCAATTTTCTTTTACGATACCATTACTGCAGCAAGATCTCGAGCAATATTAAACGAATTTTTTAATCAGTTGCATGACGATGAATTATAAAATGGCTGGTTTCAATATAATGCACCTGCTTGATTTTTAAATAGGATATATAGAAATAGAGTACACAATTTACAAATTTTTCGTTTTCATTATAAAATGTAAATAAAATTTATGCTATTAAAATGTGATGTTTTAATTAAATAAACGTACAACTAAAATTTATTTTTATTATTCCCAGAAGTTACTTTCGTTTCAATTAAAATAAAATTTAAAATCATCTGTCAAACTATTTTGAACTAGGAATATTTGTGTAGCAGTAGTACCAATCTGTCCTGTTAGTTGCATATGTGTCATATTGCAACAAATAATGAAGACCCGTAGACATACATGCAAAATAGATGAAAGATTTTACGTAGAAATCTTTGATGTCAGTTCTACAGTGTAGTCCTAAAGGTAAGTAATATTATTTTACAAAATAAACAGACCTAGATTGTATGCACCTCCTCAAGTGCTTTCGCATAATTACTTCTCAATATCCCAGAAATACAATTTCTAACATAACAGAGTAATGGAACTTTTCAAGTTAAACAAAAAAATAAATAATAAACAACAAGAGAACTATTCGAAAGTAGGAGACCTACTTCTACTTACTATTATTGTAGCGAGTATCAGAGATGCGCTGGTAACGACGTACAGTATCGCATAGAACAATACAATAATAGAGATCATCCGACCTGCAATAATCATATTAATATCGGAATCGTTCTGTATGCGTTTTTTTGCCGTCCTCGTTTCATGCTAATGGGCGAATTATCTTACCGTCCGGATCTGCGGCGTGAGTTGCATTCGCGCTGGGATGGAAATGTTGCCAATCCAATCCTAAAACTAGAGCCATTCTCCTGCTGGCATTAAAATCGCTTCCACTTTTGTCACGTAGCAGTACAGATACTAGAACGGTAGACATCGCCTGGGAAATTCAAGAAGAAGTTCTCGAATATATTTAACGATATTTAACTTAATAAATAATACTTACAATACCAACGAATCCGATCAGACGTGCACCTAATGTTAAATTACAACAACACAGATATTTTATAACTATATTTTTGATCTTCATTATTGCGACAATAATTGTAACTGTATCATGTACCGTAATAAACTGAGCGTGGATTCGGTTAAAAGATAAAACCTCGCTAAAAAACCGAATCAGACAAAAACGAATTATACTATAAAAATTTGCAGAAAGAAATTATTATATACATACATACTTGTATGCACATATTTGCTACAGACAACTGCAATATTTTGCCATGTTTGACTTCATCAAATTATCTCCTGTAAAAACACTTCAGACAAAGATTAAGGTCGACGATTTCTTCGAGAACTCTTTTGTTCTTGAGCTTTATGATTCAAGATAACCATATCAAGTATATCCCTGGATTATTTCTTTAAACAGTTCTCGAATTAAATAAATAAATCACTTAACAGAAACACAATACTTACGACAAATGACTTGATTAAAACGTTTGCATTGACTAATTGTTAAGACTCTAGAAATAGTTATGTCAAAACTCCAAGGTTAAATATGTAAAATGTGTAATTATTCCATATCAATGACGTGTAGATAACTACAAACGATAAAAACTGAATTATAAATTATTAAATTGCAAGAAATTGGAGTATATGACACTACGCTGCGATTAATATGCAATTTGAAACTGATACTATTACTTACTCTTATAGCGCTTTTTTTGTTCAATCCTCTTTAGTTTTGAAGAGCTATTTGGTGTTAGTAGTGCTCTGATCCTGTGGCAATTTTGAAAAGCATCAAGTTCCTAATTTTACCAATCTGGCATCCGGTCGTTGGGTCCTGATCTATTTTAGTCAACAAACAGTAAGTTCGTTTTTCTGGAAGCCATAGTCGATAATCTATACCAAAATAAGTAACTAGTACTCCATTCTCTGCTCTTTTCTGTAATGTATTTTGCCCCATATACAAATGCTTTTATTTTGTTCAAGTTAATTTTCCCACTTTAACGGATCACAACACAATTCTTTTGGAGCTCGTGTGTCTATAAATTTTGTTCGTATTTTATTTAGAATAGTTCTGTTCATTCTCTCGGCTGTGCCGTTTTGTTGGAGGGTGTAGGGGATTGTATATTCTAGAATTATACCATTTTTCTGACGATACTACTTGAAACTGTTTGAGATATATTCTCCACCATTGTCCAGTCTCATAGCGTTTACTGTAACATCCTTTTGTCTTTCAATTCCTGCTTGAAATTTTGGGGCAAGTGTTTCTATCTGCAGATGGGCTATATTTCTTCTTAAGGAATTTAAAATTGGTTCTTGTTATAAATCGATCGTAGCTTTATAATTTAATTTTGTTCTGAGTAGTTCTTCACTGGATCTCTTGGTGCAGAAGTAGAACACTAAATACTTCAACCCAGTAGACACCAACAAGTTTTAACTAAAACACCAACGCGTTTCGACAGCAACGCTGCCATTATCAAGGCGATAATAAAACATTTTATTCTTGTTTCATTATAGCGTGGATAATGATAGCATTGCTGTCGGAACGAGTCGGTGTTTAATTAATACTTGTTGGTGTTTAGTGGGTTGAACTGTTTAATTAAATAGCGGCAATAGAAGCTTCAGGTATTATGATTCTCTCTTTAGACCTTCTGGTGCTTCTGCAAACACTTCAGTGTCCAAAACTCCATTTAGAAATGTTGTCGGTTTAACACCGATTTGTCTTTCAATTTCTGCTGAAAATTTTGGGGCAAGTTTTGAGTTATATTTCTTCTAAAGGAGTTTAAAATTCGTTTTTGTTAGGTGCCATCGAAAAAAAACATAATTGGTGTAGGCAATGTAAATGTTTTTGATCGTTGCTTTAGCCACTATAACATAATGACATTTATTACGTGGCATTTTATTGTAACCAAAGTTTATAACTTCAAATTAAATGTCAAGGAATAAATGTCATTATGTAAAAGTGGCTAAAGTAACAATCCATTCACATAGCCTACTTTAATTATGATTTTTTTCGATGTGTCTATACAACAAAATCTACTGGTTTGTTCATTTTCAACAATTTACAATCCCATGAAAACTCTCCGATCGTGGTTTTATAATTTAATTTTGCATTGAGTTGCACAATTAAATATGATGAAGGATGTTTTTAGGCAAACTAATATTTGAACCAGCTAATTTGACTGTCACTCAGATTTATTACGGCAAAAAAATACATAACTGATACTTCCTTCAAATGGTTTCTCTATTTCCTCCTGATAGAATCTATATCAAACGTACCCTAGGGGGTTGGATAACCAAATAAAGTCCACGACTTTTATTATACATCCAACATTAACCTGAGAGGAACTCTTAACAACTATAAGAAAGAGTCAGTTATTTTATCTTTTTTTTGAACTCCGGAAGGTCGGTTTCATTTATTTTTAGATTTCTTTTTGGTAAAATATTGCCACAGCAGTAAGTTATTGTGTTAAGATTTGCTAGCTCTTCTTTTGCTCTTGGTGTACGTTTGGATTTTTTTGTAGTTTCTAAATTTGGTGGTACATTATTTTAGTTCCGTGAAATAGATTAGTTCAAAGCACATATTTCAGTGTTCTTATGTAGCAGCTTGGTACTATAACCTAACTTTATCAGATGATCCCAAGAAGTACTCCTACATACTCCTACTACATTCATTTTTTTTTCGTATAAGATGGATCGTAAAGGAGAGCAGATAAGTAAGGAGCAAACAGATGATCTTTTTGAGTATTGCCAGATATAGAAAATACAGAAAACCCATTTGCATGAAAGCGATAGCAGTAGAGATTCAGATTATCAATTTTTAGGCAGAGATTGTGAAAATGAAGACAAAGATTATGAAAGACAAGTCGAAAGTAATGAGATAAAAGAAGTAGGAAAAAAACCCGACAATGAATGATAACGGAAGTAGTTAACAGTTAGAGGTTAGAGGGATGATCCTAAACTAATGGGGTTAGCAAGCAATGGTAATATCTCAGAGAAAAATAAGACTCATTAATCTTGACCTTAAGCTTTCGAATTTTATTAAATTGTTTATCAGAAGGTTATCTACAAGACAATATGTCAGGAAACATGAGCAATAATAATTATTGGCTGCTATCCCCAATAGTTTAGGATCATCTAATCTTTGCGTTTAATAGTTAACAGTGAAGATGATCCTCTTTCCGTAATAATACCAGTTATGGCTGGCTCTTGACGCATGTAAATTGGAGTTTGGAGAAGTGATGAACCGAAAGGCGAGACCTACAGCCTAAGGTGCTCCCCATTCGTCTTCCAAGCCGAAATAATTGCCATCCAGACCTGTGCCGAGAGCATTTTAAACCGCTCACAGGTTAATGGAGCGGTAGAAATCTTGTATGAGAGCCAGGCTGTCCTAAGAGTACCACAGACTGTCAGGTTTGATTCCGAGATAGTATTGGACTGCCACGCTGAGATGGGTGCTAAGTCACTGTGGAATCAGGGACAACGAAATGGCTCCAGTCCATCAACAATAGTGGAGAGGAAGAGGCGAATATAAGGGCGGCAAACCCAAATTCATTGATTTTGCAACTGAGTTAGTTAAATAAGCCAATAAGGAACATCAGAAGCTACTTCTTCTACCTATCGTAAGGGTTCTTTATCTTTTATTAGTCGTGAAATTTGGATGAGAAAAATAAAAACAAAACAAAAACAACGACCTCTTTAACTGAAAACTGACACCTCACCAAACCGAATCAAGTCGGTCGCAAGTGTGGTGTTGATGAATCCGCGTTAAAGTCTCGAAAAGACATCGGATCGTGTAGTATTTAAAGTAACATTGTCTTCACATTAACGGAGCGCGTCAGCTATACGCGGCCATAACACACCGGCGTGAAATAAATTAGATATCCCGGACGAACATCGAACGTATTTTTAAGAATCGTATCTATCCAGGATCCAACATCGATCATTCACGTAGCGACAATTGAATCGCGCCGACCACCGACATCTTGTGGCCGTCAGTGAGATCGTGATCCCAAAATGGAAAGAGGTGTTAATGGGTCTCTCTCACACTGTCTATGTTGTATATCGGTTGGAGATTAGGTTTAAACATGACAATGACGTTTTACATATTTCCTAACTTAATGCTGTTGATATTTTTTTCTTACATTAAAATAATCAAGATGTGAAAAATTTTGCTAATTTAAAACTCTACAATAATCGAAATGCTTTATTACAGTTTTCTTGTCTTGTAAATTAACTTCAAGTATTACAATTTAAAGAGATAAAGCATACCCGTAACGAGCGTATTGTCACGGGTCATTATGGAAATATATACGACGATTATCTCGAATGAAGAATTGAATCAGATCACGCGGGTGCGGCCTCTCTACCGGTACGTTCGTTGATCCATCTGTTTCACGCCAAGTACCTACCTGGCACAAATAATATTGATCGAATTTCGCCGGTTAACAATATAATTCATTTACATAAGAATTTTGACCGCTTTCCTTAACAAAAGATGCGTTTTAAAGCGGTGCAACGGCTGGCTAACAGAGAATCAACACACCTGAATATAATTAAGCGATTATTATCGATATTGTTCGGTGTACAATGCGAATTCTTATATGTATAGTGTTGTAAAAAGTTGTCGTGGAAAGCTGGACGAGGAATTATTATTTCATAAGGTGCATAAATATAATATTGCACAAGAGAAATTTGTGTTTGTTGGTGTTCGTGTTGTATTTTATATCACTGCAATTAATCACCAGTTCTTACCACAATAAGAAATGATAAGAATATTGATTCGGTGCAGTTTGATGACGTCAATTTGAATGAATTAGATCTTCAGAAGCTTTATTTACCTGATTTTAATAGTGGGAAGAAAGTTCAGGTAAAATGTCAATGAAATTAAAATGGTTATTTGAATTGTATCGATAAACTTACATAAAATTATTAAAATATATTATCATATCGTTGTTAACTGTTGACTCATTGAAGTTGAAGCATTTTACTAGCTCAGGATCTTCTCATTAGAAATCTTAGTGTGCCTCAAAATCTACCAACATAATATGGAAGGAATATACAGTAGGGGACAACATTATGAGTACGAAGACAGTGAAGAATATTATTATTCGAAGCATAAGTTTATACAAATTATATTAATCTAAATGTTTTTACACAGTACATAAAAAAATGTTTCTAACAAATACTTTAATTACAATATGACATAACTGTGAGTACGAACTATAATTTAATTTTATTGTTAATTGATAGTGATTTAAATGTTATAGGGTGTAATTTTTAATATTTTGTGTGACCCACTTTAGCTTGAATGATCGCAGCAAGCCTCTTAGGTATAGTCCTAACTAAATTTTGTAACAGATTATGAGGAATCTGACGCCATTCGTTCTCCGAAGAAGAACGGATAAAAAGGTACGTGATTATATATTTTTATACACTGACAGTACAACAGATTTTTGAACTTTGGACAAGTGTGTCGATGGCGGTAGCAAATATTTATTTTCAGTAGCTCTACTTTGGTGATTGTGAATCAGATCATATTTACTAAAAATGTCATCGAAGTTTTCACAAACATTGCACATTCAAAACCATAAGGCATGGCAAAGTAAGTATATTATTATTTTTTAATTCATAGTACTAGATAAGTCTGTCTTTGATTTCGATTAAACATTGCTCTTGCCTCCACCGAGTTGTCCCAGAACATAATTCCATATTTCATCCGGGAGTGCACCATTGCGTAATATGCCGACAGAGCTACTTGGACACTCACACTCTACGTGCTATTACCAGTAAGCTGTAATATGATAGGCTCACTTTACCGACTAGGAAGTCGACGTGCACCCTCCATTTCAAGCCCGAGTCTAATTTCCATCCTAGGAATGGAGCCACTTCTGTAGTTATAAGTACTTCACCATTGTGTTCTAGTTCTAAATAATTACTATGATAGTTGAATTGTAAGATGCTAGTTTTGTTAATCTTAATTTTTACATTGTATGCTGTAACCCACTTTTCTTGCTTTTCCAAGTGTTCTTTTATGTTAATTTTCAGCTCTTCTACAGATTTTGTTTTTACAATCGACGAGGAATCATCAGCAAACATAACTGTTAAATTATTAGTTGCATTTGGAAGTAGGGGTCGTCAAGTTCTTGAAAATTTGAAGATCTTGTCTTGATTTCAAGACAAGATCAAGTCAAGAAGTAATTTTAGATTTAAAGACAGGACAAAAAAAATTATGTCAATTCCAAGATTTTTTTCAAGAAAACAAGAAATCTTGAAATATCTTGACTAACAAAGAAAACGCTAAAATGTATTTATTTGTGAAAAAGGTAACATATTTTATCACAACGTAACATATTTTAATTTATTGAACCCATTTTTTGCTAGAACGATTCACAAAAATGTAAATTCAAAATAATAAATGTTAATCCTGTTGAAACTAAAGTTGCAAACTAGATTTTAAATATAAAATTTAACACATTTTTAAATCGGAATTCATAAGCCATGAATTAAGACACATAAACACTTCTTATACAGTCAGCGCCTAGCCGATTTCTTGACTTTGTTATTGTTAAAGCTGCTCTTAAAAATAGCAGGTACAGATGTTGCTGACGTTCCGAGAAAATCCTTGGCCATTTTCGATAACGACGGGTAGACATTTTCGTATCTTCTCCACCAATCAAGTATATTCTCAGGATTTTCTCCCCTAGGCTCATTTAAATATTTTTCAATTTCATACTTCCAAGATTCTGACTTATCATTATTAGCTTTCTTAAATAGGTACGTACTATCTAAATCAAATTGGATATCTTCTTTTTTAAGCCTCAGTGCTGGTGCTGGTTCTGGTATTCTCGAATTTATTAAAGTAGTTAGCTTTAAATATTTCTTCACATTTTTGAACTGCCTCTGATTGTAGAAGTTTTCCCCATAAAGAAGAGGAAAATGCTTCGACTTTTTGTCGAAGATTCGGAATGAGAATTATGTATACAATATATCCAATTTCTTTTGTTATAGTATTTCAGTATTTTATCTCTCGCAACTTGAATGCAGTAAATTATTTGCTCATCGACAGCGTCTCTATCAACTTTATTATCAAGTTCATGAGCCCATATTTCTAGTTTGTTTAAAAGTAAGTTTGATTCCAATTACGATCAATGGGAGTGTTCAATATTTTTCCCCTTCGAGTATTGAAGAAAGTGTTTTGAAGCTTCTCAGATACTGACAAAACTTACTGATCAGAACCCATTCTTTATCTGATACCTTACAATTATTTAGATTTTCGAGGTTATCCCAAATTATAGTATATTAAAGTGTTTTTCACTTTTAAACTCCATATTAGCATCTCAAGAAATTTCAAGATCTTGAAATTTCAAGACAAGATATAAGATGTCAAGAAAACGTCAAGACAAGATTTTTTAAAATTCCTTGATTTTTTCTCAAGACAAGACAAGATATTGTTATCAAGACAAGAATTCTTGTCTTGTCGACCCCTATTTGGAAGGACATTGACATATAAAACGAACAGCATTGGTCCTAATATGGAACCTTGCGGTATCCCAAAAGTTATATCTTGCCATTCAGATTTTATCTTTCTTCCATTTACGTCTTGGATGAACAGAATGATGCACACTGTCGAAAGTCTTGGACAAATTCGTGAATAAAGCAACTACTTCTTCTCTCTGGTTGAGGACGCATACGATTTCTTCGTACAATTGGATTATTATTTAACAAACTGTAGCTTTTGGCAAAATTGAGTATTCTATTCAGAAGTTTTTCAAAAATTTTTGCTAGTGTGTGAATATGTTCTCTCCTTGGATTGCTCTATGCTATGTTTAAGTTGTTTACAGAATTCTTTATAAACTTCGTTTTCTATTTTTTGATCTAATAGCGCTTCATACATTTATCTGTAATGTAAGGCTTCTTAAGTCGTAAACAGATTCTTAGACCTACCTAGATTGTTTTTTTCAGAAATACTTATCCCTAAGATGTCTTTCACTCTTCCTGCACTTAAGCCGGTCGATCTTGTGGAATTCTGACTCTCAATCGTTGTAGAATCCCCAGATAATATTCTGCGTTCACAGTCTGAAATTCTGGGACAAATTCACTGGGAATAATTCTTTTGAATCGAAGAAAACGGCTCAGCATTGTCTTGATTTTGCTCTTCTCTTTTGGCTCTTCAGGTGACTTCAATGTTGCACTCCAACGTTTTGTCTTTGTCACGTGTTGAAAACGTCACGTTTAACCACCAGTTACAAAGGCTTGCTGGATTCATTTGGAACATTTTTAACATGTGCCCAAATCTTCGGTCAAAACTCGATAAGCTATTCTTTTCGGTATCTCAGTTTCATCTCACGGACACACAGCGATCGCATCGAAAAATTTCCTTCTCAGTCATAAAATTCTAATATTGTAAACATAATTTTGCTAAACAAACATGGTATTTAATTGTTACCTCATATAAATTCAGCAAAAACAACAAGGTGAAAGACGTCGAAAATAGTAAAACTTAACCTTTGATCATTAAATCAAACTCTCTCGCACAATTACATTATTAATTCCATTGATATATAAATAACGTATTAGACGGCCTAATAAAAATCTCTTTTAAGTATATAAACATCTGTCGTTGATCTCGCGATAGCAATCAATAACGAAATATCTTGTATATATGTCTTAAGTCAGCGTTAATGCTAAATATCAATTATTAGAACGCGCGATAGGTCGCATTAATTATTATTTACCGGATTGACATGATGAATTAACATCGCATCTTTCACGTGCACAATGACGACTATGGAAAACCGAATTTCACGCTGTATTAGACACGGCCAACACTCTGTGTAGGAACCGCTTTTCTTTTTTTTCTCTTCCGTCCCCTCCCGCCTCTCGGTTTCTCTCTCTCATCTATTCAGCAGATGCGATTTGAGGTGATCCTCAATGGGTTTCTCACACAACACGCACCGTTTAAAAGAGCAAAGGCGATAGGCGACGAAGAGGTTGTAATAAGAAGAAAAAAAAAGTGTTAGATACATCTGTCTGATTGACTATTAAACACCTAATTGTTCTGCATAACAAACTACCTCCTTATATAAACGTAAAAATCATAATCAATAGAGTGTGCAGTCGTGCAGATAAGTTTACGGACGGATTGTATTAAGTACTATCAAAGTTACTACACTGGCTGTCCCAGATGCGATGAGACTGGTAAGAAACGCTAAAAAAAATGTGTCTGTGACGGTCGTCAGGACCTTATAAAGACGATTATCGAACAGCGATTTCAAACAAATGCTTCCAAGCGACTGCTGGTGTGTCTACGAGACTCACCGAAGAGGAAACTGGGATACCGTAAAGCACAGTCTATCGAATTTTAACCGAAGATTTTGGCAAACAGAAGGTCTATGTGGGCTTCGAACCAGACACTCTGACAGACGACCAAAAAGATTGGAGAGTTCAGCATTGCAAAGATATGTTAAAAATGTCCCAAAGGAATCCGGCAAGCATGTCAGCCATTGTAACTGGTGATGAAATGTAATATTTTCAATACGAGCAAGTAGGTAAACTATGTGCCTGTAAGCACAGTCACTCGACGTGGACACTCTGTATAAGCTGTAGTTTTGACAGCTAAAACCTGTCAAACTGTCATAATTATGACAATTTTCTGGTGTTACACAGGTTTTAGCTGTCAAAACTACAGCTTATACAGCGTGTCCACGTCGAGTGACTGTGCTCATAGGCACATAGTTTACCTACTCGAGCAAAAAAGTAATAGAGTGCGGCATTGAAGTCACCAGATGAGCCGAAAGATAAAAAGAGCAAAATCAAGAAAATGCTGACCATTTTCTTCGATTCAAAGGCAATTGCTCACAATGAATTCATCCCAGAAGGTTAGACGATGAAGGCCGAATATTATCTGCTCTACAACGATTGTGGGGTAGAAGTCGACCAGTTCGACCGGAATATCGAGAGCCAGGCATTCCAATATGCTGTCAAACTAAAACCAATATGGCGGCTTGTAGGCAAACATTTCTCCTATAGATATATTTACTACATTGTTGTTGATTCCGTCTGCGATTATTTCCAAGAAGAGTCAAAAGAGAAGGGCAAAATCAAGATAATGCTGACCGTTCTCTTCGATTTAAAGGAAATTGTGTCAACAGTGAATTGGTACCAGAAGGTCAGGTAGTGAACGCAGAATATTATCTGGGAATTCCACAAAGATTGTGGGTCAAAATTCGAGGAGTTCGGTATATCGAGAGCCGAGCAGTTGGCTTTTGTTGCACGACAATGCCCCATCGCACAAAGCCATCACAGTACGTGAATTCTTGGCCCAAAAAGGCATTTTTACAGTTATTGGTTAATGTCATCATTTTTGTCTATATATAATAGAGTTGTTCACTGATTGTAATAATTTAGAATATGTTACCTATTACTTGAAGAGGCTACAGTGTAGCGAATCAGTTGTTGTGTTTTCACACGATTAAGAAGTTTAAAGTATTTTTTCTAAGATAAACTTTTGAAATTACTTAGAAAACACAACATTAATATTGCTTTTAGAACAAATAAACTAGCTATTTACATTAAAAACAATAAGGAATAAACGACACCAGACAATAAATCTGGAGTTTAGAAGAAATATATAGGTCAGACTGGGAGAGCTTTTAAAAAAAGGATAGCTAATCATTTTTCTGTGTATGTACACTAAAAGAACGATTCTGGTTATGCGAATCATTTGATTGAATACGACCATTGTTTTAACGATAAATTTGACATTCTTCATGTACAAAACAAAAGTAAAAAATTACAGACAATTTATTAAACGAGAAATTAAATCTGAATCAATCGCTTTTATTAAATCTATATCTTTCTAGTTCTTAGGTTTCCCTAATCCTTATAGTAATAATGTAGGTCCCCTTTTGTATACGGCCGATAATTAAGAAAACTGTCCTCTTTAAGTAAATACATTTAAATTTTCCTCTGTAAAATTTTTTATACTTAGGTATTAGTTAATGTTGTCATTATATTTTGTCTATATATAACAGAGTTGTTCTCTGATTGTAATAATTTAGAATATGTTATCACCTGAAGAAGATACAGTGTAGCGAAACAGCTCTTGTGTTTAACTAAATATATTGTAAATCTGAAACAAATGTTTGCGTTTTATTTCCATTAAAAAATGCATTATTTTTGTCGATCATCCATCATATTCATCTGATTTGGCTCCGTGCGACTTCTGGCCATTTTCCAAACTGTAATTGGCGATGAAAGGAAATCGTTTCGATCGACTGCAGGCCATTCCAGCACTAAAAGATATTTTGTCAATTTCGTTGAACCTTTGTATTGGCATAGACAGTTCTAGATACTTTTTGTGTTAACTGCACGATTCTAATACAATTTCTACGCTTACACTCACATGTAGGCTAAAAATTATACATGTAAATTCAACGAAAGCGTCATACAGCTTATTCTTCTCCACAATATCTCTCAGCCGGTTGTGTTCCGGTATAATTCGAATATTAACACCATTGTGTAAATATACCATTTGAATATGTAATAGTAATCCCGGTGATACATATCTGTAATATTGGAGTATGTGCTTGCATTGAAACGGATTACGAATAAGCTCATAATACAGAATAGAACATACTGTTATATAATACGAAATACAAAGCTAGCGATAGATTAAATTGAATGTACGCAATGTATTATAGTAGTGTAAGTAACGAACAATCGGGCTTTGATCGTAATAATATGAATACAGGAAAAGTTGAAGCGATATTTCCGAATTGTCACTCGTAACTTGGCTCTCTATTACAGTCCGGTCGTAATTCATTACGTTGGTAACACGCGTGTCATCTCCGAAACGTATCGTTCCAACTCGGGGTATAATAATTACAACGATGCGATACATATCTGACACAGTGTAAACACGCCAGACCGTCTTATGGAAATAAACCGTACAACATCAACTAACCTATTAATTATAGTTTTGTCTGATAGTATACCTTTACATGGGCGCGCGCACACACAGCAACAACTTGAACACACAGGTGTTATTAAAATTAATCGATGGGTAATCGACTACAAGATGTGTGTTGGTCGGTTTAAACTCATACCCATCAAGAGATATGGCTATATGACTGAATATTACGAATATAGAAGGAAGAATGCCAGTGGCGACTCGTAAGATATTAATAAAAAGGTAACACAATTAATCGCCATTTTTTCCCCAGTGGAGGCACTAATCTTGATCTGTCAAAATTGATTTTTAAGAGTAAGTAGGTATCTTGTTATGTTTGGCGGACATTTCTAATTGTGTAAGCGAAAAAAAAGCCCGATAATTAAACTAGAAATCTGGATGGTGTGGTCTGTGAAGTCGTGCTTTTGCAATGATGGTCAATATGAAGAATTCAACAGTACGTCGACTTCGTCACATTGACCATCATTTCCATCTTTACAAAATGTTCGTTACTCAAAAACTGCCACAACAGGTTTATAATAATCGAATACAGACATGTGGAAATTTGATTCATAATCTACCTGACCATGCAGTTATTTTTTTTCAGCGAAGAAGCGCATTTGTTCTTGTTAACAGAATAGACGTTTTTATTGGAGTGATATCAATCCTAGGCAGATTCAAGAAAGGCGTTTATATAGTGAGCTTGATGTTCAGTCAGGAATGAAAATATCGTATTGTTACCGCCACTTCTAAAAGGGCATCTGGGCATAACCCCAGAATTTTTTGCATCACATCTCGAACAGTTGGAGATGGGACGTTTCTGGTTCCAACAGGATGGCGTCACAGCCCATAATCTAATGGATGTTCTGGGGTGATATTTCATAACCTCCGCTCACAGAACTATTTCCTTTGAGGCTACGTCGAAGTTGAGGTGTACAAACATCTCACGAACAGCATTAAAACTTGAAAAGAAATAGGTCGCATATCGGGTGAGATGCTTTAGAGCAGCCTAAGCCTTTCTAAAATTCTTATGCCCTTCTATGTAACATATACATAATTTTTAATATTAAAAAATTGAATTGTTCAATTTTGGCACCGAAATCTAGCATTGCATGTAAATGGCCTGAAACAAAAGGGTTAGACTCGTATCATGTTCATTTTCGAATTGGCCCAACTGTGGGGCTGCTTTAGAGATAATGAACGCCATTGTTTTCAAGATATTTTGTTTAAAACTTTACGAAATAGACTTTCAGTATTGCTTTTTTAAAACAATAAAACCAATTTATTCAACCCTTTCTAGTTCCGGTTTTATTGATCTTCATAGTTAGAGATGTTTCTCTGCCTCACCCTGTACTATACTTTTATAAAAAATCATTCTAACTAACCTTGTTTCATTGAAGTTTGCGGCAAGTAAAATGAATGGTGAACATGATCACCAAAACAGATAAACATGTTCGGAAATTACACAGTGTTGCTATGTTAAAGTAAGTGTAGGCAATTCAAGATACTTCAAATTGTCTTACGGTTTCGCTAATTTTTCAAGGATAAATAAGAGTAAGAGGAACATGCTCTGACAACCACCTTCAGATGATACAAAGTTTGCAGTAGGGTAAGTCAAATTGTCTTATTTTGAGCTTATTGGAGCTGTGAGTTAGTGTGTCATAAGGCACAGACAAAAACTTTCATGTCACCAATTTTTACAAGGAAGACCACCATTTTGGGATCCATTCGGAAAATGCTCCGAAATTCTCGTTGTGCGACAATAACAATACATTTCCCGATCAATTGTCTTTGTTTCACAACACGTGAGTCGAAGCATTCACTTGTTTTGCAATACATTGTTATTGTACAATCCAAATCATATATCAATTAGTCTCACAGATTAGTTTTCCTCGATGTTCGAGGAGAGATGGTACATACACTTTTTTCGAGAAGAAACGATTCAATGAGGCATAATAATAATATGCAACTCATTATTGTCATGGTAAGGACTCAATTGTACAATCTGTTGTATTATCATAGTTGGTTCGACGGCCTAGGTGTGGAGGAAAAACATCGACTGACTTGTCTTTACGTTGATATTTTCAACTTGTAGTACGACAAATCGTACAACCGATCGTATCGTCTGTAGACACATTAAGGACTATACTTATCAGTTCAAATTTCTGTAAAGTTCTCTAAGGTATTGGTTTCTAAAGATTCTGAAAATTATTAATTGCATATGTTGCATTATTTTTCATTAAATGAAGAAGCTATGGAAACTAGAAAAACCATTCTGCCTCTATGCTGAAATCTTCGTCTAGATTCTACATTGGATCAAATCAATTGTGGCTTTGTAGTTTTTCCAATTAATCCTACAGATGCCACATAGGGAAGAGTTGTCCCTTCCTTCGTATCTTGCTCTTTCTAGTAGAGGGGTAGAAATAGGTGGTCCCAATTCGTCGGTGGTTCTTGAAGGTTTCTCAGAATTGTCTGACAGTTTCTCATCTGTTATCGAAGACTTTTTCAAGTTCTGTATCATCAGCAGCACACGATACAACCCAGTTTGTTTAAACCCTGCTTTGAGATTCTTTCCCACTTTTGGTCCTGTTTCGCTCTACAGTCTGTCTAATAAATTTGGAAACTGCTTTTTCAGGATGTTTCCATGATTGCCACTTTCCATCCTCCACTCCATATTTTCCTCCGCTTCTTCCCATCATAAAAATACTGAATCAAATGCGCGACATTTACGGCAAGGGTCCATTTGCACAACATGCATCTATGTATGTAATAATAAGTAATTGTTGGAAGGAGGGTCGTAAATAGCCTGAGTATTGAATCATTTTTAATACAATGAGTAATAAGAGTCGTTGATTCTGGCTGGCTAAGCTCAAGTAATTTCTTTTTGCTGCTTGGCGACGAGTCTATAAATTTCCCATTCTTGAAGCTATTTCTTAAGCTGGGTTTGGGAAGGCCAAAGTACGGCCATATCATTTCCTTCGGTATTGGTGTGTCTTGATACCCACATCAGAGATATCCCGCTTGTTGTGGCTGGTTGTGTCACATTTAACCGACATTCCAATTTAATGCATATACAGATGTTTGTTGTTTTGAAGCCAAACTTTTGTTTTGGATCCGTCTGTGTACCCGATCCAAGAAATCCATTTTCGAATTTAGGTCTACCAGAGCTTTCCTCGCGACTCGGAAGCAGTCTCGTGGTGATTACCTTACTTTCTGTAGTGGTATCCATAAACACTGATATAGTGATTGAATTCTTGGTATATTCTTGTACGCATCACTGATAAAGATGACACGCAAATCATATCCATCACCATTTTTTGATCCTAATTCTATGACATTTTTCATCTTATTAACTCTTGGAGATGAATGATCGGCAGGAAACTATTTCTAACAAATACATATATATGAATCTCTCTTGACGTTTTGTAACATTTTTTGCTTCTAAGAGTAGAACAGAGACTTGTCAGCAAGATATTTGTGGATAATTTTTCTAATGATTTCACTGATATAACTAGGTTACAACCAACCAGATTGTATCAAAAGTCAACTCTCTTTTATATACTGTATACATTGGATTTGGTAAGTATATGGTGTGAGTGGGTTTACTAACGGAGAAGAAATGCAATCCTCATGGCTCCAGTCAATAAGGGAAATACCTCAAGGGTCAATATTGGGACCCTTCCTTTTTCTATTATATATTAATGATTTACCACTAGTGCCTGACCACCTGGTCAATATGCTCGCTGACGATACATCGATTGTAATCCAATAATGAGAAGACACGGATTTGGGTAAAGAAATACAAGACGCTCTATACGACACAAAAGAATGGTTTTGTGCAAATAATCTTCAACTAAATGTTGATAAAACGAACATAGTAAAATGCTCTTTACGCAAATATGAAGAACTGTACCTACTATTTGTAAATGAAACTCAATGAAACATCAACAAATCATGCTCGATTTTTGGGATTAGAACACGACAGTGCACTGAACTGGAAAATGCACATAAATAACTTGACCAAAAAAATTGCAGGAATGGTGTACGCGTGAAGAATAGTCTCCTACGAAATCCATGTAGAAGCGGCTCTGGAGAAACAGTATTGATGCGAAGAAGATTTTCGTTTTACAAAATTCGTGCACAAGAACGATATTCAACCTAGAAAAGAGGCAAACGTGTAGTGAAGTGTTTAAACAATATGAGATACTGACCTTACCGAGCATTTACATATATGAGTGTCGGAAACAGAATCTACGGATTCCACAAACGAGCTACACTACTATTTATAAAAGTACTGTGACCCAAGTGTTGAAGATTTACAACCACGTCCAGCAGCACCTGAAAGTTATGAACATTAAGACATTCAAAACTCAATTTAAGCAAATTTTAGTTAAATACTGTTTTTATAATATTAACAGTTATTTTGTTTTTCATGCATTATTTGTTTGAGGTGTTTCATGCTTCGGCTTTAGGAAATAAGGACGGTATTATTATTATTATTATCAAACTGTCAAAAAAGAAGGAATGAAAACAGGTAACAATCTGTGTCGGTTTTACTTACGCCCTCTCATGCTTCGTGTATGTATTACCTGCACATTTCCGAATTTTACACTGAATTATATAACTTACCTTTCTTGGAAAGAGCTGTCAGAGTTAATGTTAATAATAAATTTTATGATTCCTCCGCCATATTGCAAACAATCGAATATTACCTGCGGCCCCTCCTGCACTAGCCGTCACTGTAATCTACCTATATACATACATAGATGAGAATATCACTTACTCTTCTTGAAGAATATATATCGAGTGGAACCCACACGCTCACGCCGTGGTTTACACGTAGCAAAGGCGACTTCGGAAAAGAGGACCGACTACGTATAAATCATGTCTAATTTAATTTAAATATAATGTAAGTATAATGAGCAAGCGCACCCTCTAGCGGCAAACCCATATCTCTGCGAGTGAGTCACACCTGTAGGTGATATAGTTGTTTAGGAGGAGGTGTGAGAGAATCGTTCTCTAACGCTTGAAACAATGAGATTAAGTCTCACTTGCTGGTGGTGTCCCTGTATTAGATGTATGTAACCGTATGTATGCATGTATGTTAATTCTTGTAATATGAAAGAGCGTTGTGCATAAAATATGTGATATGGGGAATTATTCATTTGTGGTGCCCTGCGAGTGGCCTCAATACTATGCATGTATGCAGTACTCGATGTGAAATACAGGCAATTTACACATTTAAATGGATGAGAATGCGCATGTATGTAGATCTGTTGCGTCCATTTAATGTCTGACGGAATAAAATAGGCGGTGGGAACCTAATTGCTGGCCGTTGAAGGTTCATTTTTATGAATAATTGATGGATGAAATTTTAAAACACACCATTTAGCCTAGAATACTGATCAAATCCGTTTTATATTATATACATCGTCCCCGGTAATACCTATTACATTGTAAAATGAAGATATATGTATCTGATGAGTACCTAGATGGTGCATGGTTACAATGTTAACCCCTATAGGTGTAAGGTCACGAGATGAACTCTTAAAGTTAGCGGCGCGTTTCATCTTCGGAATCCATTACCTCTTTCTTCACCATCTTCTTAACTTAACTCTCGCGTCCCGTTCTCGGTATTCTTCTTTCTTATTAGCTCTAAAAGATATACTTTTATAATAAATTCTAAGCGAACGCTGCACGCCGTGGTACGGAAGAAAAGATACGTTGCTGCTAGAGGTCGAGGGCATCTATTAGGCAAAGAGGAGATGAGGTGATGTGCCCGCGTTACAAGGGAGAAGAGAGTGTCGAAAAGGCTCTATTTACGATGAACGTGACCGAGGTAACGTCAGCGGTTAAAGTAATAAAGCGTGTAATTTGTCAAAATTGAAATCATAACACTTCGTCCGATCCAGCGAGTGTTGGTGCGGTTAAACGTCCAGATGGATTCACGATGGAATCGTATAGCGATTTTGCGCGCAATTATTTTTAAATATTTTTTTTTCTTTTGCAATCTTTATGTCAAAATTTTAAGAGAAACATCCTGTATATGTAAAGCTATCTTATGTGCAGTATCTGTATTATACGAAAAGAGGTAGACATAAAAGCTGTACGTTGGAGAAGACGAAGAAGAAGATGCGCTAAGCTGACATCTACATAATTCATTAACGTACGTTATCTGCCGTCCCAGAATTAATCATAGTTATCCTAAGTTAAGAGAGACGACCGGTGAAGGTGGAAAATGGCCATCGCAGCAGAAAGATCACACCTCCTATTAGATGTTGCACCTTATACACACAAACATTGTCGCATGCACAAGCCGCCTGCCTCACACATGTTTGGACATTTTTATCCGCGATACCTCGGAACACGTTAATGTACTTCTCTACGCGCACAGAAAAAAAAAATACGAACCATCAAAGAGAGAAAGCGAGAGCTGTGGCGGAGTCTACGAGATAAGTTACACCTAAATGTGTATGTCGCGGCTATAAAGCAATTTATATACGGATTTTTATTCACACTTCGAGATGTCCCCGGGTTCATAAAGTCAACTTTATATTTCTGACTAATTGCCCCGGTCAACGGTGATGTCAAGCGAAAACTGCGACATCGCTTAGACATCGTAAATAGCGACGGATATCGTTTTGTTAGAATCGCCTTGGGGATCTTGGATATATAGCGGCCATTAAGGATTTGATGGTGTTGCAGAGGAATTGAATTACACATCAAAAAGTTGTATTATAATTGATTTATATTACTACTTCGTAAAAAAAACGAGTTCCGCATGGTAGTGGTTGCACCCCACCGTTATAAAAATTTTCATATCAATTATCGGGTGCTTGTAAAATTTAAATTTATTCGGGAATTATTTTCAGGTATTTTCTTATTATCAGTGTTTATCTGTTTAAGGATATGAGAAGGAAACAGAATCAATATTTAGTCATGTGTCTTTCCAGATACCTGTAATTATCAAAACACTTCCAACAGTTGACTAAACTAAGACGCAACCATGTCTTACTGTTTTAGTAATAATAGTAATAATAATAATAAAGGCGGCTGAAAAAGCTGAAAAAGCCGCCAAATTAATCCGAATAATGTCAAACATCGGCGGGCCTGACCTGTACAAAAGAAGGTTGCTTGTTGGAGTGATACACTCCATACTGCTTTATGGTGGTGAGACTCCTTAAAAACTAAAAGAAATTGTCTTCTAATGGAAAGAGCGCAGCGAAAAGTGCTAATAAGGGCAGCAAGGGCATACAAAACCGCTTCCGCCGTGGCCTTGCAGGTTATTACTGAAACTCCTCCCATAGATCTACTTGCGGAAGAAAGGGTGCTCATGTACAAAGGCAAAGGCTTAAGTTCACGCAAAGAACTAAGACAACAGACCCTGGATAGCTGGCAGGAGAGGTGGAGCAGGAATGTCCTGAGGGGTCAGTGGACCAAAACGTTAATACCAGACATCCGAGTTTACCAAGTGCAAAAATATAGACTACTACCTCACTCAGGTGCTAACGGGACATGGGGCCTTTCAAGCTTATCTGCACAGAATGAAAAAAGTGTCAAAACACAAGAGTAGGTGTGGGGGCACCTTGGGCGGCCCCCGCCACTCCTACCTTCCGGCAGCTAGTGGGCTAGTGGATATAAACAAGAAGCCGTTCAGTATCTGATAAAAGCTGTTCCATACCTGATAAAAGCCGTTCATCCTTCTTATCGAACAGCTTTTATCAGGTGCTGAACGACTTTTATCAGGTATGGAACAGCGTTTATCAGGTCCTGAACGGTTTTTATCAGGTATGGAACAGCGTTTTATCAGGTATGGAACAGCGTTTATCAGGTCCTGAACAGCTTTTATCAGGTATGGAACAGCTTTTATCAGGTACTGAACGGCTTCTTGTTTATATCCACTAGCCCACTAGCTGCCGGAAGGTAGGAGTACCTACTCACAAGTGTTTATATTGTGGCGATATTGACACAACAGCGCGATGGCGTGCTATAAGAGAGGAAACCGGAATCAGTTTAGGTCTAGAGATAACACCAGAAAACATGGTAGACGAAATGTTAAAATCAAGGGAAAACTGGAAGAGGATTCCACATGGGATTCGGTAAATAATGACGATAAAAGAACGCGAAGCAAGGGACGGTCAAACTGTATAGACTACGAGATTCAAGTGCTTAATGCTTTCGTGATGTGGAAACCGACGAGTTAGTTCCATGGAAGCAGTAAGAGAGAGCAGAGGGTGGTTTCTTAGTGGGTAATGACCAGATGAGAGTCCCACACTAACATGACACGAGATCTAATCATGGTGTTCATAAAGAATTTTTCCCACCGGCAAAATAATAATAATATTTGATATGATGACTATGATTTAACCATTGCATGGTCTGTCCTATATAAGTTTTTTGGCAGCCAGTACAAGAAATGCTATAAACGGTGTTGATATTGAAAGCAAATAGAGTACTGTCTTTTATCCTGGTAAAACATATCTGATAAAGATGGAATTATATTTGGCGATACAAATGTTAGGAAAAGATCTAAATAACATTAATAACATTGTCGGTTATATTTTGAATGATACTCGTAAAGGAAATTCACCTCCACGGTTAGCGGAAATCTACGATCACTCCACCAAAATCCATAACGTCGAGCAGCTCGAATTAAACTGGAAATCCAAACCATTACACGGTAAATATGTCTTCGCCATCGAACAGCAACACGTCGATACAATGGCCTCGCAGGCGTAGGAAACTTCTTTGTGGAGACTGCAGGATTTGTTGGGGCCATTGAGGACCAGGTCATAGAGGGCGAAAGCTCATCGAAGAGAGAGAGACGCTGGATCACTTAATGTTGGGCTACTCAGTCATGGCGCTTAAACAATACCTCGATAGGCATTACAGAGTCGCGACAGCTTCTAATCTGCAATTGTCATCAAGTTATTTCTTACTGATTTTACAAGCGCAACTTCTGACATCTTTCGGATTGTAAAAACTGTTGTCTTTCTTATTTTAACAGTTGCATCTATCAATATACTTCTCATAGCTGTCAAGTTATAAACGTAGTTATTTTCTTTGATGCTAAGAGGAAGTTTGTTGCCTCCTTAGAGCACGTCAGAAGTCACCTCAGAGAATATGATCCACATAATGATTTTCACAGAGCCAAAATGGAGCACGATTCACCAGTTTGTTAGGAACATAATGAAGAACAAAGAAGAAGAAGGATACTTTATGATAAAATGTTGTTGCCTACTGTTGCCACTGGTTAAACTATCACAACTGCTACCCCAGTCGACCCCTTCCGCCCCCTTAGTCCTTTGTCAAGTGTACAGAAACAAGTTTTTGTGACTGATTTGGTTTTTATATTCGGTATCCCACTTTTTCACACAAATCCAGCACAATAAAGACATGCAAGGAGCTCAATGTTCAAGTTTCAGTAAATTGATTCAGCAATTATAGCGTCCATGTTGTTTTTGTGCTTTTACAAGAGAAACCTGTTGAAGAGCGGGATGAGAGTGGTTTGGCAAAATGATCCAATTCCTTACAAAAAAATGGACTGAATCCCAATGGTTGTGTTTGAGTGCCAAAGAGTATCTTCTTGTTGGCAAATTCTATTTCTAAAAACCATCATACCAGCATTAAATCTAACGAAAAGAAACCGTTAGTAATCGAACAAGGAAATTTACCGGCGCTATCGTTGGCTAAGAACTGTTTGTTAAAATAGTCATAAAGAAGAAAATTCCTGCGATAAAGCACAACTTTTTATAGGTGCCTATTGCATAATAATTTTCCTGTCAACATCGAGACGTCAACGTCAGTTAGCGAGACCGAGTCATTACAGAAGCTCGCCAGAACTCCGAAGCGCGTCATTAGAAATGCGTCGTCTAACTTTAAAGCAGAAGGAGATTGTTTATTCGCATTGTTCGATGGAAAATTTCCTCATTGCATAGCATCGACTCAAGTGTCAATGTTTCTAAAAGTGAACGTTAAATGTACATACATATAATATATAGGTACCTGTAGATATATGTATAGGTACGATTTTTATTCGTAACATTTTTAGAACAAAATTACACGTGTAGGTTATGCAGCGGCTCACGGTTTTTAATTAAATTGATGATTTATATGGTACGTTCAGCTAATACGTGAGATTATCGTGGAGAAAGTCTATTATCTCCCGCGTGAAACTTAAAGGATGAGCATGCAGGTTGTAGAAACGGTAATCTGGATATATTTTAGTAGATTGCAATCGATTAGAGAATTGATACGTGAAGATCGCAACGCTGGTAAGTAATTCTATATATGGGTATCGGAGATTATTATCTGATCGGAGTATCTGACCCATAAAATTAGTTTGTATGGCTAATTAGAAACTGCTGTTCGATTTTTTTCACGTTTAGAGATATTTAATGTGCTTAAGAACACAATACAGAAATGTGTAGATGACATCGATGTAAGTTTCAAAATGATATATGTACATCATGATATAATACAATCTAAGAATTAGGTGCTTAAGGGATTTTAAACTTGGCAGATAGATTTGTGAACAAGGTGCTGCTGAAAACTATTTAATATAACGCCTCACTGTGAAATTCATATCTCAGTCTTGTGGCTCTTCCTAAAAAGACTCGTTACTGTGGATGGAACTTAAGTTCATCGGCATGGAATAGAGGAACAAGGGTTGACCACCCCAGCTTATGCTGCTTTAGTTTCAAACCTGCGTGATTTCATCGAAGAACAAATGAGGGGAAAGTTCAGACGGGGTGTGCTGTTTCATCAGACCGTGACAAATCCTCTTACCCACAGGAGTTGTGTTTCAATGGCGCCAATTCATAATACAGGCTTCGAAATTTTCCAATAGGCGCTCTGTTCTCCAGATTTGGTCCCTAATTTCATCTATTACCCAAAGTCAAAGAACACCTTTGTGGGATTCGCTTTCAAGACTAGAACGAGTGGTTTGCAGACCAAGGCAAAACATTTTTTCTGAGGGCTTTAAAGCTCTTCACCATCTTTATACCAAATGCATCGACGTCTAAGGGGACTATGTTGAAAAACAATCAACCCTTCCAAAACGTTGCAATCTATGCCAGGAAGACTAAAAACATAATAATACTCGCTTCTAGAAGTAGATCTTTGTACAGTTACAACTTTCCTAATAGTAACATTTTTAATTCTTGAAAAATTATAAAACCTGTAAATGGTTGGAACGTTTTTTCTCGCAATTTGACAGCTGTCAAAATAATGTGTGTTACAATTTGACAGCTGCCAGTAAATTTTTAATGATTACAACATCTAAATATGTAAAACGTAATTGACTTCACAGTTCTACAATTGTTAGCTGTGTTTTAGCAAGAGAATTATTAAACTCGAAAAAGATACTGTGTTTATAATGTGTCAACCTTCATTGTTACCTCGCCACCCCCGTAGACGAAAGGAAGTAAGCGCTATCATAGTTTCATAGATTTTAGAAAATATACTGTTACGTCATGTGATCACTGTTATATGGTGACATTTTTAAAAATTAAAAATAAAGTCAGTGTCATTTAGCTGATACCAAAGGTTTAAAAAGAAGGAGGAGGAAAGAAATGAATAGTGACTCAAAAACACAAAATACACATCACGAGAGCAGAGAAAAAGAAAAGAAGAAGAACAAAGCAGAAGATCGGGCGACAAAGTAGAAGAAGTAAAGAAACGTATTTTTTTTGACGGGCGAAAATCCTTTATGAACATCAGACCTGGGTGTCATTGCCCAATAACGTAAGACTCACCATTCTGGCATTAAAAAATCCCAACTTGACATCGGTTGGTTTAGAATTATACAATTAACAAAAATTAGATTCTTATGCTTTGATTAGAAAGAAGATAGAATCGCTTTGATTTACTTCTATTGTCGTGACTTTCATGTGCTTTCAAACTACCAATGAAATGCCTAACATCTTCACGTTTGGCACGACTTTTGTGAAACCGGTCGCCTCCTCTGCTTTCCTTTATTCCCCTCTACCTAACTTCATATTCGCTACTCTCTGGATCCTCTTTTGAGGAATGCCAAATGCATTTAAAAACATTTTTTGGCACACACGATGACTTTTTTTGTTCTGTTCGCAAGAAGTATTCCACTGATGGCGTGGTATTTTTTTCTCTACAATCCTGTTTATATTTTAGTCTTCTCCTTTTCGGAGTAGAAACATTTATATTGTGGGATAATTTTAACATTTTGTCTGCAGTAAATTGTGCCATTTTAGATAGCTTTAAGCATTTATGTCTAAGCTTTTTTTCGTCATGGGGTGCAAGGGAATTCAAAATTTTCGTCATTTGGGAAATGATCTTGATACCCATAAGAGGAGTGACCCCACCTCTAAACGTTGTAAATAAATAACAACATAACCTATAAAACAACCCTCATATTTTTTGGCTACCCTGGTTGTTTCCTTGCACGTAAACATCACCGTCATTGGATATTGCACTGTCCATTGTTAATTTCGAAGCACAGTAGACACACAAGCCTGTCCCAAAAACGAACAAAACAATCTAAATAATAATTCCCACGTATTATAAATAGAAATAGTTTTGAATCACCACTCTTGATGGATAAAAGCCACTTTGAAAAACTGTTTATTTTTATCATTAAATTGCATATGAACAGAAGCTGTTTTGAAACCTCTAATTGGTGACCTTAAAACGTGGTGTTTTAAGGTCTAGAATGTGACGCTATCTAAAAGTGAATAGTCGAATTTTACGGATAAAACCTGTTTTGAAACGATGCTCCTCATCTATTGTTATCTTCATTTCCTAAAAATAAATTTACTATTTTCCTGATTAGGCGGGTTTAGTGAAGACCTCATAAACTTTCCGAGACAGTAACACCACCTTAGTAGTCGTCCAGTCCTTGGGGAAAATTTGAGCAACCCTTGAACCATTTAAAAGATGCATTGTCGGTCAGTCTGCACAGTCAGCTTAACTGCTTTTGGAGGAATTAACCATATTATTAGTTATTAAAAACCTGTGAACGAATAGTTGGAATTACCTCCTTTGGCATTTTGAACTCCAACTGGTAAGCCAACTGGTGTGAGTCAAATATGCATCCAACCTGATAGAATTCCTTTTTTTGCCTGAGTTATCATTTTGTTTTTGCTTTCGACACTTCTGTGTAAAGTTTGCTTGTGTTACATTTTTGTCTACCCTCTACGCGAAGAATTGGGCTTCAGATTTCTTTTGTAGAAATCCCTAATACGTGAGGAAGAAGATCTGGCAAAAATTATGATTTGTCTTTTATTAAATTAAAAGAATTTGTACTAGAAACGTGTTTTTTCAATTAATTTTTGTTGCATTAATTTTGCACCCATTTCCCCTATGTCATCTACAACCATGAGACATTTGATCATTTCCGAGATAATTCAAGTCTTCGCTTCTAAAATCTAGATTGGAATGTAAGAAATGTTCTGTAGTGTTGAATATTTTGAGGTTGTGGAATATAAGTGCTCAAAAATGAGAGTTTTGACAAGTAATTTTGGCTTTAAACTAGTTATGAAGTTCTTTACTGGATCTCCTGGTGCAGAAGTAGAATACTAAACACTTCAACCCACTAAACAACCAAACAAGTTTTAATTAGACACCGACGTATTTCGACAGTAATGCTGTCATCATCATTATGCACGGTCAATTCGAAATCGTTAATTTCCGATTAACGAAAACAACGACGAATATGGGATAGAACCGTTGTCACAGTTCATTACACATGATATGTTTTTGTATATTTCTAAATTTTCGAGAACATTTAGAAACTCACAATTGTTTGTCTAACTAATTTAACATTCGTATGATCGATGCTGTGATCTGTTTCAAAAATGTGTTGGGCAACGCTCGATTTCTCAATTCTATTAAGTCTAAGATTAGCCATATGCTCTTTAAATCTAGTTGAGACTGCTCTCCTGGTTTGCCCAATATATTTTTGATTACAATCTTTACAATTGATTTCGCAAATACCTGACTTTTCTAAAGGTTATCTCTGGGTTACCGATGAGGCTTTGTAAACTAGTCCCAGAACTGTAAACTATTCTGAGATCTAGCTCTTTGAAGATTTTACTCAAACCTTTAGTGATAAAGGGAGTGTAAGGGAGGGTCACAACGGGTGAAGCTTTAACATCCTCTCGAAAAGTCGTAGATTCTTTCACAGTTTTCTTATAATTAAACTTCCTAATTAACTTGTAGATATGCTGAAGTTGAAAACCATTACACTTGGCCGCATCTTTTATAATTTTAAGCTCTTTCTCATACCTCGCCTTGTTCAAGGGAAAAGTGAGGAGTCTGTTGACCAAAAAATCAGGTTTGCCACTTTGTGTTGAACACAATGATGGGGATATCTAGAAACGGTAGCTGACCGTTTTCTTCTCCTTCACAAGTGAACTTTATGGTTTCGAACCGATTATTTAATCTGTTGGAAAATCGTCAATATTACATTTTTCGGTATCAAAAATAGCGAAAATGTCTTCCACAAATCTCAACCAAACCCTAGGAAAATATTCACTCTCAGATTCTAAGTCCTTTTCAAAACGGCAAATTGTTCTGTTTCATACAGATGTCAGTTTAGGCGAATATATTCCTGGGCACGTTCTTGACTCAAACTATTTTGAAGCAACAAGTCCTCAAGGTGTCTGAAATCGGTACACTAGGAAAGAGAGAACTAACATCAAATGAAATCAATACTTCACCTTCCGGCAACTGAATATTTTGAATTTCTTTAATAAATTCTAACGAATTTTTTACTGCAAAACTAGGTTACTGTATTGGCAAATTATTATTTTTTAACTAGTTAAAGCGGTTATTGAGAAGGCTCACAAAACAAAGTTCATGTTTGGCTCAATTTTACCCAAAGGAGGACTTGACCAAGTCCTAAACTTGACTCCTGAATTATATATAACAGTTCTAAGTACTCCACTTGCGTTTCTGTTTCTGCCACTCAAAGTGATTTAGTATAGATGAACGTGTCAGATACTGTGATACTATTTCTCTAACATATGTTCACATCTATATTCAACTTCATTTCCTATCGGTAAGAAATTTACTTTACATTGAGTATCTGTGCTTTTCCAGAACAGGTTTTAGTCAACCTTTCAAGAACATCTTACAGTTAAAACGCGCATTTTTGGCAACGTCTAGCCGACTTCCTGGATCTGTTTCACCCAATATGACGTCCACGGCATCATCCATTTTGGACACGACCGCTTTTATATTGTGCAGGATGCAAGTTTTATCTGTTCTGAATGCTTAGAAGTCGTGTGTGGTCTTCGCCAAGTTCGGCGATGCAACGCTGGCGCGGTTAACCACCAAGAAAAAAAAGAAATTGCAAAACACCTAACGTTACGTTCCGCGTGCATTTCTTCGATTTTTCCCCGTTTAAAAATTTTAATTATAGAAGACGTAATCACGTACTAAATGGAGTAAGAATCCGTAGATGCGCCAATGCATCGCTAAGAACGTCGTACCAGTTTCAGCTGCCTTTACAGCTAAACCGAGATCTCTAGATATGGTGAACATGTGATGTATCCTCTTCGGTTTTTAAAGACAGGCAGCGAGAAAGAAATGCTGATAGAATGAAAAATGTTAATTCAATTAAGGATAATTAGTGCATTAGTGATTTAATTCTGTGGTGTTTCGATATCTTATAATTATAGTTTGAACCGTGCGATTGGTATATACGGTTGGAGATTGTAGTTCTAGTGAAATCTTACGTAAGATTTGTACTGGAAAACATTTTTTTTAAATAAAAATTTATAGCAGATAATCGAAATAACTGTACGCGTTTGTGTTCTTCCAGGTATTATACAGATAAAAAAAGAGAGAATGTAGGTTAATTACCTAATAATTATGAGTTTTCTCAATGTTCTTAATAGAAGAAACACTTCTAAACATGTGAATGATTTCATAATATCTTTAATCGATATTTGTGTACACGAATGGTAATGGTAAGTAGTTCTTCTCTCTTATAATTTCGACTGACTTTATTGTACTGCGAAATATCTTCGATCAAAATTCGATAGACTGTGCTTTTGGGAATCCCAGTTTCTTAGTTCATTAACAATTGGTATGTAACTGTCAGATCTTGTCTTTCTTAGAAAATATTGGGTCATACTCTTTTAAAAGCATTCCAAGCACCATGCTGCAAGTCATTTAAAGTCTCTTCAAATTGTGCATCTTGGGATTTCGGTTACGATGGTTCCGATGTGGAACCACCTTTTGTGGAACATCTTTTTCCCTCTTTTTAGATTAACTTTTGAACAAATATAATTACTTACGCTATGATAAATATTAACGGGTTAGATAGGACGATTCTTTTATCCTTTTTGTTTGACTAATAATGACTAAATTCGTCGTTATCGACTTTAAAAATTAAATTTCTTTTATATTTTAAAAATCAATTTTCATTACTACCACTTATCTGTTAAGGGTGCGTTCTGGTTTGTCTCAGTCAGGAAAATTGTCAGGATCGGGATTTCGGTTAGATTTTCCACGTACGGGCTGGAATTTCGGACTGTAAGGGCGTTCGGGCCTTCGACGTGGGAAATATTCTCTGGCTCTGCCTCGGAATGGGACGTATCTGATTCCTGGTGCCTCGGAAAATGAGTTGGGAAATTCTTCGTGGAAATATTTAAATGGAATGGGTCGTATCCCTTTGGAATATGGAGATTTTATTTTATTTAACCCTCGGATAAGGGATATATTGTGAATTTATGGTTGAAATTATGCTTTTTAGTTTGTTGTTTACTTTTCAGAGTGAAAATGGACATAAGTCTGGATGCGTTGGTGGTTCGGACGCGTCTGATTTTTGATGACAAGGCGTACACATTGCCTAATGAATTGGGTCTTTTGGGTTGGATTCTCGGAATCAACGAAATTAATTTAAGACAGATGGGACCGAAATCTCTTCGATACAACACTCAGGACAACGAGTACAATCTTTTCCACCCGTCGGAGATCGAAAATTCGACAAACGCCCGGCTCGATTTTTTTCGTTTTTTTAAATATATCGGCTAGTAAGCAAGATAGGATCGAAATCTCTTCAGTACAACACTCAGGACGATGAGTACAATCATTTCCACCCCTCGTAGGTCGAAAATTCGACAAATGCCGGGCTAGATTTTTTCGTTTTTTTGAAATAGCTCAGCTATTAAGAGAGATAGGACCGAAATCTCTTCGGTATAACACTCAGAGCGACGAGTACAATCTTTGCCACCCTCGCAGGTCGAAAATTCGACAAATGTCCATCAAATGGTTATCGAGTTATGTAATATTTATATGATGAAAAAGTTGTCCAGAAAATTTATGAAAGTGTGAACGGTCACAGCGCTCAAACGCGTTAATGTGCCTTCCTGGGCGATTGTCCTCTCGTTTAGATTAACAAGATGAACCATCTGGCCGAGAGCGAAGCAGATTCATCAAACGCTTCTCGAGAAAATATCGATGAAAGTTTAGCCCTATAAGGCTCTAATGTGCCCTGCTGGGAGTTTGGCCTCTCGTTTAGATTAACAACGTGAACCTACTTGCCGAGGAGGAAGCAGATCCATCAAACGGTTTTCGAGCTAGGTAATATTAGGTAATGTATATGACGAAAAAATTGTCCAGAAAAATTTTTGAAATATCTCGGCTATTAAAATACCTTTGGAAATTGTATGAGATGGTGTCACGTGAGAAATTAAATTGTTGTAGAGTCCGACCAACGAAGCGTGACCCTTCAAGCAGCACCGTCGGTTTGTTGTGTACATTCCCAGACAAAAACTTAACGCGCCAGTATTTAAATCAGTCGTATCGTTCATGTCAAATGTTAATGTTACGATTGTAGTTAAAATAAGGTAGAATCTTATAATATGAATATGCATACACATATTTAAAACATTTTGGAGAAAACAACAAGGATATATATCATTTATTTAAAAATAGTAAAGTAATACAAGAAATAATTAATATAGCATTACACCTATATACACTACAAAATTCTTATTCATCATCCGATTGTAACCAATCCGTTTCTGAATCTGATTCGCTTAATCTAATAATAAATTCTTCGTGTATATCCATTAATTGGTCCCTTTCGATATATTCGTTTTCTATTTTGTGAACATGTTTGCATTCTGCTTGCCATAAATTTGGAGTAATTTCACTAAACGCCCGCAAAATTAAGCCCTCAACATCGCAACTACCATCAATATTTCTTGAGGCCACCTTCCTTTTCACCATGCTCCAAATCATTTCGATTGGGTTAAGATCGCAGTGATATGGCGGTAATCTTAACACCGAATGACCTAATGTTGCTGCATAATTGTCTATTTCATATTCAGGTTCTGGTTTATTACGTCTCACTAATTCCAGCAATTCACACTTTAACATCCCTGGGTGATATTGTATATTCTTCAACAAAAGCCAAGACATAATATCTGCTTTCTTTGATGAGGATGTAGGTGGTTTATTGACTTGGACACTGTGATATGGTGCGTTATCCATAACTATAATTGAATTATGTGGTAGATTTGGTATTAATTGTGTTTTAAACCATTTTGAGAAGTTTTCGTAGTTCATTTCATCGTGATAATCACCACTTTTTGTTTTTGATTTGAATAGTAGCAAAGCCCCATCAACAAATCCCATTTCACCACCAGCATGGCATAAGATCCATCGTTGTCCTGCGCCATCTTTTTGAGCACTCCTTTTCTTCTGAACTTTGCCAGCACTTTGAGACAGTATAATTTTTATGTACGTAACTCTCATCGAGATACACCACGGGTCTTCTGTTTTCACCAAGACTATCGTTATACATTTTAAAACGTAAATATCGTGCTCGCCAGGCCACAATATCTTGTCGTTCCATTAATACTTTTCTGTTCGATTCACATTTTTTGTACTTGTAACCCATATCAATAATAATATTCCGTAAAGTTTCTTTTGCAGCCGGAGAATTCAGTTTCAGATTTCATATATGAATGTAAACTTTGTAAAGTAGGTACAGTCTTACTGACAGTGTACATAGATGTGATCTTGTTCCGCAATACAGATCTAAGATTTAAATTGAAATAAATATAAAGTACGTTAAATATTTATATTAATATATAACTTGTCCGCATCATCTAATATAATTTTCGACTTTTTCTCCTTTCTTGGCTCTATACGGCTAGTAGAAGATGAAGAAGGTTGGTCCTCCAAACTCTTGAGTAAATTGGTTTTGATACGCTTTATAGTTTTTTCTGATTTTCCTGTCATTGCAGCTACTCTTCTAATGACTTGATCTACAGGAAAAGCATAGTGGCCTGTTCGTTTCTCTTCCTCACAAAACTCGATAACTGTCTCCAGTATAGTCAAAACGTCATCTTTCTCCGATTTTCGTTTAGCCATAATGAAGATGATGGATAATCTACAACATATTTGTAACATAAATAGACGCGTAAAAATAATTGAGGTTATATTATTACTTACCTTTAGCTCACAACAGAAAATGAAATAGTTTTAAGAAAAACTGTTCGGATATTCAAAAAGAAGCAACAAATAATAGAAACGACGAAAATACAAGAGAAAATGAAAACAACGATTTGATAAACAAGTAAACGAGCACTATAAATGACGGAGCATGAACGGGACTGTACAGAGCTGTCAAACGTGTAAAGTGTAGGTTAGAGGGGGTGCGGGGCAAGACGTTGGTAAATTAGTTCGCATATTTTCCGGGGGTCAGATTTACTTGGTCGCGCTATAGATGGTTTTCCATTTTGAAAAATGTAAATTTCGTGAAATGTCATTTGGATCACCTGTCAGTTCTTTAGTCCGGTTTGTCATACATGTCGACAACTTAAATCTAGCTTCATATAATTCTACCAACCTAACAATTTTAATATCTTTAATATTAAATGTCATTACATACTTTATAATTAATTTATCTTTGAAATTAAATGTCATTACAATATGTAATAGTTTATTTATGTGCCTACATGCAGGGGCACCAATTGAAATTTTCTAATTATGGCCCTGCACTTTGTTTTTATTTCATACACTGACCTATGAAATGTTATTCTAGACGAATTCTTCTTGTCAACGCTGTTTCTACTGTTACAACTACGTAGAGCACAAGAAACCATAATGTCTTCTAATATTTTACTTATTATATAACTGTAATAAATAATTAATGCAAACATACACTGTAATCTATGTCTCTATGTGTTTGATGTAAGTGTAGTACCAATATGGCCTGTACCCCACTGCCTCAATGGTGAAGACGGACAGCTTTCAAACTCAATTTCGAAGCTTCGATAAAAAGACGCCATTCTTCTGGGTTCTGTTGATGACCTAATATCAGCATCAAATCATGGACATTATTGCCAGATTGAAAGACCCTCTTCGGTTGAAAAATACTGTGACAGTTCTTTCTGCCGATTACGATACACAGAAATATGTGTTTCCGGAGCTAATTGGTTCCATTCTGGAAGTCTAGATTCTAGTATTTCTGCTTGGGTTTTGACATGTTTAAATCTTAAATAAGGTCATTTATTTCTGACTGATTTACTAACAAAATAGCTTTCAGTATTGTGTGATTTAATAATCTTGCTAGAGATATAAAATCTTGACATATTCTCAGATTAAAGATAAGTAATTCAGAAAGGACAGCTTGTGAATGTCACCTCATATAAAATATGATTCCTATTTTAAAATCCTTCGAGTGGACAAAAATTACATAATCGATAGGTACCCTATAGGTAAGAGATGTCGTAATAATAAACGTAAAACTTTTATTTAGTAATCGTGTTTCTTCTTCAGAGTATAATAATATAATGAAAGATGGCAAGATTTCGATGATTAACGCTAATGAAATTTAACCTCTCTGGCTTAACAACATTTAATTGCACATTTATAAAACGAACATTATTCAAACGCTCAAACTCGTTTCCTTTTTCGGTTAGGATTTTCACATTTAAGCAAATATAAATTATATTAGAATATGCCCGAAAACCTCGTCTACACGAACAAAAATACCTTATATTAGTTAATTTATCCTTATCTCGCTCGAATAATTAAAAAAGAAAACATAGAAGAGGGCAGAGGTTAATGGATACTAGTATAACCGATAAAATTTACATTCTACCGATGGTATTTTTATTGATTCCAATATACTAGAATACTTAATTATACGTAAGGATAGAGAGACTCGATGTATGTATGTATATTATGGTAAATGTAAGTATTGCTACGTTTCCAACCTTAATGAAAATTAGGTTTCGGTGTACTGTAGCGTTTTTAATACAATTTAAACGATCGACGTAAAGAATCCCGACCTTACAAATATGTATTTTTATATCTCTTGTAGGAGCTGCGCTATCATACCGACAAAGGTGAGTTCGGTATCACGTTTCTGTAATATTTGTAATTCTAATTTCTCTCTCTATGTGTGTGTGTGACATGAGATTTCTTCGATCGGTTTTCTTTATACAATTTTGTAAAACGTCGGCTGAATTAAGTGTTTTACCTTGTTCTTTTAATTATTTTCAGTCATCATCTAAAATGTGGATTGAGTTTATTTTGTCGGATATACATATATATATGTACGAGGGTCATTTTTTAAATTTTTACAAAATCTTTATTGTTTATTCGCCATTATAGTCTATACACTTTTGCATCCGTACGAACCAGTTCTCAAAAAAAATTTTTCCATCTGAACATCTGAAGAAACATGGTTTTCAAAGGCTTCGGCTGCTTCTTGAGGCATTGTCCACGCATTGTATGTTTCAGAATTGAGAACAAAAAGAAATCATTCGGCATCAAATCAAATGAATATGGATAATGAGACATTATTTCAATGTTTTTTTACTTCAAATAGTAAACTGTTAGACGTGCTGTATGGGAACTCGCATTGTCGTGATGAAGAATAATGCGATGTTTTCGGTTGTTCTTCCTGATTTCGTCTATAGCTCTTAGCAAACAAGTTACTGTATACCATTCAGCGTTAACAGTTCTTAGATCCTCTAAAGGAATTGACCGATCATTTTCTTAGAAGTGCTCCTTGCACGAACAACTTTTGTGGGGTTCGGTTCGCCTTGGATCACCCAAACAGTAGATTGTTGCTTGGTTTTTGGCTCATATGCATATATCCATATTTCGTCACGTGTGAAGAATTTTTTGCGCATTTCTCTACAGACTCACTGTCTTAAAACTGTCACTGTCAACCTACTAACTCAATTTCTAAGCTATCGCGGATCTCTCATTGACATATGTCAAACTTTAAGAGTATAGATGTTAAAAGCACCATCTAGTGGTCCATTGTAAAAATATAAAAGATGTCCTTCGTATACATATACACTGTTGTGATGAAGTTTAGAACTATGGAATGGAAGAACTATAAAAGGGAAAGATATGATATGCAGTCCCCGGATCGATTTTAAAAGAGGAAAAAATATATAATGTCGACTTTACAACAAAGAATTTATCTAATTCAAAGTTATGGAACTGGTGAAAAGTGTTACCAAGTTGTTATTAGAAAATTCAACGAAAAATATCCGGAAGTTACCATTTCAAATGCTGGAGTAAAAAACTTGGTGACCAAATTCCTTAAAACAGGCTCGGTTTTAACCATTAAGAAGTCAAAGATATTGTTCAATGAAGACGATGCTGCTTCAGCTCTCGTCCTTTATTCCGCAAGAAAAGCTCCAAGCTTGTCTTTAAGAAGGAGGGCAATAATAACAGGAATAAGTAAATCTCATTTACAAAAAATATTTAAGGAGAGCAAAATTTTACCATTTAATTTTATGCAATTTAGGCAAGCTTTAGAAAATGACGATGAAGCCAAACGTATGGATTTTTGTTTAGAAATGGGCTACAGAGTTTTGGAAGATTCAAATTTTCATAAACGAATTATGTTCTCCGATGAATCAACCTTTTCAACTAACGGAGTCGTTTTGTCTCAACATTGCCGGTACTGGAGTGAGACGAATTCAAACTTTAGAATTACTTGTCGCAGACAATATTTTAAGAAAGTTAATGTGTGGTGTGCGGTTTTGTATCATGGCATTATTGGTCTATATTTTTTTGATCAAAATTTAAACCGTAATTCATATTTGGAAATGTTGCAAAATTGTTTGCACGATGGGTGTTCTGCTCATTATGCCATTGTTCGGCAGTAGCTCAATACAGAGTTCCATGATAACTGGATAGGAAGAGATGGTCCCATTTTATGGCTACCTAGAAGTCCTGATCTTACAATAATGGGCTTTTATCTGTGGGGTCGTTTAAAACAAATTGTGTACAGTGAGCCACTAGACAATGATAAAGAACAATTAAAAATAGGATACAAAATGCAGCCCAGTCCTTATCAATCTTAGAAATAAGACGCTGTTTCAAAGAAGTTAGAGCTCGCATTGAAAGCTGTGCAGAGAAAAGGTAGAGCATTATTTGAATAGAAAATTAATAGTTTAGTTTTTTGAGAACTTTATTTTATTTTACCATTATTTGTTGAATTTATTAAATAAAACTTGAGTTCAATTTGTATATTTTCTAACAAGAAAATTATGTTATCTCGAGAACCGTTCGAGTTAAATAAAAAGTAATTTGTGTTTTGGGGGTTTGAAAACGAGCAGAGTAAATCATCAAAATAAAAAAAAAATTTCCTCTTTTAAAGTGTATCCGGGGACATACTGTAGATTATAAATTTAATCCAACAATTTAATGAAACTGGGCTAAAAGATATTCACAGAAAATTCTTTGAGGGCTTCTAAAGTTTGAAAGCGATGTTGGCATATTTTGGACTTGAGATAGCCCCTCAGAAATAAATCACATGGCGTTAGGTCTGGCGAACATGGTGACCATCCAATATCACATCGCAAAGAAATAACATCTCCAGGAAACATTTCCCTCACCAATGCTGACCAATACTGACGTGTTGTGTAGGTTATGGCGCCATCTTGTTGCAACCACACATTTGCAAGGTCATTAAAAAGGTCGTTTAGATTTTGTTGTAGGAAATTACGGAGCATGGCACAGTACAGGCTACCACACAGCATACCACGCTGTTACTTTGGCACTATAGAATCGTCGTTGGTGGAGTTGAAAAACGTGCAATGTTCACTTGACCAAACCAAGACGTGGCGAAAACGGCGTATAGGCATCTACTCAAGGACATTCTACTACTACTGTAATCTGTCACTACCGGCTGAACGCTGCCCCTCAAACCTGGGAGTTCTTTCTGCCGCACCCTGTATAAATGAACAACAAAACAAATCAAACTCAACATCTATCTGAATGATCCAAATAAGAAATGAATATTTTTTTAATTAAGATGAATGAATTAAATGGTGGATGTTTTGGTAAGAAACATTTTAAAACGTCAGAGTGTGACCTGGAAGTCACTAGAAGAGCCAAGAGAGAAAAGATTACGCTTTTATAAGAGCAAAATCAGTGAATTCGTCGCAGAATGGTCCATAATTCGACGAGTTTGACCAGAATATCGAGAACTAGTCAGTTTTGTTGCACGATAATAAACTATCGCACAACAATATATCTCACAAAATACATTTAATTAAATTGGTGCAGTTATGATTTACAAAAAAAAAAAAAACTGAAAACATTTTCGTTACGATCCCACCCTTTATTTCTGGCCACCGTATTTTATTACGACCGACTTTTACGATTAAAACGAGATGAAATATTCGTCTGGTACGTCATCGGATCGCAGTTAAACCACGTCGAAACGATCTGATATGTGTAGCAGAGCACACCGCGATGGAATTTTAATTTTTATCGCTATATAGCAGTACCGATGATATCCCATTTTTAGGTCGTTTCCAGATCCTCTTTTATAGGACCCCCGCCGTTAGATCAGACCAAGTTGTACGGTCTCGTTTTATATTATACGACGTCTCTCACCACTGTCCAACCTCTCTAAAACCGAGGGGGTTGTATATCACTCGGGTGACTTGTTACTCCTGTCCGGATACTAAACGTATAGTTTGTTCTATAAGTAATGACACATACTGTGTAATAAGTAATTATAATATAAATATTTATTGGAGGGGACACTAATTAATTACAACCTAATTCTGCGAGTATTATAGAGCTATCCATCTAATTATGATAATTAATTTTAATATATTTCAGGGGTCATTAGATTTCGAACGGTTTGTACCTACATGAAAGTTCGTATAGATATACATATATATCCTGCGATGACGGTGAGTGAACTGCGATGTTGGGGACGCGCAGATGTTCCAAATAACCGTGACATAAATCCAGAAATAATTACACGAATTAACTATAATTCATTTCATGTAGTACGGCGTTTAAAACGTTGGATATCTGCTGTAAAATTATTATCAGGCTACCCTGAATGAATTCCACTGTGAAATTTATGTCGATGGTTCTTTTAAGATATATAGGGCGATCGAGTTTTTTTTAAGTTTTATGGTCGATTCGAAATTTCACAGACCCCTATGTATTTTTTTATAGATGTGTATGGAAAGACTATAATAGTATATTTTGCGTTGTATAATATATAATATTAGGCTAACAAAAATGGGATAGAATTATCTCGGTTTAAAAATATTAAATTTGTTGATTATAATCAACCAACAAACAACTCATAGTGTAATTGGTGCTCTTGCTGTCAATTTTTAATTAAATTTAAAATGGTCTAGGAAGTAGATTTCCCCTCTATCTGAAGAAAGACTGGTACACTGCCTCCTGTACGGAAGAGAAGGGAGTCAACATTTGGGATTAAGTTTCTGCAGACGAAACTTGCTGGTATTGACGGAAATCTTAATTTTCCTGTTACATGACGCACGGTTCGCATTGGGTAAGCCCTTAACGTTAATTATGAACTTGGCTAGTTTTAAAAAAACATGACAAAACTCAAGTTGACAACTATAAGCTTATTTCAATTCTTTCCAACTCTACTAAAGTATTTGAAAATGTAAGCTACTGCTGCTTAAACCAAATCTTACGATGCACCTCACCAGCATGGTTTCGTACGTGGGAGCTCTTGAATCTTGGAATGATTCTAATGATGGTCTTCCTTTGAGATTTGACATCCCATATAGTTGATCTTTGCATTTCTGCCTCTAAAACGTTGTGTTTCGACTTAAGGACGTGCAAACTATTCAATAATCTGTCTGTTTGTTATTAATAAGCTTGAATGTGCATAAATCGTTTGATCCCTGCATTATACTTATTTTCAATTAACCATAGAAATGGCACAACGACGCTTCTTAACTACGTGACTGTTGTAATTAAACAATTTGTTTCATTAATAGTTACAAAAAAAAAAGGAGACAAGTCAATTTATTTCATATTATATTGATTATTTTTTAGACTAATTTTGGGCTGAATTATAAACCTGTTTTTTTTTTCTATAGATGTCTTCTTAATTTACATCTCACGGTCAAAGGTAAGTTCGAATTAGAACCATCGCTTGGGGATATTTATTATTTTAATTAGGAGAAGGTCGGGTGGTATCGGTCACTTTCTTCTTATATTGTTTTAAGATTGCGTGGAACTTTAATACATTGAATAACACAAAATAAAATATCTTAAGTAAAAGAATTATAAACATGACTTGGTTTGAAAAAGTATTTATATTTTTGTTATAACAAAACAAAATTTATAACTATTTCAACTTTTGCAAAAGTGAAGGGTGGTAACGTACAAGAGTTAAATTCTGGAGGTTGTTATCGGACATAATTAAATGTACATATTATAGTAGATAAAGTGGATATTAAATAGAACATTTGTGCAAGAATTTAAATGATAATAAACATAATGATGTAAACGTAAACTAGTTGTTATTAAACAGCATTTTGAAGCGATAAACATAAATTAGAAATGAACACAAAAGTAAAAAAGATTATCTTCAAGCAGCTCTGTTCATGTCACAAGAATGGCACTGGATCCAATCTTCATCAAATGTGTCTGCGCATATGATGCAAGCTGTCGAAGAGAATTGTCTTTCAGAGCCATCAAATTTGAATTTTTTTCTTACAGGTTCTTTTGTTTCCAGAGATTCTCGTCAATTTAGGTTTACGTTTTTTTTTCTCTTCTTCGGCAAAATTCTGTTCATTTTTTATTTTTTCTCTTGAGCTAAAACTTTTTTTTGCTGAACTAGGGCTCTTTTGGATTCTTTTATGGCTTTCTTCTCTTATGATTTAGATTTCTTGTCAATATCTAGAAGTTTCGTCCTTACAAGCTGGTTTTTGTAGGGAATTGAAGTTAATATCTCACTTTTCTCACTACGACCCTCCCTTGTCTTGTACTTAACACTTGAGGTGAAATTTGATCAAAAACCATTTGAAGGTAAGGGTTATTATTTTGAAGACCAGAAATCGAAGGCTGATAGAGTAGGTCAATTTCATTGGTCTCCGAATGATGCTCTGGCTCAACTGAGACTGAAGTCTCTGTGGAGTTTCGACTGCTTGTTGGGCGAATTTCGACTTTCCCCTGCGTTTCATTACTTTGAGAAGCAACGAAATCCAAGTCATTAAAAATATTTAGATCCAATGGTTGTATGCCAGTGCATTTGAGCCCTGATTGCGCTAGCTGCATCCTACATGTTTTAGAAAATACAGCATTTACGATACCAGCAAGGGCTATTTTTGAGTTAGGATATTTTCTAACCCAAACTCCGCACGCATCATTGTATGCGTTCTTGAAAGGCTTCATAATGGACTGATCAAGAGGTTGCGACGTGTGTGGAGGTAGATTCAACATGTGCAAGTGATTGTTTTTGGCGAAGGAAATGACATCTAATGACCATCAGCGATTAGCAACACAGGATTTGTTTCTGTTGGGTTTACTCGATCTACAAATACTTTTAACCATTTAAGAAATCCCTCATTGGTAATCCGGCCACTTGTTTGTCCATCAAATGTACTGCCAGCAGAGGCATTAAGTAATTGTCGATTCTTACCCGAGAGGAAACACATAATGGGCTTATAAATTGGTTCCCAGCTACATTGATGCACAGCAAAACAGTGACATTCCTCCCTCGTTCAGTTGAAGTCAGTTTTCCAAATTGTTTTTTTCCTTTGACTGACATGTTACTTTCTAAATAAGTAGGTATATTTGCAATCATTTTGGAAGACATTAAGTGTTAAACAACTTTTGAGCCATTTATTTGGTTGAAGAATGAAATTATTTTCTGTGGCGCCTCCCAATGTACTGTCCATCTCATTCGCAGCTTCGTGTGTATCATCTTCAGACGATCTTCGTGATGATGTTATTGTTTAATTACCAATAGATGGCAGCACCGAATTCAGTGTCACTTTTATCTGTTGATGGTTCTGGTATTTCTTCTTCGTCTATGACATCTTTGCCAAGATAATTAACAGGAGTTCCAGGTTCTCATCCTTCGCCCTGCAGAACCTGCAGCCGCTACTCTGTTTCAGACTTATCCTTGTCATGTGTCCCCAATATGTTTCTTGCATTTTGAAGAAATATCTTGAACCTCATCTCTATATCGTAAAACGGTTTCGATCCCAGCAACGAAGTTGTGGCAGCCTTTCTTGCTAATAGGTTGCCGCTGATTTAAGTATGGTCTGATACCCAGTATAATGTAATTCTGTTTTCTTTGCCTACATTGTTTAGTCTACTAAGGCAGTCCCAGATTAATTTCAAGCTGATGATAGAATTCAGCGCCATTATAGCTGCTTGTGGTTCCTCTCTCCTCTCTCATTTATTACATAGTAAAAAAATTTCTAACAGATTTCACACGGTAACGGTTATGTTAGATTTCTAACTTTATTGGACTATGAGCTTTCAAAGCTTATCCGTAAGTACCATAGGTATCCACCGTCTTTCAGTTAATAGTTAATATACATGCTCCCATTGAAAATCGTTTATATAATTTGTTTTGACAAATACCCGATGTAATTTCATTGTGAACCGTGTTCCTAATTTATTCATTCATCCTGCGAGGTCCGTTTATAGATCTCCACAATTCCCCTCAGCATGCATAAGCGATAATTCCAACGATAAATCTCGCCGATCGTAAATTGGATGGTGTGAGCTCGGTAGAATGGACCTGGCTTTTGGCTCTCTCAGCACGTCCGAGGACATGCTAGTTACCTTAAATTGTTAATTATGTATTCAAAATAGCCAAATATTTCGAAACGCGGTCACAAATTATCGATACGGGCGCAGCGGGTATCGACCACGTCGACTCGTAACAGGCCCTCAGCGAATACAACAGAACGGGTCTGTACGGTCCGAAGGAATTTATGGAACCTTCGCCATTGACATTAGACCCCGACACACCTGGTACTAATTGATAATATATCGTCCGATTTTCGTAAATTAGTATTATTTACGTCGAAATATAAATCTGCTGCCAAATGATGAGATGATCTTTACTGGTGAGGAAATTTATATTATTGAAAAGTCATTTTGTTAAATGCATTTTAGTGGTTCTCTCTGGTGTTGTTTTACGTGGATTTTAGATCGATATATAAGGAAATATTCGATTGTGAAAGGCATCTTTCCTTCGAAATTTATCTAAGTATATGGAAAAGCTTTAAAATTTAATGGCTCGTCTCTTTTGGTGATCACAATTAAACCAACCTGATTATCCTTTACGTCTTCTCGCATAAATATTACGTCCAACGACCGTTTAATTTACGATCTCACATTTTATTTTTATTTTTACAACCTGCTATAACATCTCGAAACAGACGATAGAAATATTAAACGTTTTAGAAGAGATGACGGGAAAAAAAACATTTTCAAACTTGAACAATAAAGCGGTGGACAACAGGCGAAAAGACGTACGCTTTATTTGCATAATTGTAACAATATTTACAAAACCCATACATAACTTTTTAACGATCTGGATTCTTTCGCTCCACAATAACTTGATGGGCTACAGATTGCGGTCTTAATGTCAAATCCTTAAAAGAGTCGACATAAACTAAATTATTTTACTGCTCTGTCGTTTTGATTTTAATTATTTTCGCTGAAATCTTGATAGAGGTTGTTTACGGCTTACACAGTTTTCGTAATTGGGAATTTTTGTCGAAACGTTTATATTGTTGTGTTTCGTCAGAGATGCCAACCTTGATCTAGTATTTGTAAAATATGAGTGACGCGTTGATTTCTCTCGTGTGCGCAAATAGTTTTGAATAATATTAATTTTTATAGGAAATTAATTTTAACGTTCAAAACATTGTAATTAACACCTAACCGTTTCGAAGATCGATGTTCTACTATTAAGAATTTATCTTTAATCTGATAGCTTTACAAGTTTTTTATTTTCGAGTGCGACAAGTGACATTGACGTTTGGCAAGTTAAATTTCCTTCTTTTACTATAATTTTTTTTCCAACGTTGTGGTAATTGGCCTCCGCTGCATACATGATCACTGACATTATCACTGCTTTGTAAATGTTTAGTTTTGTCCTTTTTGTGAGTACTTTACTTTTTAATAATTTCTGCTTTTTTCTCAACTGCTTGCAACCGTAATACCTTGGTACTTAAATTTATCTACCTCCTCGAATTCGTAGTCTCCAATCTTTATTATTCTATGTTCACACTCTTTTCGGTATCTCAATAATTTTGTTTTATTTTGATTTATTTTTAGTCCTAACTTTTCGCTCTCTCCTGCCAATTCTACTAGCATTTCTTCCATTATTTTTCTTTTCTTTGTTATCGATACTATATCATCGGCATATGCAATTTTTTGGTGTCCACCTGTTCTTATATTTCTTTTTTACATTCTTCTCAATATGTATTCTAACGCCAAATTAAACAAATTTGCCGACAACTAATCTCCCTGCCTTACTCCTTTGTTAATTGCAAATTTTTCGGTTTCTGCTTTTTGTGTTAGTATGCTTGCTCTTGATTGATTCATTGTCACACATAACAATCTTCCGAGTTTTGCTTGTACTACTAGGTGCTTCAATGGTATAATAACTTTATCTCCTCTAATCGAGTCGAAAGCTTACTCAGAATCTATAAATATCATTTCTATGTTCATCTGTTGTTCGTTGGCATTTTCCATTATTTGCTTTATGATATGTATGGCATCTATTGTCGATTTTCCCTTAGTAAATCCACATTGGTACTCTCCCATTATATAATATTGTTTTATTGTCCAATTGTGCAAATTGTCTTTGGATTAGTGTTGGATTATTTTATATACAGCCCTTTCTTGTGAATTGTTACGATTTGTCCTACTTTCCATTCTAATGGAGGAGGAAAAAGATACCTAATCTTTTCCTCCTCCATATTTTTTGTATAAGTTGATACACTCTTTCATATAATTTGTCTCCACCGTATTTTATTAATTCCATATTTATATTGTCCAAATAATAATAATTATAATAATTATTAGATTATTAAGACAATCATTAATTTCTATTACTTCGTCCTTTGTTGGGGGTGTCAATTTCTGTTCGTCGTTATCTCCTTCATTCTCATCCATTTCAATTACTTCATTGCCGCTCTGGGATGTGTCGTTTAGTAGTTCCATAAAATGGTCGGTCCATACTTGTCTATATTGATCTTCTTGCTTAGACAAACGGCCATCCGCGGTCATCGAGTTTTGTCTTTCACAGCGTTTTCTTCGCCTTTCTTTCTCCACTCCGAGCTTGCACGCAACAGTCCAAGGTCCTCTTTACTGAAGATGGGAGTGGGTCGTTTTGTTGTTCGGTAATATACAGCACCACTGATTTCTTATAAAGACTCCGGAAGCACCGGGGTGTTTACTTATCATATTAGAAGTTCGTAAGTCCGAGGAGTCTAACATCGTATAATCCCATAGCATAACAGAACACCAACGTGTGTTACCAGTAAAGGCTGAAGAAGACAACCACGAAACAGGAAAATAAAGCCAGAGACCGGACAAACGGAGAGAATAAGGACGAAAAAAAAGGTAATTGTATTTCCAAATATGAGACGAGCATTTGGAAGATCCGTTTGGCAGCGAGACAATTGAAATTTCAGGAGACGAAGAAGAAAAAATCTATCGCGAGAAGTCGGTTAACATCTACGGGAACCATCGGAGTTTGACATGATGCTAAAGACGTCCGAAAATACGAAATTACCGTACGGAAGGAGAATTAGAAGATATGAAGATTATACGTAAAGGCGAAGAAGACAAACACAATATTACGGAAGTACAGCATAAAAAGACAGGTACTCTAAAAAGATACTAGAATCAACAAATTCCGCGTAACAATAGCCTGTTTTTGGATGTAGTCTTCAGTTTACACAATAGGTTACACACATCTGTAGAAAATAGAGCTTTTAACTCCGAAATCACGATCATTTCCATCTGTATACTTGAATATTCCCTGCATCAAAATTTAAAATAAAGAATATGTTTAAAAACATACTCTATTATTTAATCAATTTTTGTAGTAAATTAATATATAATATAAACTTTATACGCGCTAAAAGTGTACACAACAGTTATCCGGCCCAAAACATTTTAATTGACCATCCAACCTGTGAACAAGCGACTCTGACATAATAATATTTATTAATCTTTGTCGCGAAGAGAGCCATGACGGACGCGCCGGAATGCCAAAGCACGCGTGCTTTATTAACTCGACGTGATTTCATGAATACCTCCTGTCCTACAAAACCTCGACGGCGTATTAATCAAACGTAAGAATAAAATAACTTATGGCATGTACACGATCCTGTGTACACCGTGAACAATGGCGTTTAATAAAACCGTTTTTAAAGTTTATTAATGTCTTAGAGTAAGACCCACACACGAGAATCTTTTTTTATTTTTCGACTTATGTTTCCACTCCAATAGTATGAGAAGAAATTCTTGTTTATTTCTCACAGATACTACGAATTAATAGATTTTAATTTATTTATATCGATTTAGAAAATGACGAAATAATAAACGTCAAAATTAGGTATAAGGTAGATAAGATTACTCTTGAAAGCAGATCAATTTATTTTTCTTAATTGCCGAACGATTCAGCCTGTCGTTAACAAATTTTTTGATTACTGATATATTATCGCAATAATCACGTTGGCTCTCAATTATTTCACGGTATACTGTTATTACTATTATTATTCGGTTCAAACATTTGCGATACCAACGTTGAATAATGGCTGCAGGTTTTCGTATATTGTGTTCTCCAGGGCGGCCCATTAATCATTTGTTTAAGTACAAAAAGGTACCGTTTGATAATCGTCTAATTAGCGAATTTATTCATTATTTCATTACATATTATCACATCAAAAATGTATCTATTCTGTCGAATTCAAGAAGATTATAACATAAAAAAAGATATCTTGTCTAACATAGAAAGATTGCAATTGTAATTAAATCGCGTAAGGTTAGGCCATTACCTATAAATAAAGTTAAAGTTATTACTTCGATGGACTGAAAGCCGAACGCCCATAAAATATAGAATTCCCAGGTTTAATATTGCTTAAATTACCATTTGAGCAGTTATCTGTGAGTGAATACTTTTAGTGTACCACTTTTAATGAAAGTAAACTAGTTTCGTCTCAGAAACGATGTGGATTACTTCAGTGTAGATGTACATGTAGCATGTACGTGGTTCTACTTTTATTCGTGGAATATCTTGTATGAAACGGCTGTTGTTGTTGCGTAAGAACAATTAGTTATTTCAAGAGGTTTAGAATATGTTATTTAATATGGTGGTAGGAAATCAAAGAATTCACTGAAGCAGAGCTGCTCTGTGTGTTTGAGAGTCATCGAAGACGAAACTGTGATACGAAAAACTGCAGTCTATTGAATTTTGAAAATTATTACAAACTATATTTCTGTTCTTCTTTCTTCTTCTTCTAACTTTACAATTAGGTTAGACACCTAGTAGTAGTAGTCAGGTACTTGGGCTGGGTGCTCTTTTTCTGCCATCCTATCAAGAAACTCTCCACTTCCACTTAGGCAGGTTGGTGTCCTCCAATATCTTCACCCATTGAAGCTTTGAGTAGCCTCGAAGGCTCTAGTAGATCCTCTCCGAAATGTTTCTGTCTGAGAACTTTCAATTCCTCACATGTGCAGATTACATGACATGTAAACTTGTTTCCTCCTGTAACTAGCATCTCTCTCTCTCTCTCTCTCTCTCTCTAGGGGACACTGTCAAGTTATTATTATTATTTTTTTAATGTGTGGTGGGTGTTTAGTTGCAGTGACTCCGTAAGCTGTATCGCTTGTCTCTGGCTATCACTGCAAATCTCGCGGTGTAGTTTGTGTGTGTAAGTTGTGTTCAATAGCTTTGTGACAGCACCATATCGCCTTTTATGATGCCGTGCTGTTAATCACGTTGCTCTCAACAGCGAATGGCAAGTCGATAAGGGATTAAACTCTCTGAAAAAATGTCACCGTCCCTCCAGAGAATTGAACACCGGCACCTATCGTCCTCTCACAACGATAGTCAGCCACCTAACCACTGCGGCCATCGACCCAATAATCGTCTTGTTTTTTATTGCGTCTAAGCTTCAGTGCGGAGTTTACCTTCAGTCGACCTCCATTTCCTTACACTTCTTTGTCTAACCAAAACCAAATCTCTGTTCTAGTAGAATTCCTGGTGATTCCACATACGAACTCTGGTCCTATGAAGTGTTTTTTAGAACCCTCCTCGACTAGTCCATCGGCTATAATATTGTTTTTAATATTCTCATGTCGGGGCACCCAAATCAAAGGTACCCTGTTGTCTTGTGCCAGTATATTGAGGTACTGTTTGCAACTTAACTGCCTTGATAGCGGCCTGTTTGCTTCTCTCCTCGTTTAGCCTCCTTTTTGCAATCTGTTCTCCGTAGGCTGCTATTGCGAATACTTCTGCTTGCAAAACCATTGCATACCCTCTCAGGCTTAAAGATATCCTTTGTCTATCTCAAACTATCTTTCAACATGTTCACTGTTAAAACAAAAAATTATGATTGGAATTATCCAAAAGAATAAAGCAGAAATACCTTGCAATTTTTTCTCTCACAAGGGTCAAGCAGTGCATGTGTGGGGATGTTTGAGTGCACACGGTTTTGGATTATTGTGTGTTTTTATCGATAATTTAGACGCCCAGAAGGTGGTGAAAATGTATCAGAAATATCTATTACCGTCTGCCCAACAATGGTTTGGCAACGACAGATCCATTCGGATTCTTCAAGAATATAACGATCCCAAACATCGTAGTCGATGTTGCAATTTAAGGAAAACAAATAATGCTATCGAAGAAGTGAAGTGGCCTCCACAATCCCCGGATGCAAATTCGATTGAAAATGTGTGGGCCTTGTTAAAGCAGAAGCTGCGAGGACAACGTGCTTTCACTTTCATTGATTATGCTCAAAAATTGATCGAAGCATGCCGAGACGCTGCCAGGCAATACAAACACATCAAACCAAAATGTAGCTGAGAATTTAGAGTTTGAAAAAGGAAGCGAACTGTTTCACCGCCTTCTCGTCGCCTGTCTACTTACAGATTTGGCAATGATTTGGCATCGATTCCTTGACGGAAGCAGGCTTACTTAAATCACACCTGAAAAAATTACATGACAAACGGTATTCCAATCAGGATAATACACTTCTGCTATCCTCATTTATTACCTGTTATCCAGCATATTATTAATATCTATTTCTTAGAAAATGTTTTTCTAAACTTGTGGAAAAGAAGCATTGTTGTACCTCTTCAAAAAATTGCAAGCATTTCTGTGTTATCCAAACCGCTCGAAAGGGCGATTGATATCCAAATTCAAAAATGTTTATACGGTAACAATATTCTCTTTAGTCAAGTTGCAGTTGGCTTTGTTTGATACTATCAATTATTTCCGTTGGCTTTCAATTTTATATATTGCAGCGTTTACAATAGTTCCATTGCGGTCCATTTCTCACTACTTATCGAATAGAACTCAACAGGTTTTTTTTTTATAATAGGTCTCTAAGCCATGTCAAATAGTTTCAGGTATTCCTCAAGGTGGGATTCTAGGTCTGCTTTTGT
>CM043015.1:205463450-205730716 GCA_023690525.1 Holotrichia oblita | reverse complement strand
TTTTCCTGATGAGTAAAGAAATCGAACTTCTCGGAGTGAGTTAAAGGGCGCCGGTCCGGTGTTGACGCACGCCGCTTAACTAATGCGCTTCGGTCTCATGATGCCGGAATGGTAGAACCGGATAGTTACCGGAATATATCAGAAGCGATGGACGTTACTACTACCGCATATATTACGGCACGAGCCGGTAAACGAGGCAACTGGAAATTACCCGATACACATACACATTAACGTCGGGATAGGTATTGAATGTTTCGCTTTTAATTATTTAAAGACTTTGCAATTTATCTATCAAATCTCGCGATCCAGACTGTGAATGTACCCCAAGTGTAATTTTTTCCTGTCATTTCAACACAATATATTTTAGAGTCAGGTTACTCTTCCTGTTTGTTTTAGTATCATAAACGAAATTCCTGTGTTGAAATCATTAGGTTGAAGGGCTCCCCTCTATCTTTCATGTCGAAATAATCGTCATCCAGACTTGCGCAGAGGGTAATTTGAATTGTTTGCATGAAAATGGATCGGTAGAAGTTTTATGTGACTGCCAAGCTATCATCAGAGCATCGCAAGTTGTCAAGTGCGATTTGGAGGTGGTTCTGGGGAGTTCTTACAACTGCGAGAACATCACGGTAACGTATTATAATAAGATGGGTGCCAAGCCAGTTTAGGATCAGAGAAAATGAAATATCTGTCGTGTTAGTAAGAGATCCTAGAACGTCCATTCACATGTCCAGAACCGATGTGTGAGAGTTCGTATGGCAGCATCAGAATTTTTTTTTTGTCAAATCTGAACTAGCTGCTAAGCACAGTTCCTGCCGTAATGGACTTAAATGAACAACAAAACCCAGAATGTCCTTTCGCAGCTCCAGAACCGACGTACAATAGGGTATTTATTGATTCTAGCTGGACAAAAATCGATTTTACGAAATTGATCTTACTGTCTCCCTTCCGATTTACATGATATACTAAGAGTAGTAGGGGTAATTACCCGTAAGCAGTTTATTATAAATACGAACCTCTTAAAGCTCTTTCACATTGGCGATTTATAGCAGCGCGACAATCGCTCACGGATTTTACTGATATATTCCCTATTCCTATGCACACTAGCGATTCAGCAGCGCGGCTGACTGTGACTAAATTGCGATGCTAACTCACTTTCTAAATCGTCAATGTGAAAGAGCTCTTATCCTGTACATTACTTTAAAAGAGTTTACTGTTAGGTGTGCCAGACGTGTCTGTTTACATAGTTTTGTTCAGTCTTGCAATTTCATTATTAATTTTTTATTTGGAGTGAACTTTGGCAGTGCAGCGTTATGGATTCATCAGAACAAGGTATATACAGGTGGCCAACTAAGAATGTCGCTCGGCTATATCCGAGGAACGGTTTACAGTACAACTTTGGGAAAAAAATATTATTGACCAAAGTGACCCAGAGCAGCATCAGAGTAGGATGACCGCTGGGGGCGTAACTGGTCACCAAAAATGTTAATTCTTATTTTACGCAAAATTTACCAACAAGGTCTATAATAAATATGAAAATCGGAATCTACTGAAAATTTTCATATTTTACGCCGGACAACTTTTTTTTTTGCATTTGTCAATTAAGGGTGAGGAGGGGAAACTTTGTATTGAAGGAATGTTTCTAACTTCGGTTCTGTTGAACCGAATTTTACAAACTTAGTCGTTGAAAACAGCCAATCTTATGCTTACAAATTGGAACCGATCTAATAAGTGACGTGTATGCTAGAGGGCGCTGTTTACATTTTTTCGGAAATTTTGTTTTTTCTCGAAAATATTAAATGGAAACATACATTTTTGACAACAAATTAAAAAAGTCTCCCTGCCTTTTACCAATCCGAAGATATCTTCAGAAACGTGTGCATGGTAAAAATTTCTTCTATAAATTTAAATTATTCTGCTTCCCGTCAACGGAATTTAGCAAATTTGGTCTTATTAGAAAGGATTTTCATTGGCCTATGTTTCGTGATTTAAACTGCTAGCCGACGACGAAAAACCCTTATAGCTGAAACAAAACAAAGAATTCAAGCTGAATTTAAAAGCAAGATGGGTATAATAGTTGATGTGCCTAAAGTTTGGGACTACCAATGATGGTTATACCAGCAGCAGATTCTTTAGTGATCCACAGTTAACGGCAGCAGTTACTGGACTAGATTACCAACTCCTACATCGACTAAAAGTTAGAGATGTTTGCCAAATATACGTTGGACACCATGGAAACTCTATGTGGAGCTCTACACCTGGTACTCCATGACACCGATATTACATAAAATTTTAATACCACCTGGTCCCATAATAAATTGTACAATACGCACTGCTACCAATTGGACAATTGTCGGAAGAAGCAGCTAAGCACGAAACTGGACACCGTTCCTACTGGATAGACTTGCTGGCAAAACTCTGGAGATTCGTCTAAATAAGAAAAGACTGTGTAAGGCAGTCTTTACTCGCAGGAATCTTAACTGGCCGCTGCGCTAAAGACATGCATCATAGACACTTAGTCGACTCCCCCTGTGTAGAAATTGCGGAAATGCGGAGAACAATCCAGCACATCTCATCCACATCAGACAGATTCAATTTATTTTGTAAATCAAAAAGTCTGATGCCACAGCTTTTTCTTTCTTAATATATTTTTTCTTAACTCTTTTGAAGGAATATTTTGTGTACTAAGATTTGATGCGATACTCTAGCCTATTTTTTTGTAGACTGCTCAGCAGAAGCACGTGGATTCCGTTGGATATTTTTGTGTGGTTAATCTGCCAGGTCTGCAGCGATAAAAATTAACAGTGTACATTGTGAACACATTATTAGTGTTAGGACTGCCCAGAAATGATTAAAAAAATTGAAAGTTGGAGAAAGCAGCATTGATGATGAACCCCGTTCAGGACGTCCTGTTAATTTTGATGATGGCATTCTTCGAAATCTTGTGGAATCGGAGCCACAAGTAACAGTGGATCACACCGCAGAAAGGATGAATTCATCTCATGGAACAGTCTTTCGTCATTTAAGAAGATTGGGAAAGAATCCAAGCCTGATCTATCCGAAGCCAATTTCCAACAGCGAATAAACATTTGCACTTCCCTTTTATCACGCTTCGAAAGAGAGCCATTTTTTAAATTGTTTGGTAACAGGTGACAAAAAATGGATTATTTATCATAACATCACAAGAAAAAGAAGGTGAACAGATAGAGATAAGCAACCGATTCCAACAGCAAATATGTCTTTACATCCCAAAAGATTCTTTTGAGTGTTTGGTGGGATATGTATGGTGTAATTTATTTTGAACTGTTAGAACCAAATCAAACGATTATTTCAGAAGTTTATTGTGGACAACTTTGCCGTCTAAACTCAGAATTGATTAAAACGCCCACGATTGGTGAATATGAAGAAAGTGTTGTTTCATCATGATAACCAATATAAAATTAGTGAATTTAATTGGGAGCTTTTTGCCACGTCCTGCTTACTCCTGGTTATTGCTCCAAGTGATTTTCGCTTATTTCGTGCCTTACAAAATTTTTTACAGGAAAAAATTAAATTCTAAACAGGATGTACACAATGAACTTTCAAGTTTTTTTTTGCATCAAAACCAGAGTCTTTCTACAGCAATGGAATAAAAAAGGTACCTGTGAGATGGCGGCACATTGTAGATAATGGAGTAAAATATATAATTGATTAAAATGTCAAATTGTGTTTTTTTATATTATTTAAAATTTACCAAAAAATGCGCACGAATTTGTGGACTGACCTGATACTTTCGGTCAGGTTGTGGACTTGGGTGGAACCAAGTCGAGAGTGTTGAAGTGGCACAGGAGCACAATAGGTCTTTTGACCGAGTGAAGCCGCCCGTAGGGAAAAATGCAAGATAGAACGGTTCTTGCGATCTGATGATCTGGTGTTTTGAACCACATTTTCTTTAGAAATTCCGGACAGTCGTATATGCTATGGTTACCTTTCCATCCTCGACATGTGTTTGTCTGCGTGGACAGGTGTGATGCAGTAGCCTTTGGTTGTGGTGATTGTGAGTGTGACGAGATAGCTGCCCATTCCTTGCAGGTGACATGGTCTAGCTTCTGTGTGATGATGGTAATCAATAGGTCGTCTCAATGTTCTGCCGATAAACAGTGTATGTTTGCATTCTATTTGTGACATGTAAGCAAATTTAAAATACATGTTACGTGTTTTTGAATTACCGGCTTTTTATCGCTTTTAGAGTGTTGGAAACTGGTAATTCTAATCTTCGACATTATTGTCGAACAAATAAAGAACAAAACACCTATCCAGATGATTTGGGGTGTGGTGTCGTCTTTGAGCATTTGCATTTGACGTTTCGCTAAGCAGGAAAATTCCGCGCACAAACCAGGCAGCAAAGTATTATATTTATTACTCCTAGAAAATAACAATAACTAACACAGGAATTACGATCGTAGGATCCGAACAACATAATTACAAACAAAGATTTATTACAGACTCCTTTCTTTTAGCAAGAATCTCAACATTTTCTACTAAGATATAAATATTCATAAAATTGTTACCTTAGTATTTAAGGTTAACGATACCTTTAATCTAATTAATTAACGCAATTCCTACCTAATACGGCGCAAACTAATAAATAACTTAATTATACCGAGCTTACCGTCGAGTGCATCGCATCTAAATAAGTTTCAACGTTTGAGAATCTTGTTACAGATCGCAATATCGTAACGTATCACCGCGCTCCGGCTCTAGATTTATTGGCGGATAATAAAAATCAACGATCTAACACAACCATTGTCTCTTATCCTAGCAATTAATAGCTAACTAGTAATAATAGTAATCATAATGATGCTAATGTATATCGATTGACATTTCGAGAGATCTATATGAAAGGGCACGGAGAAAAAATGATGGGATATGGTCATAACGTTATCGATTAATGTCAGTCTGGTTATGACGGCCAACGTTATGAATGTTCTGCTCGGGAAATTAACATGAAAATGCGACTGTACGCGTAGTGTTAGTCACGTCAGGAACGCTAGTGTAGTCGTTCTTTTTAAATCGCTGGACTGGAATACACGCTTAAGCTCGTGTTTTAAATGCAAAATCCAATTACGTTCACTTATTAGTAAAAGGTGCAGATAAATTTTTATTTGTATCCATTAAGATGACTACTGAAGTGGAATTAATAATTTTTTTTTTTTAGTATTGTATGATCTGGATATGTTATAAAGGTATCTATCATTAATAGTTTATTGAGAAATAAGAGGTTTGTTCTTATTAGTTTTGATGTTTTATACTGTTTAAGCAGTGTAAACTTTTGGTTTTATTTCGTTTGGTTGGTGTAGATACTGTGCAATGTTATTATGACTTTGTGCTACATGCAAGAAGACATGCATAATAGGTTTTGGACTAAAGATAGTCACAAAACGTGGTAGAGTGTCTGATGTACAGTCCCATGGTGATAATGCTTTGGCTATCAACGGGTTTGCAGTTTTCAAGTGTTCATGCAGTCTTTCGACATGGAAGTTTCTTCGCAACTGCAAATTTGTCATCATCGTGGAGTTCTACAGATTAGAGACAGTGAAATAACTGACAAGTTAGGAGGAGGTGCTTACTAACGACCATTCATAGAGGTCCAGAACCGACGTGTGGGATTTCTTATGTCAGCATTAAAACTTTTGTCAGATCTGAACTCGCTGCTAGGCATTTCTCCTACTGGAATGTACTTGCCAGGCTGAGGTTTTTTCCATCCGTAAATGAAATGCTACTTGAGTTCATGACGTAAATAATACACTAAATGAAAATAAGCAAAATCTGCACCTCTATTAATGTAATAAATTAAAATTGCAAACAATCACCCACAAAAAAAATGATGGACAATATAATATGACATGAAGAGTTTTTATATAGTAGTATTTTCTTGCACGGCTCTGGCTTCGCTGTCGCTACTCAATTTTTCTTTGACATGTTTGATATGTTGCAGCCACACTATAGTCTGTAAGCGATTTAGAAAAATTGAGTATTTCACTACTGGACGGCATATCATCAGCATAGATCTGCCAGATCTGTCATGAAAATTAAGAACAGCTTCAGGCCCTGGTATCGAGCCCCGAGGAACTTCAAACTGACTGCAAGTCTCCATTCTGCATTACTTACTACAAAGAAACGGTCCACATTGTATGAAGAAACTATCTTAATTAATGTTGGATTGAAGCATCCATCTTATACAATAAGTTTTGATAATAGACTAATTCAAAAGTAGTCTATATGTCTAAGCACACCATACCAGTCACGTCTTTGTGCTGAAAGCAATTACGATTTGCATATGTGGGTTTCAAGCAATTTGATACCCATTCACACCCCATTTAGACAATGCAGGGGCTTCAACGACACTTTCTTAGAGCTTTTCAGCTTTAGTGACTTTGAGATATTTTAAACGAACTGTCTATGTTTAAAGGAAGTTCATTTTGCCACTTCATCATCCAGACACTCCAGAAAATTAAGATGATCCTAATTAGTGGGGTTACCAGCCAATGGTAAATTCTTAGAAATAAATAAGACTCATTAATCTTGACCTTAAGCTTTATAATTTTATTAAATTCTTCGTCAGAAGGTAATGGTAGAGTAAGAAGCTGTCGTGCAAAAGCAGCACACCTTTCGTCAATTTTCCCCGTCTTTTCTCTTTAATGGCTTCTTTTAGTCGCTCTAATATTGAAGCGTAATATTCTCCGGTTATAGAAACACCTTTATCTTTATAATCAATCAACAATATTCCTTCCGACGCCCCAAAATACCGTTGCCATGGGTTTCCCAGCTGATTGTGACACTTTAAATTTCTTGGGAAGTGCTGTGCCCTTTTTATGCCACTGCATGGAGTCTTGTTTGGACTCAGGTTCATAATGATGAACCCAAGTTTCGTCTCCAGTAACAATTCAACTCAATACACCATCCTTGTCTTCATTACAGAGGTCCAAAAATGCACGCGAACACTCTACGCGCTGTTGTTTTTGCGGCGGAGTGAGCATTCTCGGCACCCATCTTGCGCTGACCATGAGACATGCCGAGATGATCGTGTAGGATTTAAAAATTGTTGTATCGGATACTCCAACCATTTCTGCGAGGTGTTTCTTCTTTAGTCGAGCATCTTCGAGTACAATTTTTTTAACTTTTTGGATAAGTGCTGGCGTGATCACCTCAATGCTCCTGCCCGGCCTCGGGTCGTCTTCAAGGGATTCCCTTCCTTGTTTAAATAAACTATCCCACTTGTACACCATGGTTTTTCCTGGACAAGAGTCGCCGTAAACCAATGACATCTCATTCATTATGGTCGCGACTGATTTTCCTTGCCTGGTAAGGAACTTTATAACGGCACGATATTCGATTTTTCCATATCTCACTTTTCACTCCTGATTATGTTACTTGGTTGACGATAGCTCAAAGACTAACTGTCTAATAACAATGAAACTTCGTATTTATACTAATTATGAGTCGCTGCACAGGCCACGCCCTCAATGCGCCTAATCACTCCCCTACAAACCGCTCATTCCGCGAATATAAAAACGCTCCCTCGTATTTTGACATGAATGTTAGTCCATTTTCCATTTGATATCAAGGCAAAAAGTGCCTTCCTAATCAGAGAATAAATTTTCTTATGGAGTTACCTACAGAGAGCAGTGTCCAAGATGCTTGTTCGTTAGTAGGCTCCAAAATGATCTACAAAAAAGAACTCAAAGATAGAGAACGAAGGATAAGACTATCTCTCTGGAAGAATCTCCCTGGTTTGAAATACTTCCACAAGATATTCGTTGGAAACAACAGTGATCATAGAGAAAAGATTCTACTAGAACTAAATAGAAATAGACTACGCATCCTCACAGGGCATTGTCACCTTGGGGAACACATGACAAAGATAGGTTTAAAACAGAATAGCGACTACAGGTTCTTCTGGGCAGACGATGAAAATCCGGAACACCTGACATCCAATTGCATCGTTATAGAAGATTAGAACTAACTAATCCGAATACGAATAAATTATTTGAAACACAATAGAGGTAATTTATCCGGTATGCGTAATAACCTAAACGTTCACCTCTTACCATTTACTTCTTCTTCTACTTATACCTTTCCGATCTATGCGTATTGTTCATATCCGCGCAACGTTGACTGCGGTCTGTCCCCGACGCATCGCCATAAATTAAGGGCAACGAGGACAAGCGACGATGCGCGCGATCCGTGGAACTTTTGCTACTTGTCCGATCAACGTTTCGGATTAAACGTTAAACTGTAATACATTCCTGTAATTCCCGCAATCTACGCAACTATGTAAGTATAAACGCGGCGAATGCGAGCGCGACAAGTCAGAGGGGGCCTCTCGTCTCTTCCGAGAACTTTAATGATTGTTTTTCCCCCCGATTAACGCGCTAGTTTGCTTAATTAAAGAGTTAGAATATAATTGTAAAACAATCACTAGTACTCCCCCCTTTTCAGCAAGATCATTATGCAAAGACTATACTTACCTTCTTACAAATTCCCTCAATTTTTTTTTCCGCCGACCAACGACCGGGGCACGAACAACGTCGTGGCCAGTATGTACTGCAACGGAGGTGTTTTCTTTTTCACCTCTCGCTGTGATTATCCCGGGTCCGCGCAATCATTTACGTCGCCTTTCAAGTGATATTTTCTCCACGGTTAGGGAAATCGATACGGCAAAGTACTCACAAGCAATATGCCGTTCTTCACGTATCTAGTTATTATTATTTATGTTCACACAAGTTGGTGTTAGAACTCACGGCATCTACGTGTACGCAAAAGGTTGTATATCTAGTATACAAAGCTGTAAACAAGCCTAATTATCTAGGTCTCTGCATAATAAAGGACTATTCGTTCTCGTACAGTATATAACTAGGAGGATAATCTAATATTATTACTATGTGTCGTTGTTGGTATTCGTGTCATTATTATTAGTGTAAATTGATTTTATCTAAATATGTACACGGGTGGTAATTTGTCTTATAGGAACTGTGAATTCAATAAATAAGTCGTTTAGGTTTCGTGATTATTTTATGGATATAATAAAGGATATTTAAATTAAAGTTTTGTCGTTTTTCGATTAGAAATAAAGAGAAATTGTGAATAAAATAATATAGACAACCTGCATATTAAAATTCTTGTACATACATGCAATCGTGACTCACACACATATTTGTAGTTTTAGGTTAATACTGCAAAAAGCTTTAAGCTATTAATTCAATCGAAGGCCCAACTCTAGGTGTGTACAAGTTGCTTTGTCTACGTCAGTCAGAAAACCAACATGGAACAAAAAACGAATATTCAATCCTATAGTGCAGAAACGTACGAAATGCTAAGACATGTGTACTGGGATCGTCAATTGACAGCACTGGTGTTGTACACTACATTTCGAATGTTGCATTAGTGCTTATAGCTCATATTTGGACAATGTTTTTGCAAAATTGGACGTCGTCAAATAAATACAGTGTGACTATACGGATATTATTGTATAGGCTAACATAACCTCAAATATTAAGTGATAGTTCGTATATTTATTCATTACAATATAGATAATCTCCAAAAATGTCGTCTAAATGACGATTGACATGTGAGGAGATGCTGCCTTCGGCCGAGCATCTATCGAAAATTGAAGATCTAAGCGAACAGGATGAAAATCCACCCCCCACTCCCAAAGAAAAAATTGGTTGGAGGAAAGGGGTCCAATTTCTAACTCCAAACATCAAGAGTGCTTTGAGAAAACACTTGAAAATGTAGTTGAGCTAGAAAGACCAATGTTTTTTTTCTCAATACTGTTGCGACGAATTGTTTGAAGAAATGGTTGAGTTCACAAATTTGTATACCATACAACAGCATAAAAAATTTGGTCTGACCTACCTCCAAGAAATAGAAAGTTTGTGCATAATCCATTTGTTGCTACACATGACGACATGTGCCAACCCCTGAACGGAGGTTGGTAAACCTTAACAAGTAATATCAAAAAATTGCAAATAAATCAGACTTTCTAGTAGCATAGTTTCAGATTTTTTTCTCTGAACCAAAATAAATAGTGACCGAAAAGTTTAAGGACCAGCAACGCCAAAAACTACTTGAAATGTGCGTTTGTGAGACTCATCAAAGAGGAAATTGGAATACCGAAAAGCACAGTCTATCGAAATTTAATCGAAGATTTGGGCAAACAAAAGATTGGAAAGTTTAGCATTGCAAAAAAATCCGGCAAGCTATTGCGCTCTTAACTGGTGATGAAACATGGTGTTTTCAATACAAGTTAAAAAGACAACGTCAGAGTGCGGCATGGAAGTCACCAGCAGAGCCAAAAGAGAAAAATTACGTTTTCGGAAGAGCAAAATCAAGACAATGCTGACCAGAGTTCGACGAGTTCGACCGGAATATCGAGAGTCAGGCAGTTGGTTTTTGTTGCACGACAATGCATCATCGCATCATAGTATGTGAATTCTTGACCAAAAAAAGCATCATTGTTATCGATCATCCACCGTATTCACCTGATTTGGCTCCGTGGAACTTGTGGCTATTCCCCAAACTGAAATTGGCGATGAAAGGAAATCGTTTCGATGCCATCCCAGTCATCCGAAAGACTTTGACGGCCACACTAAAGACCATTCTATTTTGAATAAACAAGAATTACCCAACTTGACCTCTTTGAAGTATCTTAACATTAATTTTTCTTTGATAAATATTGGCATTAATGACAGAGGGTGGAAAGATGTATTTTAGTCGTAATTTAATTTTAATTAAGATCGGCTTTTTGGCTCCCACAATTTAATTTTTTAGTAGAACAGTAATAATATATAGTAGTATGCGTAACTATTTGCAGTTTTGGTAATAAAAACCGCACCAGAAAAAAAGAAATTGAATGACAGAAAAATGTGTCAGCATTGGAGAAATATTAGACAGAGACGAAGAATGCAAAAGAGTCGCTTTAAAAAAGTTCCAGGTCAACTTGATTAACACTCACAGAAATAAATGCTGTTTTGATTCATAATATGGTAGCTATACTATTAAGGTTACATTAGAAACTTTCAAGCTTGTATTGGCACAAGAATAGACTCCACTATGTCCCAAAATCATAAAAAATACATCAGATGGATGTAGTTTCGAATACATCTTTAGAATGTTCATTTATAACATTCTTAAGACGTCTTTTTAAAATGTTTAAAATGATGTTTAGATATAGAAGTTTCATATAACCAGAACATTAGAAATGTGTATCAAGTTGAGCATATTCTACAGGGTAACTGGTACGTGAATCTACATATTGTCACCTGCTTTCGTTATACGAATTTTTTTGTGTTCCCTTGAAAGTTTACGGCAATAACAATAATATTTATTTAACATTATGTTGTTTCAGAACCAGGTCAAAATCAGCTTACCAGCTAGATAATATCTCACAGAAAATCTTCCATGAATTGGTCTTTTATGCCGCTTCTGAACTAACCATTCCACTGTATAAGAGCCCCATCGTGCTGGGGATAATGATCACTTCCGAAACGCCCTGAAACTTTAAAGAGGAAAGGGAGACCTAGAGGTACAAATGTTGAAGCTGAATAATAAGAGAAGAAAAAGTAAGAAAATTACAAAATCAATTGTCCAGATTAAGAGATTGGAGACGATAAAGTAGGTAGTGTTAGAGTTATCAAAGAATATCAAACACAGAAAGCACTATTGCACCCATAAAATACCAAATACTCAACTTGTCGGCTTATATTACATGTTTAGTGTTTTGTGGGAAAAATGCTGCTTTTTGAGGTTAAATCATACAACAATAGAAACAGTGAGGAAATGGATAAATGAAATAGAGTATGCTCACGATTATACGAGGACGACCTGAATGATTCCCGAATAGGTAAAAGATGGTAAAGGTAAAGGTTGAAGTGGATTCATTAGTTGACAAAGGTAACCTTTTCTATAGCAAGTAGTCAAAATTTCAGAGTCTACTGTTAATAGTTGTTGTTGAAGAGTGTGTTTTGTGTAACAATGAAACGGATAAAATCAAATTTCGTCCAGTTATAAAACACTTCTGGATGGCTGCGGAAACGGCCACGGAAATTCGAAATACAGTAGACTCACTTTATAACGATAATTTCTCTGTAACGATGGATTTGTAAAAATTTGTTTGATTGGCAAAAACGCCAATGTATTTATTCTCTCTAAATAATGATATCGCTCACTCTCTATAACGATATTTTCAGTTCAAGATTTGGATATTATCTTAGAAATCGCAATAAACGATCGGCATTGCTGACTTCAAAGCTTCTGAGGGTTGATTAAGCAAGTGTGTCCTGATATGAAGGCTCGACATTCAGCAGAAGAAATTTTCAATGCTGACGAAACTGGATTGTTTTACAAACTGATACCAAACAAAGCTTTAAAATTCAAGTCAGAACTTTGTATTGAAGGGAAATTGCCAAAGGAAAGAATCACTGTTTTAGTGGCAGTTAACATGACTGGTACAGTAAAAAGAAAACTTCTAGTGATAGGCAAATCCACGTTGTTTGGAATATATTCAGTGTCTGCCTGTGACTTACAAAGCTCACAAGAATGCGTGGATGACTTCTATAATTTTTGAAGAAGAAATAAGAAACTGGGATTCTGAGCTCAAGGTGAAAAAAAATTTGCTTCTGGTGGATAACTACCGTAATCTTCAAAACATAGAAATTTGTTTTTTACCAGCCAACAGCACAAGTGTCCTTCAACCAATGGACCAAAGTGTCATAAAAAGCCTTAAAAGTGACTACCGAAGAAGGCTTTGAATGGAATTGGTAGAAAAATGAAATTTTAATGCCACTATCTTAGACGCAGTGCAAATTATCAGCAGTGCATGGGAAGAGGTGACAGAGAAGACGATGATGTATTCGTTTAAGCATGCACGATGGATGGAGGACCAAGAGCTGCAGGATTATGAAACCGTCGATGAAGCAATTGCTACAACAGCTGCAGTTTCAGATGAAGTCATTCTCAATACAGTCCGACTAAATGAAGATGAAGATAGTGACTAAGAGGAATTTTATCCAGAGCCAGAGCCAGTCCCAATTCCTCAACAGGTCTTAAAGACAGTTTAAACTCCCTACAAATTCTTCACCCACCACGAAGATGGTCTAGTGTCTACAGAGGATGTTTCACGCTTGCAAGGTAAAGTAAGGTCATTACTATGGAAAATGAAAAAAACGACAAACTACGTTGAAAGACTTCTTTCATTAATTAATTAATAATTACTGTATTTGAAAATGTAAATGTGTGAAAGCAAAGACCGTTCCATCGACCGGAAAGGTCATGGCGACCATTTTTTGGTATTCCCGAGGTGTGATCCTCATCGACTATCTGCAGAAGGGAAGGACGATCACGGGGCAATACTACAGCGATTCCAGAAACATTTCAGGTCGCCCTCGTAGTATGAGATAAGTTGCAGTTACAGCAGACAGAATATTGATTTTACTTGAAATTTCACGATGATTTAAAACCCCGATTAACATAAATTCAATTCTAACAACTGCAGGACTAATTTAATTCCGCATTCCGTACGAATTCTCTACGCATAAAATTCTAAATAAAACATCGACCATGATTAATGGCAAAACCATTCGGAGGAAACAATTAACATCTTTTAAAGCGCGGTTGAACATCAACGATGGACGTTTTCTTAATGAAATCGTTAAACGGCGATTACATTAATCGAGAGTACACGGATAGATTTTTATTGGTGGATTTAATACGCACTTGCATTGCGGTAACTCGGTATACATACACATGTATACGAATTACCTGAAGATGGAACGTAATCAGATCAAGTAAAAATGCCTTTGTCGGCGGCTTCGATATATCGAATCGCTCCGGTACCAGTAGCGGCGGTTTGCGGTTTAGATCACCCATGAAGAGCAATTATCCATTCCCTAAAATAACCGACAATTTTCGTATTGACGTGAAACTCTTATTGTAACATACAGTACGTTTTATACGAAGCACTTTCTTCTGTAACGAAACTCAGTGTGGTTGGTTTGGGATAACAAGCACTTCCTACAGTTAGATATGAATAGAAAACAAATAAATAATTGCCGTGACAACCGTAAAGAACAACAAAAAAAGAGAATCATAATTTGATTAATATCGTGTATGTTTACAGCGTGTTGAAATTTTACTTTCATTACGTATACACATTCGATAACAAACAATAACCGTTTTATTGTCATATTAAGGTCGCGTAATGAAAACTTTCTACTCTATGAAGTGTAAATAAACCGCGTGTCGTGTCTATCTATTATCCGTGTCATCTAGCATATGGTACCTGCTAAATGTGCACGTCAGTTATCTCTAGTATAATACCGAACAAGAAAAGAATCGTGAATTTTCTCCTATACAGGGTGCTCCGTTTACTATCATCTAAAGCGAAAGACGGGGCAATGAAATATATGGAGTAATGATGTGATCATAGGAGGCAGAGCATGCCGTTTAGGCGGAGACGGCTACTACTACAGCAATCACGAAGTCGAGAGTTCTTCGAGAGACACGATTGAATTTTTATCGTTTTAACATATGTCATGATCCATTTTTACGGCATACGAAAACATGAATCCCGCTGTTATTGCAACGACAGCAATAAACATTATCGGGATGCAATGATTTAAACGTTTTCTAGCACGGTTTCAGTTCCTCTACGTTCGTACTACTATTATGTGCGCTCGGACACGCTGCTGGGAGAACAATGCACATTTTAAAAAGGAGCTACAAATCTAGGAAGTCGAGAGTTGTTCGAGTTGTGAGCCACAGGAAAATATCTGTGTACGACGGTTGGCTGCTGTAGGAAATATTTTTAAGAGAAAGGTTTATCTTTCCCAAGATTTATTGTGGCTTATTTCATAAATATTGCACTTACTTTCTTAGTTCAACAATTAGAGAAAATTCTAGTCTCATTTTAAGGTATTTAGATACGAAATTTGGAAAATATTGGTAGTTGGAGTGACTGTTACATAGCAGTGATACAGATTTAGAATTTAGTTGTATTTAAAAGAAACATAAATGCATCTACAAATCTACAGTTCTCACTCAACCTACAAGAGTGGTCTAATGATTGTAGTAACTGTAACTAACACAGAGATGGCGCGGAAATCTACGCAAGCGTGTCATCTGTCAATCTAACACATGTTAGAAGATAGCTTATAATCTAGTTTTAAATGATCGTTGATTAAAAGTGCGCGAGATAGCAGACACAATATATGTACATCTAAACAAGGTGTTAGTCATATCTTATATGAACAGTTGACGATGTGAGAGCTCTCAGAAAGGTAGGTACCGCATCTGCTAAATGTGGAGATCGAGAGGGGCTCATAAATGGTTGGATTTGTGGACGATGTTGCCCTGATAGCGACAGTCATTAACAAACAGACCTTGATGAGCTTTGTAGATTTAGCCTTGTTCAGAATCTAGGTGTCTGGCTTGACTCAACACACATCCGAGAAAGTGTTTCAAAATCAGAGAGGACCATCTCCGCCCTTTCGTGTCCAACGTGGGAGGCCCTCGATCATCAATAGAGACTGGTTGGTAGGTCCTGTTTTTTTTAAAAACGGTCACGGTTACTTCCGGAAATATCTTTACCAACGAGAAAAGGTGGCTTCGGGCGAGTGTCCGTACTCTAGCTTGGTGGACGACGCCCATCATACTCTGCGTATCTGCTCAAACTGGACCAATATCAGAGGGGAGTATGAAGAAACATCTGAAAAAATCTTTACACTGGAAAATGCAAGAGACGACTTGGGTTTCCCACTTGGTCTGAACACACACTGCACTGAATATATGCGCAAGCGGGTTCTGGTGCGGCAGCAGTCTTCTCGAAGACCAGAAACGAATGCTCAACTTCTGAGTACTTATCTTTCGATTCGTGGATCAATGAAACAGCAAATTAATGAAATACCAATTTATTCCAGAACACAGAGCTATCTGGTCTGTGTCTTTTTAATTAAAATAAGTACTTCAAAATGTAACTGAATAACAGTAACAGGATCGCACACGTGTGAAGTATTTTTCTAAATTTATTCATTTTATTTTAATTCAACACTATCCCAATCATAGAGATTGTTAAACACTTCAGATGTCATATTTTAGCTCAGTAGCCGTCTGATGTAGGAGCGGGGTGTTGGTCAGCAGATACCTTATTATAAGTCCAGCCAACGACAAGGACAGAAAGATGTTGAAGTCACCACAAAATTTCCAATCATGGATTTTAAGTATTTGAATATTACTTGTTTGAATCGGATGAATATTTGACTATCAGAATATCAAAATGTCGAAAACTCCTATCTTAGTTTATAATATACTGATATATTGCACGTTGGTAAGTTATGGTATTAGAATTTAAAATAAAATAATTAAGTAAAGATATCATAAACAAATTAATAAAATTACAAATATGTTAGGCAAAAAAAAATAAGTAAATAAGATATAAAATTGTCAACCACATTCAAATTTAACATATTCGATTGAAATGAATTTAAGAAGTTTTTCTCCAAAAAATGTTTATTCTAAATGTTCGTTTGAATTGAATAAATATAAATAAATTATCTAATGAAAAAAATTACAATAGATGTTCGCATTGATTGAACATTTTATGCAATGCATAATGTTATAGGCAAAGGAAGAGTGATTGAATGAAATACATTTTTTTGCTAACATTAAATATTTATAATACAGATAAAAATTGGTAACTCCAACAGCACAACGCTTAATTAATTCATACAGGACACATGTTTCAGGGGCTAATAGGCAGATCTTTATTTGTATTATACGAGACCACAGTCTTTGAAATAACATAATTTTTTTATTTTAGTTTCTTCGGCCATGGTAGGTGGAGTATTGTTTATTTGTTTTATTCTTCATCTACTAAATTAAATTAAATTTAGATATACATGTTTTTATAGTTTTTAGTAGGGGGTTTAATGTGCTTTCACAAAGAATGGATAAATACAGGGTGTTCCATTTATCTTAAAAGAGTTATTGATGGTTTAAAAAATATAAACTATAAATTGTTTTGCTTAATGTCATGAAGCCAATATCAAAATACTCTACCGGTTTACTGAAAGTACGCTTTGTCAAAATAACTTCTTACAAATATAAATCGTCCAAGTCGTACAGTTTTCCTGTTTTTAATTTTCTCGCGAAAGCCGACATTTTCATAAAAGTCAAATTTTCTCGAAATTGGCAGCAGATAGGTATAGGGAACTATAAGCAAAGTTATCCTAATTTATGACGTGGAATCCAAAAATGGCGTACAATATAGGATGTTCCATTAAAAATAACCTAACTTTGATATGCTGTACTTTTTTGAATCATCAGTCCTACATATTTGACTAAAACTTGAAACTCATATCTTTTAGCGTTTAGACACAAGAGACCGAGGGAATAGTCGTGACTCACCCTGTATATATAATAATCTCTCTGACTTGTATTCTTTTTTTGTAACTTAGAATTTTTTTCACTTGGGTATTTTTCAACGTAAGGTAAGCTCTCGCATTCTGTTCTCTACACCTGCTGTAGAGTTAAGAATTCGCGAATCCCTGAGATTAATTTTTATGAAAACCCCAATTTTTAATTTAAAGAGTAAAACTCGAATTTTCTAATTTTATTATTAAACTAATTTTACATTACAATATAGTACCGTTGATGAAACGTGGATGCACCATCATACGAATACTTTTACGTTAGGGACTCGTTTCTGTGTACTGTATGAGAAGCAAAAAGAAATTCAGTACTCCCTCAATATCAGCCAATTAACCCACTAACTCGATCACCAGACAGTGTCCTTCACTCATTTCATACATATATCGAGAGTGTACAAGCGTACAATACCTTGTAAATACTACATTTTTTTACTGACTAGCAGAAGCTCGTAAGTGCAGATTTCAGATACCTCGAATCGTCGTATTAGAAACCGTAAGTTGTTTGTAAATATCTGTTTTTGTCTGGCATAGCCAATGTTCGATCTGAAACCTTTCCAGTACATGTTTAGAAATTGTCATCAATTTCAAACGCTCCGTCCCATCATCCTTTTTTACTGAAAATCTGCAATTTTTTCTTCAATTAATTCTGTTAGGTCTTACCGTGCTTAATAATGTTAATTGTGTGTGTGTCTTAATTGCTGGTTGTAACGTAGGTACCTCAAATTTTAAGCATCACAAAATTTTCTCAAGCGTTTCGATACTCTTGACATGCTTAACACATTAATATATCGACATGATAAGATTCGCTCCTGTACACCATTCTTATGTAACCTTTTCTAATAATCTCCTCGTAACGTTAGAGCAATAAAATTGAAATTTTTCTCTTAATCTATTCTTGGAACGCGCATGTTAAAGAAGCACTTGTAATTGCACTTTCACTCATAAAGCAGCCGATTGTGCAAACAACAATTCGTTCTCGCTTTCATTTACCAGTAAAAATTATTATTAAAAGCTATAAACACACCCGAGTTTACTTTGTGTACAATGACGTGCTAAACAATCTTAAAAGGTACCTGCATACTCATCGAGTTATTAAACAAAAAAAATGTCAAACGGTGACGTGATCCGTACGAACAGTAGAGGAGGAAGGAGATCAATATAACTGTTCATCTCCATTTACCTCTTTTTAATCAACTCATCCTATTACAGTATACGAAAATTACACGCTACCGTACATTATAATATTACGGGTAGATTAAAAACGAGATCACCTCATGCCGTTCGCAACGTTTGAAGGTGGTTTAATTTTTAGGTGAAACGACTACCGTTGATGTATATATGTATACAGTCATGATATTGCCGCTACCGAGCTAAGGGATAATGATGGATGGTAGATGGGATGGATATTAGTTTCAATTTGTTTTGAAAATTACTTTTTGCTACCGGGGGCCTACCGATACTAGGCAACGTTCGGTTTATTAAGCGGCGGGAAGATGTAATGATAGGGAAGGTTTGATGCATTGTATTCGCAATTACAGCTTTCGTAAAAGTTACGAGCTCCTGTGCGATGTATTGCAGCAAAATAATCGTGGTAATAGATATATAAATATATATAATTAATAAGGGAAAAGCGGTAGTTCAAATATTGGGGAATGCGGTCTGTGGAACGGGATGTTAAATTTCGAAATAAAGATCACATTTAATCAATCCACAATATTTCGCAAATGTTTATTTGCTTCTTCAGGTGGTTAATTATTGCGATAGTAAAACTAAGCCATTAACAGGAAAATTGTAACACACATGTTCAGTCAAGTAAGATACACACAGTTATATTTAGTACAATGATCGGTAAAAACATTGAAATTGTTAAAATTGTTAAGTACAAAGTACTCAAGTACTTTGTACTGACAGTACTTTGCAATGACATTTCCGCGTGGTTGACTTTTAACCTCAAACAATTTTAATTTTAATATTTTAACAGTTTTAACAATTTGCAGCGCCATAAAACCGAAATAGCACTTCGCAAGCCCGAAAATACTAGTCTCAGCCGATCAATGGCATTTAATAAGCCAGTCGTAATCGATTTCTCTTCGAAATATTCTGCTGTTCTCGAAAAATACAATTTTAGAGCTAACCAAATATATAATTTGTACGAAAGTGGCTTAACTACGGTGATGCCTCCAGTTAATGTAGTTGCTCCAAAAGGTAGAAAACAAGTCGCTCATATTTCATCACAAGAAAGGGATGACCTTGTCACATTTGTTGGAATAATAAGCGCATCAGGAGTTGCAATTGCACCGGTATTTGTTTACCCCAGGATTCGAAACCCAGATGATTATTTGGGAGATGATTATCCCACTTCTGCAATAGCTATTGGAAGTAAAAGAGGCTGGATGACGACAGAGCTTTTTCCCAAAGTCATTGAACATTTTGCAAACCATGTGAAATGCTCCACTAACAGCAAATCGCTTCTTCTTGTAGACAATCATGAATCTCATATTTCGGTTAATGCAATCAAGCTTTCTCGAGAGAAGAGAATTATACTAGTGTCATTCCCTCCTCACACAACTCATATGTTGCAACCCTTAAACATGGAGATATATTGCCCATTCAAGACGTATTTTAGAACGGCTCAGCATGATTGGTTGCTTACAAATCCAGGAAAAGTGATAACCATCCGACACTTGGTAGGCATGGCGAAAACGGCATATGAGCAAGCGTTTACGATCAAAAAGATCAGTAATTCTTTTAAAAGTTCTGGACTTTCTGGGCTCTAAATCAACTTATAGTGACTAACAGGCCCATTGATGAACAAGATTCAAGTGTTTCCAAATTGTTATTTTCAGCAACGACGTAATCAAAAACTCCTACTTCTAGTCCTCCACCCTTAATAACTGAGATTACGCCGTATCCAAAAGCAACATTAGCGCCACAAAAATCCAAATCAAGTGTCTACACAGACACCCCTGAATTAGCAAAAAGACAAGATCTAGAAGAGGAGAAAAAACGGAGAGGGTCCGTAAAAAAAACAACTCACTAGCAGTTGAGAATCAATGGTGAATCGGTTCGACGAATTTTGCATAAAATTAAAATTTCATCCGCCTAAAATGCTTATTGTGCAACAATTGAAGGCGACTGGTTTAAATAGACAGTTATTGATTAACGATGAAGGTCATTTTTATTTAAACAGGAGATTGAATCAACAAAACCTGCGTTACTGGGCTCCAAAGAATGCACATGTTATTCACCAGCGTCCTCTACACACCGAAAAAGTAACAGTCTGATGTGCTGTTGGTTCCTTCGGTATTATTGGACCTTATTTTTCGAAGACAATGAAGCCACACTCACTGTTAATTCGGCTCGATACATTTGTATGCTTGAAACGTTCTTACAACAAGAACTGAGAAAACGAAGAATGCGTTTAGCAGATGTTTGGTTCCAGCAGAATGGCGCAAGAGACAACACTGGGGACAATTCGATGGCAATTCTTCGACGCATGTTTCGTAGAGAGCTTATCTCACGTTTTGGCAATGTTCCTTGGCTTCCCAGACACACAGTGTCTCCAACTATTTATAGCAAAATATTCCCACGGTTTTAGACTAGTGACATATAAAAAATGACGCATTGTATCATAGGACGAAATATTCTTAGAATAGGCCATGAGATAATCCTTTGCATTTTTACCGCATGTTTACCTAACACCCTGTATAATAATCTCTTCTTCTTTCATCATCTCCTTTACACCTAATGATACAGAAGTACTAATAAGAAAAAAAGTTTTTTTTTAATAACCATTTATTATTATTTCTTTATATACTACCACATTTTACATGAGTGGAGTCGATTTACGATGGAATCCATCGTATTCTTACATTTGGATGTGCCAACCTGAAGTGGTCCAGTTTGGTATCACAATCATTGTTTGTCATATTATTTCCATTGAGACGCAGCCATGTAACGTTCACTAAGGAATTCAGAACGTTGTCACTCAAACATGTTAAGTTGTTAAACCTCAGATTTAACTCGTACAACTGGTCCAAACCTCGAAATAAATTATCTGGGATGACTTTGAGAAAATTGGTTTCTAGATTTATCCGAGTCAACGATTGCAAATGGTTTAGGGCGTTTTCCCCTACTGATTCAATTTTATTATAATGTAAATACAAAGTCGTCAAATTTTTCAGATATTTAAAGGCGTCATCTTGAATCTCAACGATCAAATTATGTCTAAGATCCAGTTCCCGTAATCCGTCGCAATTCAAAAACCACTCCGGTTTAATCGCTGTAAGTTTATTGCCCCAAAAACTAAGCGTTTCCAAACTCAAATTCGCAAACGCCCCATTCTCGATCTGTTCGATTTGATCGTACGACAAAGTTAGACTTTTGATTAACGGGATCCCATCGAATAATGTCGACGTTACTTTTGTTATGTTAAAGCTTTCGAGAAGAAGTATCTCTAATTGCGGCAGGTTACTGAAGTATCCCGGTTTCGTCACAGGTAGGTTACCTCCACCCAGCGCTAGGCTAGTCAAATGTTCAAACTTGGGGAATTTAGTTTCTTCTTCTGGTACAGTTGCCGTCGCATTCGTTATGCTTGTCCAAGTAACGTTCGTCTCGTCTATATCCGCCATGCTTTTGTTATATAAAGGAAGGTATAGATCGTAGCTTACAGTGGCTTCACTAAAAGTAATATCTGCCAAAATAGGGGTGAAACAGGACACTAACACCAGATACAGCAACATATTGATGAGATTGTACTTAGACTTCGCCCATATATGTACGTAAAACTAACGAATATAAGTAATCGCAAAAATAACGTTCGCATTGTTATATATTCATACAATATTTTATATTTTATGTAGGTATATAATCATGAAACAATGTATATTGCATCGCTTCATTTACTTTTCAATCAGATTTGCTTAGCAATTCCTTTTTTAAATTAAAATAAAACTACATACACAATATTCAAAATTTATATATTTGATTAAACTAAATATCAGGAAATGTATTGATTATTATATATATTATGCCTGTATTTTGGGAGAAATAGCAAATTTTTATATCAAATATTCAAATTTATTATTAATTAATATTATATTATTATTAATTATAATTAGGAGACACCGAATAATTTAGGAAATTTGATGTGTTCCTGTCGAAGTCATTGACTTCACATATCGTCGATTTAGAAGTAAAAGTCACTAAGTACCTAACAATTTGTTGAAAAATGTGGTAAAAGTACCTATGTACTTTTTGAGACATATCCTACAAGACGAAAACTGGTAAAACTCCCTCAAGTCACATAGTGAGTTTTAAAATAACTAATATTCTACTCGCTGCACTTAATGAATTTTATCTTAAAGATTGAGGTTATAGTTCACAATTATATTGTTGCACGTGTGGTCTTGTGATAACCAGTAACAACTGCTGTAAAGTTTTGTTACTGCAAATGTGTGTAAGTACCTATCAGCACGATTTATTTATAAATGTTTTTAAGAAATATATTTTAAAAAGGGTTGTAGCTGTTGCACTACGTCGAATGTTAGGTTAGGTACTAAAATTGTAATCAGCTTTTTATGGCATAATAAGTAATTTAATTGAGAACACTAAACACTTTAACCCATTAAACACCAAACAAGTTTTAACTAAAACACCGACGCGTTTCAACAGCAATGCTGTCATTATCAAGGCGATAATAAAACTAAATTAAAATAAAACCTACAAATAACAGGTAACCTAAATACACGGTCAATCCGATACGCATCATTAATTGCCGATTAACGAAAACAATGACGAATACGGGATAGGTCCGTTGTCACGGTTCATTACACATGACTTATTTTTATATATTTCTAAACTTTCGAAAATATTTAGAAACTTACAATTATTTATTTGTCTAATTAATTTAACCTTCGTGTGATCGATGTTGTGATCTGTTTCAAAAATGTGTTGGGCAACGCTCGATTTCTCAATTCTATTAAATCTAAGATTAGCCATGTGCTCTTTGAATCTAGTTGAGACTGCTCTCCTGGTTTGCCCAATATATTTTTGATTACAATCTTTACAATTGACACTAAAAAATGTAATATTGACGATTTTCTCAATAGATTAAATAATCGGTTCGAAACCATAAAGTTCACTTGTGAAAGAGAAGAAAACGGTCAGCTACCCTTTCTAGATACTTTAGTAATTAGAAATAACAATAGATTAGAGTTTGACGTGTATAGAAAGGAAAAACCAGTACACTTCGCTGCATTCCTTCAGATTCCCATCATTGTGTTCAACACAAAATGGCAAGCCTGAATATTTTGGTCCACAGACTTCTCATTTTTCCCTTGAACAAGGTGAGGTATGAGAAATAGCTTAAAATTGTAAAAGATGCGGCCAAGTGTAATGGTTTCCAGCCTCAGCATATCTATAAGTTAATTAGGAAGTTTAATTATAAGAAAACTGTAAAAGAATCTACGACTTTTCGAGAGGATGTTAAAGCTTCACCCGTTGTGACCCTCCCTTACGCTCCCTTTATCACTAAAGGTTTGAGTAAAATCTTCAAAGAGCTAGATCTCAGAATAGTTTACAGTTCTGGGACTAGTTTACGAAGTCTCATCGGAAACCCGAAAGATAAAATACAACCTCTAGAATAGTTTAGGTATTTACGAAATCAACTGTAAAGATTGTAATCAAAAATATATTGGGCAAACCAGGAGAGCAGTCTCAACTAGATTCAAAGAGCATATGGCTAATCTTAGATTTAATAGAATTGAGAAATCGAGCGTTGCCCAACACATTTTTGAAACAGATCACAACATCGATCATACGAATGTTAAATTAATTAGACAAATAAACAATTGTAAGTTTCTAAATGTTTTCGAAAGTTTAGAAATATATAAAAATAAGTCATGTGTAATGAACTGTGACAACGGACCTATCCCCCATTCGTCATTGTTTTCGTTAATCGGAAATTGATGATGCATATAGGATTTAGGTTACCTGTTATTTGTAGGTTTTATTTTAATTTAGTTTTATTATCACCTTGATAATGCTGTTGAAACGCGTTGGTGTTTTAGTTAAAACTTGTTTGGTGTTTAGTGGGTTAAAGTGTTTACTGTTCTACTTCTGCATCAAGAGATCCAGTGAAGAACTTCGTAACTTAATTGAGCGATAGGAGTGAAATAGTGCTTATTTTAATCTTGCTAAGGTTCCTACAGTAAATGTTTGTGATATTATTATCTGATGCAAAAAATAAATACCTAACCCAAAAAATTAAACCAAAAACAAAACAGAAATAATATTTTAAAAGCCTTAGATCACATAGTAATTCTTAAGTATTGCAAATTAACATTAATAACAAAAAAATAAGAGTAGTAGTAGTAGATAATTTTAAAATTTTTTAGCAACTCCTGCTGCGAAAAATAAAATAGTGGCTCTAACCAGTATTTACATTTGTCAAACTGACAATTCATAATAATTTTTCAGTTGTTTATTATGTACACATTTATATTGAAATCATTTTTGTAAAAGTGTTACTTTGTTACTTTTTGTTAAAAAAATTTTTTCAAGTTCAGTAGCTAAGTTAAATTAATCTTTTATCATACCTATACTTGTAAAAGCCAATATGCGTTTAGCATGTTACAGTAAAATGTTGTATGCTACACAAATAAAATTTTTAAACAATTTGCAGTATATTATTTATGTTCACTTTTGGATCAAGAGGTTTCATTACCGCATATAATTAGTCAGAATGTAAACGAATCACAAAGCAGAAGGAATTATAACATCTAAATCTGATTTGTGAGAAAATGTAAATAATGATCAATTTTCATTCGCTTGTTGAATATAGTCCTTCGTCAAATATCGACGATTCCAATGCAGATCCAGAATACCAAGTCTCTTATCTAAGTACAGATTCCGAGCCAGATGAGCAATCCATTTCAAGAGATTTAACACGCAAAACATTTAACGCGGTGGAAAACCGCACAGCTGGAAAATTGGAAGTGTAACAAAGCAAATAAAATGCGATTTGAATACAAACTGTACCTTACTAAAAGAGGACTAAAACTAGCAAAAGCTCCAACAACACTTTTTAAAAGAAGATAGAATTCAAGTTAACCAAATGTCCTGGGGTTTTGCCGATTTTAAGCGCCAGAAAACCTGTTTTAGAAGATCAATCGAAATTGGAACAGTGCTTACTAAATGCTTAAATAATCTTTCTAATACAATAACATATTTAACGATGTTTTCCGACACCTTGCCGCTGCACTGTATTGTGTTGAAAACCAACCAACCATTCAAATATTGGAACACAAATTCCTTGAATCTGGCCATTCATACATGGAGTACGATTCAATGCACTCAGCTATTGAGAATGCAAAAAATATATAAATCTATTTTCTTAATGAATGATTGGAAGAATATTTTTAAGTGCGCCAGGTCCCGAAGAGAGATTAAGAAAACTCCTTATGAGGTAATTGAACTGAATTCAGAGATTTTTATGATTTACAGGACCTTTCAAATAAAACAATAAAAAACAAAGGCAAGGATGAAGACGGAAATAAAGTACAGTGACCTCAAACTTGTAGGAATTGTACTCGGTTTATAACTGGCATACACAAAGCACTGCTGTTTCCTTTGTGAGCGGGACAGCCGATCAAGAAATTTTCACTACGTTGTTAAAAATTGGCCAGTCAGGGCTCAATATATTCCTGGTCAAAAGAAGATACTTCATAAGACACTAGGGGAACTTGATAAAATATTTTTAACGCAAGTGTACATCATATTAGTTTCGATGAAGAATTTTGTCAAAGTAATGGATAAGGATGGTTGTAAGTTCCACTACCATCAATAAAAATTTCTCAATATTTCAAATGAAGCGTCCAATGCAAGAACAAGCCCAGTACATTTTTCGCCTATGTGACTACGCTGCCAAGTCCATTTCAGTCTGCCACACTTTCATCTCCTCACGCGGAGTTGTGATGTTTTTTGGCATCAAATCGAAGTTTAATCGTGAATCATGTTATCTGAGGATGAAAGTGATCTCGAAGAACCTTTTGAAGGTACTAACACAAGTATGATCCTGAACGAGAAAAGTCTACATCTGACAAGAAGTTACTGACATCTATATTTTTAGAGACAACTGTGCCACTCAAAATAAGAATAATGTGTAGATTCAGTTTTTCTACACCAGGGACTACATCAATATTATAACCAACACACGTAAAAACTGGTGAGTGTTATACAGAGTGTGTTTTTAAATTTTAAATTATTTCCAACCTTTTTTTGTAAAAAATCCATCTCAGAAAAATAAGAAATTTACTCTTTCTAAATGTCGACTTATTAACTGTAATATGAAGACTGAAACCGAAATAGTACTTGAGTGCAGCGAAAGTACCAGTCTTCCAAGCTTCACATCATTTGAAATATGAAACAAGAAATATCTGACACCACTTTTTGTACCAAATGTCGACAATATACTACAAGGACGCAGGATATGAGCATGTTTAGGGAGGAAGAAAGTGAAAACTCTGCTTCTGACTTTGACAGTGACAACGAAGTATAAAATATATCTACTTACTTTTTTGAGAGTTCTGTTGTTATGAATATTGATGATCTATTCTTCAAATAAACAAAAAATGTACACGTTATCGTGTACTTATTTATAAAATTTTCTTATTTGCAAATACTATGCAATAACAAGCGAAGTCCAACAGTTTTTTTGTATAAAAACTGTTTAAAGTATGTAATCCGCTGCTTGATATAATGTAATACCTAGCTACTGGGCCAAGTCCTACCAGCAGTGTAATTTTCATAATTTTACAACCAACAGTTATTGTTAGATATCAAATATGTAAATCGAATTCGATACTTGGGTTTTATTTTGGATACTAAATTTACGGGCAAATATCATATATCTCATGTGGTGTCATCTTGTTAAAATAACTAAACATCCTCAGGGCTCTTGCTGGGGTAGGGTGGGGTGCAGACCAAACGACTTTAAACATGATTTACAAAGCTATGATTAGATCAAGGATAGATTTTGGAATTTCTTTGTATCTTCACAACGTCAAGAAAGATCTTTGTGCCTTGAACAGGATCATTGTGCAAGCTTTACGTGTTATTTCTGGTGTTATGAGATCGTCTCCTAATAATGCCATCCTGGCCCAAGAAAGGCCATTTTTTCATGCATGCCATAATTACACTTATTTAAAGTAGTTTTTTTGCTAGTATACAAGTTATGCATGCTGTTGTAGTCAGTTAATTGTTATAAATAGTAGCTTAAATAGTGATATTGAATGTCTATTCATGCTTTCATAGTTTCCTGGTTTTTGGATTTCATGTATGTCATTAATTCGCTGTTGATTTATTTTTTAGTAATTCAATCATGCATGCTCTCGTTTATTTACATTGATTGGTGTTTCTTTGCATTTCATTAAAGTAGAAACTTGGTCACAGGAGACGGTTCGGAAAAGGAAATTCTGTCGATGCTTTTAGTCAAGTTCCATAACCTCTCTGGTGGGAGACGAAAACCAAATTCACCTTTATAGTAGAAGAAGAAGAACCAACAGTTATTGCACAAACAGTTCTTTTGCTCTCCTGGAAATTTTACTATAATGGATTTGGTTTGTTCTTGCATTGGACACTTCAAATGCAAAACTTAAAGAGGGAATTTTTATAGGAGCCCCCAACTTAAACGTCTACAACAAGATGCACAATTTGAAGAGACTTTAAATGTCTTCGAACATGGTGCTTGGAATGCTTTTAAGAGGGTGACCCAAAATTTTCTAAGAAACACAAAATCTGACAGTTACATAGCAATTGGTAATGAACTTCTTAGAAGTTACCATGAACTGGGCTGTAACATGAGCCTTAAAATATAGTTTTTAACCATGCACCTCGATTTCTTTCCCCCAAACCTCAGCAATGTTCATCAAGATATTTCTGTTATCAAAAAAATAGTGAAACATTGACTGATTATTGTTGGAGTTTGATATCAGAAAGTACCGTAGAAAAGTAAGACAAGTAAAAAGAAAAACATTTGAAAACAGCATTTAGTAGATCACACCGGGAGTGATAAATTTTGATTTACTTTTTAACAGCATTCGAGCAGCATCAATTAATTTAAAAATCTATAAAAACTAATAAGTTAATAATCCACTATTTTAATACGACAAAACTCGATTATTAAGAAATAAACATAATCTCCAACGTAGTCATAAAAATAATAAAAGTAACATCAACGCAGACTTTGTCGCCCATTGTTACACTTTTATAGTCCGAACTTAATTAAAGAGAAACACGTCCAGTTTACATAAATATATATAATTCCATTCTAAAGACAACGTATATAACATGAAGATATAAAAACGTAAATTTATATAATGACTTAACGAAACCTACCAGGCCATGTTACTCTGTCACCTATAACGGGATATTATTGGAACTGCTATATTGTACACGGCCTAATTGACTTGAGAATTGCGTGGGTTGTCCTACGCGAAGACTACACTAAAACATTCTTAAGATAATTAATAAAACTAAGTGTGGAATATCGTAAATTAGTACAATATACGCATTAAAAATAATATTTTAAAATTTAAATAATATTCATAAATATTACGCACTTATAAAAATATATTTTTAAATCAAAGTGTACGTTTGGCTCGGGTCGTACGGCCCAGGTGAATCCAACGCGCTTCTTTTATCCGGCATTTTCGCCGGTAGATTGTTAATTTTCAATTCGTACAGTCGTGCATCGAAAGTGTTGCTATCGGCTCTAACGTAAGTGACAACTGGCGCTGGGACCGATTTGCGATGTTCTTTCCACGTCATTTGCGCTGCGAACACTATCATCCACCACCATGTCATGATTACTGTAATTAAACGAAGATAATGTCAGATTAAGCGAGTAAATTCGAATGGAATTTACCTATGTACACTATCGATCCGATAATGAAGCCGTTATCGTATCTTTTTCTTGCGTATATACCGTGGAAAATTAGTGCTGCCATCTTCGAAAGACATCCTAACATCTCGCACGACAGCCAAGGGATTGTTAACCATCGTTTTCGCTGAAAAATTAATTCGATTAGTGTTTTCAATTCAAAGGAAATGTTGATTTAATTACCAACCCCCTTCTTTCCCCTCTTCCTCTCTACCCCCCTCTCCCCTGCCAAAAAACTAAACCCCTAAACAACAAAGAACAGATATCATCGGCTTTCAATTTTCTCGAGAGCGGTGACATTTTTTCAGAGAGTTGAAATCCGGATCGACTTGCCATTCGCTGTTGGGGGCAAAATGTTTAACAGCGCGGCATTATAAAAGGCGATAGGGTGCTGTCACCGTGAGAGTTGCTGCGATAGCCAGACAATTATCCACCACACATAAAAAGAATTAAATAAATTACTATTAGATTTAATATGTGACCAGCACAATGGAAGTACACCAGGGAAACGAACCACTCGGACAGCTGTAGAGAACCAGATGTGTTGAAGCTATCGCCGCTATCTTGAGCTTTTTCTTTTTCGACCGTGCGAAAGTCTGTAGGCTACGATGCAACCTGTTGTTAGTTTAGTAGACCGTTTAGGCGTTCGCGTAAAAGGGGGGAAGCAGGAGGGCAAGGCTTTGGTTTATTTGTGAAAGAGTTAAAGAATAAACCTATCTCGACGGTTTTTTTTCGTATTTCTTGACGATTTCGTTTTACTTAAGGTAGATAGTTTCGATTAGAATGTCCTGTATAATGAAAACTACAGAAACAAGTTCGAGATAAGGAAGATGATGGTATGAGGGAGCGTTTTTATATTCGCGGAATTGGGGATAAAGGGTGGAAATTGTGATAACTTGATGATATTAGTATATTTAAATAATGCGATGTATTTAATTCAACAATTTATTCGACACTGTGGTAACCTTCAAATAAAAATCTATACACAAGAAATGTCTTACATATAAAAACTTACATATAAAAGAAACATGACGCGTATAAAACTATATGTATACAATAACGCTCAAACGTATTACAACACCCCTTACCTTAAATATAAACTTAATAATCATATCATTCTACACATCAACACATTGAGAAAATATTATACAGCAAAGTAATTAATTAATTCTTATCTCTAGGCCTTAAATTATAACGGCCTTGAGGAACAGTGGAATCAGAAGGAGCTGAAGTGTGCAATGCTAAATCTTGTGACGGTTGAGCTGAAGTGTGCAATGCTAAATCTTGTGACGGTTCTGATACCTTACTACTCGATTCCCCTGCACCCCCTTCATTAAAGTCGGTAGTAAAAGCAGCAAGAGGACAAGAACGGCGATTGCTAACTTTAGGTGTTAATATTAATTGATCTGCATGGCGTCGCAAAATCTTGCTCTCCTCTGCCTGTACATCATATAAAACATTACCATCTCTTTTAATTACTGTTCCTGATGTCCATGAGGAATTAGAAAAATCTTTAGCCAAAACCTCATCACCTACTACAAATTCTCTCCCCCTATGTTGTTTGTTAAGCTCAGTTGACCTTAAAACATTATTTTCGGCAATCTCGCTTGTTCGCGGTACTAATAAATCAAATTTAGTTCTTAAATTACGACCAAACATTAATTTAGCCGGACTAGCTTGAGTAGTAGCGTGTTCTGAATTACGATAGTCAAATAAAAATTGGCATAATGTTCTATCAAGGTCTTTCCCGTCTCTATAAGCTTTCTTAAGAGCTAATTTAATAGTTTTTACGTTAATTTCTGCCGCACCATTGCTAGCAGGATGATACGGTGGAGAAAAAGTAAACGTATGCCATTTTGTTCAAGAAAATGTTTAAAATCATAACTTGTAAAAGGCGGTCCATTATCGCAGGCAATGACTTCAGGTATACCAAATGTTGAGAACAACCTACGCAATATGCTGATTACGTCGGCCGCTGTTGTTCTAGACATTCTAAATACCTCCAGCCACTTAGATGTAGCATCCGTGACGACAAAAAATTTAAAACCATACATCGGGCCCAAAAAATCTATATGTAAACGTGACCAAACCTTGCTCGGTCTTGGCCAAGGATGTATCATTGTTTTTGGTGGGTTCATCCTAAAAGTATTACATGTATTGCACTCAGCACAAGTATTAACAATGTCACTATCTAATGAAGGCCACCAAAAATATGATCGCGCGATAGATTTCATTTTATTGCTGCCTAAATGTGAATCGTGTAAATGATTTAAAATAAGTTCACGAAGTTTTGTCGGAATAATAACCCGATAACCCCACATTAAGCATCCATGCTGCAAGTGAATTTGTTCTTTTTTTGAAAAGAAATTTTTATCAGAACTTTTGCTAGGCCAACCATGTAAACAAAAACCAACAATTTTGTTCAAAGTGGTATCTTTCCTAGTTTCACTTGCGATTTGTTTATACGTAATTGGTAAACCTTCTTGAATATGAAATATGTGTCCTAAGTCATTATCTAGTGAATTTGTTTCAGGTAGTGGTAATCTAGATAATGCATCAGGGCTGGAATTTTCGGATGAACTAACATATTGTATTTTGTATTGATAGTCCGCTAAAAAAATTGCCCAACGTTGTAACCTATTTGCAGCAATTGTAGGAATTCCCTTTTGCTACCAAAAATTGTTACCAACGGCTTATGATCAGTTATTAAAGTAAATTCGCGCCCAAAAAGGTATTGATTAAATTTCTTTATTCCAAAAATAATTGCAAGTCCTTCTTTCTCTATTTGAGAGTAATTTTTTTCGTTATCATTTAATGTTCTTGATGCATAAGCAATGGGTTTGCAATCGCCAGAGGGAAAAATGTGCGAAATTACGGCACCTAAACCATAGGCACTAGCATCGCAAGACAGGGTTACTGGCAAATTCTCATCATAATGAACTAATAACTTGGACGATACTAATTGCTTTTTGACCAAATCAAATGCGGTTTGCGCTTGTGTAGTCCAACGCCATTTATTATTTTTCCTTAATAAAATATACAAGGGGTTCAGTTTGGTACTCAGATTATCTAAAAATTTGCCATAATAATTAACCAGGCCTAAAAATGACTTTAGTTGCGTTACATTTTGAGGTGTTTTAATATTAACTATAGCATTAACTTTCTCGTCGCTAGGGTGTAAACCATCCGAATCAATATCATAACCTAAGTACGTTACCCTTTCCATAAAAAAATTACATTTCTCTAATTTAACTTTTAAGCCTGATTGTGCTAATCTATCTAAAATGAGCTTAAGACGTTGAACGTGCTCGATCAAAGTACGACCGCTTACTAAAATATCATCAAGGAATACTGTTACCCCTTCCATACCTGAAAACAATTCATCCACAATTTTTTGAAATATACTGGGTGCTGGTGCAATTCCGTAAGGTAATCTATTATAAGCAAATAATCCTTTATGTGTATTTATGGTAGTAAGTTTTCTGGATTCCTTATCTAATTGAATTTGTGCATACGCTTGAGATAAATCTATTGTCGAAAAAAGTGTGCCTCCCTTAATTTTTGCGAATAAATCCTCGATTTTTGGTAGTGGATATTTATTAATCTTTAAATTGGGATTTAAAGTAATTTTGTAATCACCACAAATTCTTATATTGCCATTTTTTTTAATTACTGGAACTATCGGAGTAGCCCAATCACTAAAATCTACCGGAAAAATAATATTTCTTTCTATCAAATTATCTAATTCTTGTTCTATTTTATTTTTTATAGAAAATGGCACTGCACGCGCTTTTGAAAAAACAGGAGTTGCACCGGGTTTTAAATATAACTTGGCTTCGTAGTTTTTAAAAGTGCCAATACCATCCGAAAAAACATCGGAGTATTCTTTTTGTAACCGATTAATGATTGCTTTACGATCTTCGGTACTTATATTATTTACCGATATTGCAGGATGTACAGTAATATTTAATTTTCTTAGCCAATCTCTACCCATTAATGGAGGGCCACCATCCCGGACTACGTATAATTTAAGCATATTACATAATGTATCCTGATAGCTCACATTAACATTAAGGTATCCTATACAATTAATAATCGCTCCATTATACGATTTTAAATCAATGTCGTCACGAACCAATCTATGATCCACAAAATTTTTAGTATAAGTGTACTCGGAAATAATTGAAATTGCTGAACCAGTGTCTATTTCCATGGTTAAAAGAACATTATCAATATTTATTTTTACCTTGAATGGTGGGAAATTCCCATTAAAACTATGTATATGAAAAAGATTACTATCAGAATCATCATTATTCACATTTTCATTTATTTTATCAATATTTGAATCTATATAATGACTATTGCCTTTAACATGTTTAAATCTATTCTTACCTTTATTATTTTTAGAAGTACAAACAGGGCTAATATGACCTCGCTTACCACAAATATGACATAAAGCAGACTTAAAATAACAATTTTGACGGATGTGGTTTGAGCGACCGGAACATTCGCATCTCTCCGAGGGTTGGTGCTTCTTCGCTCGGAATGTCGTAGGCTTGCTTCCGTCTTCACTCGATGACGTACCTGCTCGCATTCGACGTCCGGCAGCAACCAAATGACGGACTTCGTACGATGGATGTCCTTTGCCTTCGCAATGCGTTACTTCCTTTTCTGCAGCTTCCAAACACGTGGCTATCTTTACTGCTTCTTTATATCCCAGATCTTTTTCCGAAAATAGTTTTTGCTTGATTATATCACTTTTTAAACCATATACTAGTTGATCTCTCAAATTCTCTTCTAAATTTTGCTTGAATTCGCAAGTTTTCGCCAATGACTTAAGTGCAGCTACGTAATTAGCTATCGATTCTGTTTCTTCTTGCCTTCGTAAGCGAAATTTATGCCGTTCAGCGTAAATCGACGGCTTGGGTTCTAAGTGATTTTGTACGAGTTCCACTAGTTGTTCATATGTTTTTGATTCCGGTTTCACAGGATCACACAAATCGACCATTAGTTCGTAGGTTTCATCGCCTACAAGGGTAATTAAAATAGGTACTTTGGCCTCTTCCTTTATTTCATTCGCAATGAAAAATTGATTCACACGTGCGATGTACGTATTCCAGTTTTTCTGTCCCAGTTGAAACTCATTTATTTTACCAATCGACATTCTTTCTTTTTAAATAGTTCACTAATCTCAAATCCTCGTCGCCAGTGTGATAACTTGATGATATTAGTATATTTAAATAATGCGATGTATTTAATTCAACAATTTATTCGACACTGTGGTAACCTTCAAATAAAAATCTATACACAAGAAATGTCTTACATATAAAAACTTACATATAAAAGAAACATGACGCGTATAAAACTATATGTATACAATAACGCTCAAACGTATTACAACAGAAATAAAAAAACCAAATTATTTTTCTTTTTCAATATATTCACCTGCAAGACGGATACATTTTTCACATCTTTCAATTAATTTATTTATACCCTCATAAAAAAATGATTTCTCTTTATCTGCAAAATACGCCGAAACTGCCTCCTTAACTTCATCATCGGCAGTAAATTTTTTACCCCGCAGCTCTTTTTTCATTTTCGGAAACAGGTAATAATCACTCGGGGCCAGGTCCGGACTGTAGGGTGGGTGATTCACAATTTCGAAGCCCACCTTATGCAGGGCAGCTAACGCAACGCGGCTCTTGTGGACGGGCGCGTTGTCGTGCAAAAGCAGCACACCTTGCGTCAATTTTCCCCGTCTTTTCTCTTTAATGGCTTCTTTTAGTCGCTCTAATATTGAAGCGTAATATTCTCCGGTTATAGAAACACCTTTATCTTTATAATCAATCAACAATATTCCTTCCGAGTCCCAAAATACCGTTGCCATGAGTTTCCCAGCTGATTGTGACACTTTAAATTTCTTGGGAGGTGCTGTGCCCTTTTTATGCCACTGCATGGAGTCTTCTTTGGACTCAGGTTCATAATGATGAACCCAAGTTTCGTCTCCAGTAACAATTCGACTCAATACACCATCCTTGTCTTCATTACAGAGGTCCAAAAATGCACGCGAACACTCTACGCGCTGTTGTTTTTGCGGCGGCGTGAGCATTCTCGGCACCCATCTTGCGCTGACCTTAGACATGCCGAGATGATCGTGTAGGATTTTAAAAATTGTTGTATCGGATACTCCAACCATTTCTGCGAGTTGTTTCTTCTTTAGTCGAGCATCTTCGAGTACAATTTTTTCAACTTTTTGGTCACCTCAATGCTCCTGCCCGACCTCGGGTCGTCTTCAAGGGATTCCCTTCCTTGTTTAAATAAACTATGCCACTTGTACACCGTGGTTTTTCCTGGACAAGAGTCGCCGTAAACCAATGACATCTCATTCATTATGGTCGCGACTGATTTTCCTTGCCTGGTAAGGAACTTTATAACGGCACGATATTAGATTTTTTCCATATTTCACTTTTCACTCCTGATTATGTTACTTGGTTGACGATAGCTCAAAGACCAACTGTCTAATAACAATGAAACTTCGTATTTATACTAATTATGAGTCGCTGCACAGGCCACGCCCCCAATGCGCCTAATCACCCCCCTACAACCCGCTCATTCCGCGAATATAAAAACGCTCCCTCGTACATAAAAAAACAAATATTTGGATACTGCGTTTTCTGAGCCCCTTTGTTTGAAAATTGCATTTGTAGTGTTCGACAAAGATCACACCCAACTGGGGGTTGACTCAATACATTCGACAATTAAATATAAAAATTAAAAGGAATAATAATCAATACACCTGCAGATTATACCTGATCGATTGGCTAGAAAAAATCCAATACTACGTGAAGTCAAATATTTAAAAATGTTTTATAACGTTTCAATAGTTAAACTGTTTGAAGTAAATAAGCGTGATACATAAGCACAATATTAGTATGTTACATATGTACGTCTTAGCTTTTGATGACAACACATAGGTACATACGTCTCTAATTTACTAAAATATCAATACACTACTTGAAGTGAGATGGATACAATCGGATAAGTCGTTAATAAGAGCATAATAATTTCTATCTCAGTGCATATAGGTAACCTTAGCTATACAAAAATGCAGAAATTGACATTTGCTATTTGCCTTGTATTGTTTATTTGCCTTTTTTAGTTATCCTCGTATTATTTTCTATTTTATTGGCATCTTCTTTGTGCAAAATGTTCTCTTTAGAACTATAGAGAAGTTAATTTAACAGTTTCTGATAAGTATCTAGATGTAAGGAGTTTAAAATTAAAGCATTCTCCTCAGTTTGTTTCTAGGCTGTGATTCAAGATGCCCGGTAGACGACTTAATTTTTGTTACCAAGAATTGGTTAGCCGTTTACTGATGTATTTCGAACAAGAAAAAGAAAATGGAGCTCCTTTAGTAACTGTTGATGCTGTTCACGAGGTAAAGTGTAATTATTTCTTATTAATTCAAAGCTTATGTATAATACAAATTGCAGAGAGTTGCAGAATTGCAGTGAAAATGGAAGTTCGAAATGTAATTTATGAGATGTACAAAGACGGTGAATAAATTTTTATAAGTAAATTCGAATTAAAAAAAAAATATATTTTTAAAGAGAAGCATTTAACAGTAAACTCCTTGCAAGAAGAACTGGAAAACAGAAACATTTTACGGACTCGCTCTACTTCATTGCGACGTTTACTATATTTTTTGGGGTTTAGGTTTAAAAAAGATGAAAAGAAGAAGAAAATATCGAACAATATTGGCTTACCCTTTACAAAGACATATTGTATTTTTGGATGAAACCTGGATTTTTTCGAAGGGAAGTCAAACCAAATTATGGGAAGATGACAATATTAAGAGTGTTAGAAAACCAGAGGGATGTGATTGGAAACGGTTTATTGTTCTGCATGCTGGTACGAGAAATGGTTTTATACCTAACGCAAACTTAATATTTAGTTCAAAATCATCAAAAAGTTATTACCATGGTGCGATGATCAGCGATTTATTTTGAAAGTGGGTTAAAACACAACTAATTCCTAATTTAGAAGAACAATCGATAATTTTAATGTATAATGCTCCGTATCATAGTGCTTTGATTGAAAAGTCACCAAATCAAAGTTGGTCCATGGATATGAAGTTTTAAGAATTTCTCCGTACCATTGTGATTTTAACGCTATCGAGTTAATATAGGACATGCTAAGGGGTAGTATAATAATTATATTGGTCGAGGTGGGTATAGTGATGCAGAAGTTTTAACGATATGACAAGAAAGTTTAGACAGCTGTAAAGTAGGTATGGTATGAATGAGAAGCCAACGTAGCAGACTTTATCTTAACGGTCAATTTTGGGTCAGAAGATCAGAGTGAAGACACGGATTAAATATTCTTTTAATTGCAAGTGATGTTATTCTCTTTCAATATTGACATTATTTATTTATTTTATATTCCTTCTATTTTGTTTTACATATGCTGTTGTTATGTTTGTATAAATCTATATTTTTTGTTTGCTTTATTTTATTTCATAAATGAGCAGTTTGTGTTTCCTTTTTCTATGCTAATGTATAATGAATTAAATTACATTATTACAGTCTACTCAATTAAAAACTGTATATAATGAACTTAGGTATACGATTCAATTATATTGTAAGCATTAACTAATTTACAATCGGAAGCTTTATTAAAGTAAAAGAAGATGTTATTATAAGTATTATTTATTATTAATTGTATTAGTTCTATCTTCCAAATTAAATGTTAACCAAAATATTGACTTTTAAAAGCATAAAAGAAAATCAAATAAAAATATTCATAACCTATAAACAAAGTAATGAGATCTATGTCACTGCTTTGAAGCAAATTAGGACTCGATTTATACTCATTTCAGCTGTACAACTTTGTCAGCCTCAGTGTCAACTCAAACGAATCAAAAACTTTCCATTAAAATTGATATATTTTTATCGCTATTAGAGATATACAGGGCCTTCAGAAAAGATTGTAACCCACGTTACCTATTGCAATATTGGTTTGCATACATTTGGATTGGCAATCCTGCATAAGTAAACTCAAATGTTTTGTTATGACAGTTTTGTGCGTTTTGTGTATTGTATGGGTTAGATTTTCTTTGCATTACTTTTACGAGGAATTAATTATTCAAGGAGTTATTCAAGAAGGAGTCATTCAAGGAGTTATTCACTTCCAAGTTCTATAGAGCAATTCATACAACGCTTACCAGATTTTAAGTTTGATTATGATTCAGATCGACATCGTAGACATATTATAACACATCATTTTGCGGACAAACATTGTATTTTTAAAGGAAAATCGACTGGCAGGCCCACCAAATTATCTGAAGTTGTTGTAGATGACATTCAGCAGCGAGTGGAACATAGGCCCTCAAAAATCAGTTGCAAAACTGTCGCAGCAAACAGGTATTTCATATTTATTATTAATTGTACAAAGTTAACACTCAATAAAATATTCTTGTAGGTCTCTCAGTTGGCACATTTCACAAAGCATTAACCAAGAAGATACATACGCATCCTTATAAAGTGACTGTTGTACATCAGTTAAATCCAGTCGAGTACGAAAGTCTATAACTAGATTTTGTGAATGGTTTAATAATCGAATAAACGATGATCTCCTAGATTTAACATTTTTTAAATGACGAAGCATAGTTTCATCTGACAGGATACGTAAATTCACAAAATTATAGATCTTGGGCTACAAAAAATCCACACCAACTAGTCGAAACATCATTACATCCTCTAAAAGTAGGAATATGGGTGGGAATTTCGAGAACAAGAATTATTGTGCCAATTTTCTTTTACGATACCATTACTGCAGCAAGATCTCGAGCAATATTAAACGAATTTTTTAATCAGTTGCATGACGATGAATTATAAAATGGCTGGTTTCAATATAATGCACCTGCTTGATTTTTACGTATTTGGATATTTCAAAAATAGGATATATAGAAATAGAGTACACAATTTACAAATTTTTCGTTTTCATTATAAAATGTAAATAAAATTTATGCTATTAAAATGTGATGTTTTAATTAAATAAACGTACAACTAAAATTTATTTTTATTATTCCCAGAAGTTACTTTCGTTTCAATTAAAATAAAATTTAAAATCATCTGTCAAACTATTTTGAACTAGGAATATTTGTGTAGCAGTAGTACCAATCTGTCCTGTTAGTTGCATATGTGTCATGTTGCAACAAATAATGAAGACCCGTACACATACATGCAAAATAGATGAAAGATTTTACGTAGAAATCTTTGATGTCAGTTCTACAGTGTAGTCCTAAAGGTAAGTAATATTATTTTACAAAATAAACAGACCTAGATTGTATGCACCTCCTTAAGTGCTTTCGCATAATTACTTCTCAATATCCCAGAAATACAATTTCTAACATAACAGAGTAATGGAACTTTTCAAGTTAAACAAAAAAATAAATAATAAACAACAAGAGAACTATTCGAAAGTAGGAGACCTACTTCTACTTACTATTATTGTAGCGAGTATCAGAGATGCGCTGGTAACGACGTACAGTATCGCATAGAACAATACAATAATAGAGATCATCCGACCTGCAATAATCATATTAATATCGGAATCGTTCTGTATGCGTTTTTTTTCCGTCCTCGTTTCATGCTAATGGGCGAATTATCTTACCGTCCGGATCTGCGGCGTGAGTTGCATTCGCGCTGGGATGGAAATGTTGCCAATCCAATCCTAAAACTAGAGCCATTCTCCTGCTGGCATTAAAATCGCTTCCACTTTTGTCACGTAACAGTACAGATACTAGAACGGTAGACATCGCCTGGGAAATTCAAGAAGAAGTTCTCGAATATATTTAACGATATTTAACTTAGTAAATAATACTTACAATACCAACGAATCCGATCAGACGTGCACCTAATGTTAAATTACAACAACACAGATATTTTATAACTATATTTTTGATCTTCATTATTGCGACAATAATTGTAACTGTATCATGTACCGTAATAAACTGAGCGTGGATTCGGTTAAAAGATAAAACCTCGCTAAAAAACAGAATCAGACAAAAAACGAATTATACTATAAAAATTTGCAGAAAGAAATTATTATATACATACTTGTATGCACATATTTGCTACAGACAACTGCAATATTTTGTCACGTTTGACTTCATCAAATTATCTCCTGTAAAAACACTTCAGACAAAGATTAAGGTCGACGATTTCTTCGAGAACTCTTTTGTTCTTGAGCTTTATGATTCAAGATAACCATATCAAGTATATCCCTGGATTATTTCTTTAAACAGTTCTCGAATTAAATAAATAAATCACTTAACAGAAACACAATACTTACGACAAATGACTTGATTAAAACGTTTGCATTGACTAATTGTTAAGACTCTAGAAATAGTTATGTCAAAACTCCAAGGTTAAATATGTAAAATGTGTAATTATTCCATATCAATGACGTGTAGATAACTACAAACGATAAAAATTGAATTATAAATTATTAAATTGCAAGAAATTGGAGTATATGACACTACGCTGCGATTAATATGCAATTTGAAACTGATACTATTACTTACTCTTATAGCGCTTTTTTTGTTCAATCCTCTTTAGTTTTGAAGAGCTATTTGGTGTTAGTAGTGCTCTGATCCTGTGGCAATTTTGAAAAGCATCAAGTTCCTAATTTTACCAATCTGGCATCCGGTCGTTGGGTCCTGATCTATTTTAGTCAACAAACAGTAAGTTCGTTTTTCTGGAAGCCATAGTCGATAATCTATACCACAATAAGTAATTAGTACTCCACTCTCTGCTCTTTTCTGTAATGTATTTTGCCCCATATACAAATGCTTTTATTTTGTTCAAGTTAATTTTCCCACTTTAACGGATCACAACACAATTCTTTTGGAGCTCGTGTGTCTATAAATTTTGTTCGTATTTTATTTAGAATAGTTCTGTTCATTCTCTCGGCTGTGCCGTTTTGTTGGAGGGTGTAGGGGATTGTATATTCTAAAATTATACCATTTTTCTGACGATACTACTTGAAACTGTTTGAGATATATTCTCCACCATTGTCCAGTCTCATAGCGTTTACTGTAACATCCTTTTGTCTTTCAATTCCTGCTTGAAATTTTGGGGCAAGTGTTTCTATCTGCAGATGGGCTATATTTCTTCTTAAGGAATTTAAAATTGGTTCTTGTTATAAATCGATCGTAGTTTTATAATTTAATTTTGTTCTGAGTAGTTCTTCACTGGATCTCTTGGTGCAGAAGTAGAACACTAAATACTTCAATCCAGTAGACACCAACAAGTTTTAACTAAAACACCAACGCGTTTCGACAGCAACGCTGCCATTATCAAGGCGATAATAAAACATTTTATACTTGTTTCATTATCGCGTGGATAATGATAGCATTGCTGTCGGAACGAGTCGGTGTTTAATTAATACTTGTTGGTGTTTAGTGGGTTGAACTGTTTAATTAAATAGCGGCAATAGAAGCTTCAGGTATTGTGATTCTCTCTTTAGACCTTCTGGTGCTTCTGCAAACACTTCAGTGTCCAAAACTCCATTTAGAAATGTTGTCGGTTTAACACCCATTTGTCTTTCAATTTCTGCTGGAAATTTTGGGGCAAGTTTTGAGTTATATTTCTTCTAAAGGAGTTTAAAATTCGTTTTTGTTAGGTGCCATCGAAAAAAAAAAATAATTGGTGTAGGCAATGTAATTGTTTTTGATCGTTGCTTTAGCCACTGTAACATAATGACATTTATTATGTGGCATTTTATTGTAACCAAAGTTTATAACTTCAAATTATATGTCAAGGAATAAATGTCATTATGTGAAAGTGGCTAAAGTAACAATCCATTCACATAGCCTACTTTAATTATGATTTTTTTCGATATGTCTATACAACAAAATCTACTGGTTTGTTCATTTTCAACAATTTACAATCCCATGAAAACTCTCCGATCGTGGTTTTATAATTTAATTTTGTTCTGAGTTGCACAATTAAATATGATGAAGGATGTTTTTAGGTAAACTAATATTTGAACCAGCTAATTTGACTGTCACTCAGATTTATTACGGCAAAAAAATACATAACTGATACTTCCTTCAAATGGTTTCTCTATTTCCTCCTGATAGAATCTATATCAAACGTACCCTAGGGGGTTGGATAACCAAATAAAGTCCACGACTTTGATTATACATCCAACATTAACCTGAGAGGAACTCTTAACAACTATAAGAAGGCGTCAGTCATTTTATCTTGTTTTTGAACTCCGGAAGGTCGGTTTCATTTATTTTTAGATATTTTTTTGGTAAAATATTGCCACAGCAGTAAGTTATTGTGAGATTTGCTAGCTCTTCTTTTGCTCTTGGTGTACGTTCGGATTTTTTTGTAGTTTCTAAATTTGGTGGTACATTATTTTAGTTCCGTGAAATAGATTAGTTCAAAGCACATATTTCAGTGTTCTTATGTAGCAGCTTGGTACTATAACCTAACTTTATCAGATGATCCCAAGAAGTACTCCTCTACATTCATTTTTTTTCGTATAAGATGGATCGTAAAGGAGAACAGATAACTAAGGAGCAAATAGATGATCTTTTTGAGTATTGCCAGATATAGAAAATACAGAAAACCCATTTGCATGAAAGCGATAGCAATAGAGATTCAGATTATCAATTTTTAGGCAGAGATTGTGAAAATGAAGACAAAGATTATGAAAGACAAGTCGAAAGTAATGAGATAAAAGAAGTAGGAAAAAAACCCGACAATGAATGATAACGGAAGTAGTTAACAGTTAGAGGTTAGAGGGATGATCCTAAACTAATGGGGTTAGCAAGCAATGGTAAAATCTCAGAGAGAAATAAGACTCATTAATCTTGACCTTAAGCTTTCGAATTTTATTAAATTGTTCATCAGAAGGTTATCTACAAGACAATATGTCAGGAAACATGAGCAATAATAATTATTGGCTGCTATCCCCAATAGTTTAGGATCATCTAATCTTTGCGTTTAATAGTTAACAGTGAAGATGATCCTCTTTCCGTAATAATACCAGTTATGGCTGGCTCTTGACGCATGTAAATTGGAGTTTGGAGAAGTGATGAACCGAAAGGCGAGACCTACAGCCTAAGGTGCTCCCCATTCGTCTTCCAAGCCGAAATAATTGCCATCCAGACCTGTGCCGAGAGCATTTTAAACCGCTCACAGGTTAATGGAGCGGTAGAAATCTCGTATGAGAGCCAGGCTGTCCTAAGAGTACCACAGACTGTCAGGTTTGATTCCGAGATAGTATTGGACTGCCACGCTGAGATGGGTGCTAAGTCACTGTGGAATCAGGGACAACGAAATGGCTCCAGTCCATCAACAATAGTGGAGAGGAAGAGGCGAATATAAGGGCGGCAAACCCAAATTCATTGATTTTGCAACTGAGTTAGTTAAATAAGCCAATAAGGAACATCAGAAGCTACTTCTTCTACCTATCGTAGGGGTTCTTTATCTTTTATTAGTCGTGAAATTTGGATGAGAAAAATAAAAACAAAACAAAAACAACGACCTCTTTAACTGAAAACTGACACCTCACCAAACCGAATCAAGTCGGTCGCAAGTGTGGTGTTGATGAATCCGCGTTAAAGTCTCGAAAAGACATCGGATCGTGTAGTATTTAAAGTAACATTGTCTTCACATTAACGGAGCGCGTCAGCTATACGCGGCCATAACACACCGGCGTGAAATAAATTAGATATCCCGGACGAACATCGAACGTATTTTTAAGAATCGTATCTATCCAGGATCCAACATCGATCATTCACGTAGCGACAATTGAATCGCGCCGACCACCGACATCTTGTGGCCGTCAGTGAGATCGTGATCCCAAAATGGAAAGAGGTGTTAATGGGTCTCTCTCACACTGTCTATGTTGTATATCGGTTGGAGATTAGGTTTAAACATGACAATGACGTTTTACATATTTCCTAACTTAATACTGTTGATATTTTTTTTCTTACATTAAAATAATCAAGATGTGAAAAATTTTGCTAATTTAAAACTCTACAATAATCGAAATGCTTTATTACAGTTTTCTTGTCTTGTAAATTAACTTCAAGTATTACAATTTAAAGAGATAAAGCATACCCGTAACGTGCGTATTGTCACGGGTCATTATGGAAATATATACGACGATTATCTCGAATGAAGAATTGAATCAGATCACACGGGTGCGGCCTCTCTACCGGTACGTTCGTTGATCCATCTGTTTCACGCCAAGTACCTACCTGGCACAAATAATATTGATCGAATTTCGCCGGTTAACAATATAATTCATTTACATAAGAATTTTGACCGCTTTCCTTAACAAAAGATGCGTTTTAAAGCGGTGCAACGGCTGGCTAACAGAGAATCAACACACCTGAATATAATTAAGCGATTATTATCGATATTGTTCGGTGTACAATGCGAATTCTTATATGTATAGTGTTGTAAAAAGTTGTCGTGGAAAGCTGGACGAGGAATTATTATTTCATAAGGTGCATAAATATAATATTGCACAAGAGAAATTTGTGTTTGTTGGTGTTCGTGTTGTATTTTATATCACTGCAATTAATCACCAGTTCTTACCACAATAAGAAATGATAAGAATATTGATTCGGTGCAGTTTGATGACGTCAATTTGAATGAATTAGATCTTCAGAAGCTTTATTTACCTGATTTTAATAGTGGGAAGAAAGTTCAGGTAAAATGTCAATGAAATTAAAATGGTTCTTTGAATTGTATCGATAAACTTACATAAAATTATTAAAATATATTATCATATCGTTGTTAACTGTTGACTCATTGAAGTTGAAGCATTTTACTAGCTCAGGATCTTCTCATTAGAAATCTTAGTGTGCCTCAAAATCTACCAACATAATATGGAAGGAATATACAGTAGGGGACAACATTATGAGTACGAAGACAGTGAAGAATATTATTATTCGAAGCATAAGTTTATACAAATTATATTAATCTAAATGTTTTTACACAGTACATAAAAAAATGTTTCTAACAAATACTTTAATTACAATATGACATAACTGTGAGTACGAACTATAATTTAATTTTATTGTTAATTGATAGTGATTTAAATGTTATAGGGTGTAATTTTTAATATTTTGTGTGACCCACTTTAGCTTGAATGATCGCAGCAAGCCTCTTAGGTATAGTCCTAACTAAATTTTGTAACAGATTATGAGGAATCTGACGCCATTCGTTCTCCGAAAAAGAACGGATAAAAAGGTATGTGATTATATATTTTTATACACTGACAGTACAACAGATTTTTGAACTTTGGACAAGTGTGTAGATGGCGGTAGCAAATATTTATTTTCAGTAGCTCTAGTTTGGTGATTGTGAATCAGATCATATTTACTAAAAATGTCATCGAAGTTTTCACAAACATTGCACATTCAAAACCATAAGGCATGGCAAAGTAAGTATATTATTATTTTTTAATTCATAGTACTAGATAAGTCTGTCTTTGATTTCGATTAAACGTTGCTCTTGCCTCCACCGAGTTGTCCCAGAACATAATTCCATACTTCATCCGGGAGTGCACCATTGCGTAATATGCCGACAGAGCTACTTGGATACTCACACTCTACGTGCTATTACCAGTAAGCTGTAATATGATAGGCTCACTTTACCGACTAGGAAGTCGACGTGCACCCTCCATTTCAAGCCCGAGTCTAATTTCCATCCTAGGAATGGAGCCACTTCTGTAGTTCTAAGTACTTCACCATTGTGTTCTAGTTCTAAATAATTACTATGATAGTTGAATTGTAAGATGCTAGTTTTGTTAATCTTAATTTTTACATTGTATGCTGTAACCCACTTTTCTTGCTTTTCCAAGTGTTCTTTCATGTTAATTTTCAGCTCTTCTACAGATTTTGTTTTTACAATCGACGAGGAATCATCAGCAAACATAACTGTTAAATTATTAGTTGCATTTGGAAGTAGGGGTCGTCAAGTTCTTGAAAATTTGAAGATCTTGTCTTGATTTCAAGACAAGATCAAGTCAAGAAGTAATTTTAGATTTAAAGACAGGACAAAAAAATTATGTCAATACCAAGATTTTTTTCAAGAAAACAAGAAATCTTGAAATATCTTGACTAACAAAGAAAACGCTAAAATGTATTTATTTGTGAAAAAGGTAACATATTTTATCACAACATAACATATTTTAATTTATTGAACACATTTTTTGCTAGAACGATTCACAAAAATGTAAATTCAAAATAATAAATGTTAATCCTGTTGAAACTAAAGTTGCAAACTAGATTTTAAATATAAAATTTAACACATTTTTAAATCGGAATTCATAAGCCATGAATTAAGACGCATAAACACTTCTTATGCAGTCAGCGTCTAGCCGATTTCTTGGCTTTGTTATTGTTAAAGCTGCTCTTAAAAATAGCAGGTACAGATGTTGCTGACGTTCCGAGAAAATCCTTGGCCATTTTCGATAACGACGGGTAGACATTTTCGTGTCTTCTCCACCAATCAAGTATATTCTCAGAATTTTCTCCCCTAGGCTCATTTAAATATTTTTCAATTTCATACTTCCAAGATTCTGACTTATCATTATTAGCTTTGTTAAATAGGTACGTGCTATCTAAATCAAATTGGGTATCTTCTTTTTTAAGCCTCAGTGCTGGTGCTGGTTCTGGTATTCTCGAATTTATTAAAGTAGTTAGCTTTAAATATTTCTTCACATTTTTGAACTGCCTCTGATTGTAGAAGTTTTCCCCATAAAGAAGAGGAAAATGCTTCGACTTTATGTCGAAGATCCGGAATAAGAACTATGTATATAATATATCCAATTTGTTTTGTTACAGTGTTTCAGTATTTTATCTCTCGCAGCTTGAATGCAGTAAATTATTTGCTCATCGGTAGCGTCTCTATCAACTTTATTATCAAGTTCATGAGCCCATATTTCTAGTTTGTTTAAAAGTAAGTTTGATTCCAATTACGATCAATGGGAGTGTTCAATACTTTTCCCCTTCGAGTATTGAAGAAAGTGTTTTGAAGCTTCTCAGCTACTGACAAAACTTACTGATCAGAACCCATTCTTTATCTGATACCTTACAATTATTTAGATTTTCGAGGTTATCCCAAATTATAGTATATTAAAGTATTTTTCACTTTTAAACTCCATATTAGCATCTCAAGAAATTTCAAGATCTTGAAATTTCTTGAGTCAAGACAAGATATAAGATGTCAAGAAAACGTCAAGACAAGATTTTTTAAAATTCCTTGATTTTTTCTCAAGACAAGACAAGATATTGTTATCAAGACAAGAATTCTTGTCTTGTCGACCCCTATTTGGAAGGACATTAACATATAAAACGAACAGCATTGGTCCTAATATGGAACCTTGCGGTATCCCAAAAGTTATATCTTGCCATTCAGATTTTATCTTTCTTCCATTTACGTCTTGGATGAACAGAATGATGCACACTGTCGAAAGTCTTGGACAAATTCGTGAATAAAGCAACTACTTCTTCTCTCTGGTTGAGGACGCATACGATTTCTTCGTACAATTGGATTATTATTTAACAAACTGTAGCTTTTGGCAAAATTGAGTATTCTATTCAGAAGTTTTTCACAAATTTTTGCTAGTGTGTGAATATGTTCTCTCCTTGGATTGCTCTATGCTATGTTTAAGTTGTTTACAGAATTCTTTATAAACTTCGTTTTCTATTTTTTGATCTAATAGCGCTTCATACATTTATCTGTAATGTAAGGCTTCTTAAGTCGTAAACAGATTCTTAGACCTACCTAGATTGTTTTTTTTTCAGAAATATTTATCCCTAAGATGTCTTTCACTCTTCCTGCACTTAAGCCGGTCGATCTTGTGGAATTCTGACTCTCAATCGTTGTAGAATCCCCAGATAATATTCTGCGTTCACAGTCTGAAATTCTGGGACAAATTCACTGGGAATAATTCTTTTGAATCGAAGAAAACGGCTCAGCATTGTCTTGATTTTGCTCTTCTCTTTTGGCTCTTCAGGTGACTTCAATGTTGCACTCCAACGTTTTGTCTTTGTCACGTGTTGAAAACGTCACGTTTAACTACCAGTTACAAAGGCTTGCTGGATTCATTTGGAACATTTTTAACATGTGCCCAAATCTTCGGTCAAAACTCGATAAGCTATGCTTTTCGGTATCTCAGTTTCATCTCACGGACACACAGCGATCGCATCGAAAAATTTCCTTCTCAGTCATAAAATTCTAATATTGTAAACATAATTTTGCTAAACAAACATGGTATTTAATTGTTACCTCATATAAATTCAGCAAAAACAACAAGGTGAAAGACGTCGAAAATAGTAAAACTTAACCTTTGATCATTAAATCAAACTCTCTCGCACAATTACATTATTAATTCCATTGATATATAAATAACGTATTAGACGGCCTAATAAAAATCTCTTTTAAGTATATAAACATCTGTCGTTGATCTCGCGATAGCAATCAATAACGAAATATCTTGTATATATGTCTTAAGTCAGCGTTAATGCTAAATATCAATTATTAGAACGCGCGATAGGTCGCATTAATTATTATTTACCGGATTGACATGATGAATTAACATCGCATCTTTCACGTGCACAATGACGACTATGGAAAACCGAATTTCACGCTGTATTAGACACGGCCAACACTCTGTGTAGGAACCGCTTTTCTTTTTTTTTCTCTTCCGTCCCCTCCCGCCTCTCGGTTTCTCTCTCTCATCTATTCAGCAGATGCGATTTGAGGTGATCCTCAATGGGTTTCTCACACAACACGCACCGTTTAAAAGAGCAAAGGCGATAGGCGACGAAGAGGTTGTAATAAGAAGAAAAAAAAGTGTTAGATACATCTGTCTGATTGACTATTAAACACCTAATTGTTCTGCATAACAAACTACCTCCTTATATAAACGTAAAAATCATAATCAATAGATTGTGCAGTCGTGCAGATAAGTTTACGGACGGATTGTATTAAGTACTATCAAAGTTACTACACTGGCTGTCCCAGATGCGATGAGGCTGGTAAGAAACGCCAAAAAAAATGTGTCTGTGACGGTTGTCAGGACCTTATAAAGACGATTATCGAACAGCGATTTCAAACAAATGCTTCCAAGCGACTGCTGGTGTGTCTACGAGACTCACCGAAGAGGAAACTGGGATACCGTAAAGCACAGTCTATTGAATTTTAACCGAAGATTTTGGTAAACAGAAGGTCTATGTGGGCTTCGAACCAGACACTCTGACAGACGACCAAAAAGATTGGAGAGTTCAGCATTGCAAAGATATGTTAAAAATGTCCCAAAGGAATCCGGCAAGCATCTCAGCCATTGTAACTGGTGATGAAATGTAATATTTTCAATACGAGCAAGTAGGTAAACTATGTGCCTATGAGCACAGTCACACGACGTGGACACGCTGTATAAGCTGTAGTTTTGACAGCTAAAACCTGTCAAACTGTCATAATTATGACAATTTGCTGGTGTTACACAGGTTTTAGCTGTCAAACACGTCGAGTGACTGTGCTCATAGGCACATAGTTTACCTACTCGAGCAAAAAAGTAATAGAGTGCGGCATTGATGAGCCGAAAGATAAAAAGAGCAAAATCAAGACAATGCTGACTATTTTCTTCGATTCAAAGGCAATTGCTCACAATGAATTCATCGCAGAAGGTCAGACGATGAAGGCCGAATATTATCTGCTCTACAACGATTGTGGGGCAGAAGTCGATCAGTTCGACCGGAATATCGAGAGCCAGGCTGTTGGTTTCGTTGCCCGACAGTGCACCATCGCACAAAGCCATCATGCTACCTGAATTCAGACGCAATGACACGGCATAACCCACAATATCTACTTTGCCTTCTCTTAACTTCAACAAGGCATTCCAATATGCTGTCAAACTAAAACCAATATAGCAGCTTGTAGGCAAACATTTCTCCTATAGATATATTTACTACATTGTTGTTGATTCCGTCTGCGATTATTTCCCAGAAGAGCCAAAAGAGAAGAGCAAAATCAAGATAATGCTGACCGTTTTCTTCGATTTAAAGGGAATTGGTCACAGTGAATTGGTACCAGAAGGTTAGGTAGTGAACGCAGAATATTAGAATTCCACAAAGATTGTGGGTCAAAATTCGAGGAGTTCGGAATATCGAGAGCCGGGCAGTTGGCTTTTGTTGCACGACAATGCCACATCGCACAAAGCCATCACAGTACGTGAATTCTTGGCCCAAAAAAGCACTTTTACAGTTATTGGTTAATGTTGCTATTATATTTTGTCTGTCTACGAGGGAGCGTTTTTATATTCACGGAATGGGGGATAAGGGGTGGAAATAAAAAAACCAAATTATTTTTCTTTTTCAATATATTCACCTGCAAGACGGATACATTTTTCACATCTTTCAATTAATTTATTTATACCCTCATAAAAAAATGATTTCTCTTTATCTGCAAAATACGCCGAAACTGCCTCCTTGACTTCATCCTCGGCAGTAAATTTTTTACCCCGCAGCTCTTTTTTCATTTTCGGAATCAGGTAATAATCACTCGGGGCCAGGTCTGGGCTGTAGGGTGGGTGATTCACAATTTCGAAGCCCACCTTATGCAGGGCAGCTAACGCAACGCGGCTCTTGTGGACGGGCGCGTTGTCGTGCAAAAGCAGCACACCTTTCGTCAATTTTCCCCGCCTTTTCTCTTTAATGGCTTCTTTTAGTCGCTCTAATATTGAAGCGTAATATTCTCCGGTTATAGAAACACCTTTATCTTTATAATCAATCAACAATATTCCTTCCGAGTCCCAAAATACCGTTGCCATGAGTTTCCCAGCTGATTGTGACACTTTAAATTTTTTGGGAGGTGCTGTGTCCTTTTTATGCCACTGCATGGAGTATTGTTTGGACTCAGGTTCATAATGATAAACCCAAGTTTCGTCTCCAGTAACAATTCGACTCAATACACCATCCTTGTCTTCATTACAGAGGTCCAAAAATGCACGCGAACACTCTACGCGCTGTTGTTTTTGCGGCAGCTTGAGCATTCTCGGCACCCATCTTGCGCTGACCTCAGACATGCCGAGATGATCATGTAGGATTTTAAAAATTGTTGTATCGGATACTCCAACCCTTTCTGCGAGTTGTTTCTTCTTTAGTCGAGCATCTTCGAGTACAATTTTCTCAACTTTTTGGAAGTGCTGGCGTGGTCACCTCAATGCTCCTGCCCGGCGTCAGGTCGTCTTCAAGGGATTCCCTTCCTTGTTTAAATAAACTATGCCACTTGTACACCATGGTTTTTCCTGGACAAGAGTCTCCGTAAACCAATGACATTTCATGCATTATGGTCGCGACTGATTTTTCTTGCCTGGTAAGGAACTTTATAACGGCACGATTTTCGATTTTTTCCATATTTCACTTTTCACTCCTGATTATGTTACTTGGTTGACGATAGCTCAAAGACTAACTGTCTAATAACAATGAAACTTCGTATTCATACTAATTATGAGTCGCTGCACAGGCCACGCCCCCAATGCGCCTAATAACCCCCCTACAACCCGCTCATTCCGCGAACATAAAACCGCTCCCTCGTATAATAGAGTTGTTCTCTGATTGTAATAGTTTAGAATATGTTATCACTTGAAGAAGCTACAGTGTAGCGAATCAGTTGTTGTGTTTTCACACGATTAAGAAGTCTTTTCTTTAAGATAAAGTTTTGAAATTACTTAGAAAACACAACATTAATATTGCTTTTAGAACAAAAAACAAACTAGCTATTTAAATTAAGAACAATAAAGAATAAACGACACCAGACAATAAATCTGGAGTTTAGAAGAAATATATATGTAGGTCAGACTGGGAGGGCTTTTAAAGAAAGGATAGCTAATCATTTTTCTGCATACACTAACAAAAAAAACGATTCTGCTTTTGCGAATCGTTTGATTGAATACAACCGTTGTTTTAACGATAAATTTGACATTCTTCATGTACAAAACAAAAGTAAAAAATCACAGACAATTTATTAAACGAAAAAGTAAATCTGAATCAATCGCTTTTATTAAATCTATATCTTCCTAGTTCTCAGGTTTCCCTAATCCTTGTAGTAATCATGTAGGTCACCTTTTGTATACGGCTGTTAATTAAGAAAACTGCCCTCTTTAAGTAAATACATTTAAATTTTCTTCTGTAAAATTTTTACAGTTATTGGTTAATGTTGTCATTATATGTTGTCTATATATAATGAGTTATTCTCTTATTGTAATAATTTAGAATATGTTATCACCTGAAAAACAGCTGTTGTGTTTTCAACTAAATATAGTATAAATCTGAAACAATTGTTTGTGTTTTATTTCCATTGAAAAAATGCATTATTTTTGTCGATCATCCATCATATTCATCTGAGTTGGCTCCGTGCGACTTCTGGCCATTTTCCAAACTGAAATTGGCGATGAGAAGAAATTGTTTCGATCGACTGCAGGCCATTCCAGCCATAAAAGATATTTCGTCAATTTCGTTGAACCTTTGTATTGGCATATAAATTTCTAGATACTTTTCGTGTTAACTGCACGATTCTAATACAATTTCTACTCTTACACTCACATGTAGGCTAAAAATTATACATGTAAATTCAACGAAAGCGTCATACAGCTTATTCTTCTCCACAATATCTCTCAGCCGGTTGTGTTCCGGTATAATTCGAATATTAACACCATTGTGTAAATATACCATTTGAATATGTAATAGTAATCCCGGTGATACATATCTGTAATATTCGAGTATGTGCTTGCATTGAAACGGATTAAGAATAAGCTCATAATACAGAATACATAGAACATACTGTTATATAATACGAGATACAAAGCTAGCGATAGATTAAATTGAATGTACGCAATGTATTATAGTAGTGTAAGTAACGAACAATCGGGCTTTGATCGTAATAATATGAATACAGGAAAAGTTGAAGCGATATTTCCGAATTGTCACTCGTAACTTCGCTCTCTATTTAAAGTCCGTTCGTAATTCATTACGTTGGTAACACGCGTGTCATCTCCGAAACGTATCGTTCCAACTCGGGGTATAATAATTACAACGATGCGATACATATCTGACACAGTGTAAACACGCCAGACCGTCTTATGGAAATAAGCCGTACAACATCAACTAACCTATTAATTATAGTTTTGTCTGATAGTATACCTTTACATGGGCGCGCGCACACACAGCAACAAGTTGAACACACAGGTGTTATTAAAATTAATCGATGGGTAATCGACTACAAGATGTGTGTTGGTCGGTTTAAACTCATACCCATCAAGAGATATGGATATATGACTGAATATTACGAATATAGAAGGAAGAATGCCACTGGCGGCTCGTAAGATATTAATAAAAAGGTAACACAATTAATCGCAATTTTTTCCCCAGTAGAGGCACTAATATAGATGTGTCAAAATTTATTTTTAAGTGTGAGTAGGTATCCTGTTATGTTTGGCGGACATTTTTAATTGTGTAAGCGAAAGGAAAGCCCGATAATTAAACGAGAAATCTGGATGGTGTGGTCTGTGAAGCAACGTACTTTTGCAATGATGGTCAATGTGAAGAATTTAGCAGTCCGTCGAATTCTTCACATTGACCATCATTTCTATCTTTACAAAGTGATCGTTACTCAAAAACTGCCATAACAGGATTATAATAATCGAATACAGATATGTGAAAATTTGACTGATAATCTGCCTGACGGTGCAGTAATTTTATTCAGCGAAGAGGCGCATTTGTGCTTATAAACAGGATAGGCGTTTATATTGGAGTGACATCAATCCTGGGCAGATTCCATAAAGGCGTTTGCATAGTGTGCAGTCAGTAACGAAGGTATCGTGTGGTTACCACCACTTCCAAACGGCGTCTGTCTGGTTCCAACAAGATGGTCTCACAACCCACACAGCCCATAATTTAATGGCTGTTCTGGGGTGACATTTCATGACATGCGCTCACAGAACTATTTTCTCTGGAGTTGTGTCGAAGCTGGAGTGTACAAACATCTCACTAACAGCATACAAGCTTTAAAGAAATAGGTCGCATATCGGGTGAGATGCTATAGAGCAGTGTTTCCCAACCTTTTTTGTGGCATGCCCCACCTAAGCCTTTCTAAAATTCTTATGTCCCTCTATGTAATATATACATAATTTTTAATATTAAAAAATTGAATTGTTCAATTTTGGCACCGAAATCTAGCATTGAATTTAAATGGCCCGGAACAAAACGGTTAAACTCGTATCGAGTCAATTTTCGAATTGCCCCCCTGTGGGGTGTAGGCCCCACGTTGGGAAACACTGCTGTAGAGCGTGATGGGAAACTTTAATATCCGGTTATATATATATATATATATATTGATAATGAACGGCATTGTTTTCAAGATATTTTGTTCAAAACTTTACGAAGTAGACTTTCAGTATTGCTTTTGTAAAACAATAAAACCAATTTATTCAACCCTTTCTAGTTCCGGTTTTATTCATCTTCATAGTTAGAGATGTTTCTCTGCCTCACCTTGTACTATTTTTTTATAAAAAATCATTCTAACTAACCTTGCTTCATTGAAGTTTGTGGCAAGTAAAATGAATGGTGAACATGATCACCAAAACAGATAAACATGTTCGGAAATTACACAGTGTTGCCTTGTTAAAGTAAGTGTAGCCAATTCAAGATACTTCAAAATGATTACTACCTATATATACTTACTATTCCTTATTGTCTTACGGTTTCGCTAATTTTCCAATGATAAAAAAGAGTAAGAGGAACATACTCTGACAACCATCTTCAGATGATTTTATAGACAAAGTTTGAAGTAGGGTAAGTCGAGGAGAGATGGATGTAGAGGAGAGATCACTTCTTGTCATTTTTAGCTTATTGCACCGTCATAAGGCACAGACAAAAACTTCAAAGGGTCATGTCATCACCACGTTTATTTACAAAGCTGGAAGACCACCATTTTAGGATCCATTCGGAAAATGCTCCGAAATTCTCGTTATGCGACAATTGTTTCGATTTGTTTCATAAGCAACACGTGAGTCGAAGCATTTACTTCCTTTGCAAGATGAGTATACATATGTTATTATACATGATCCAGGAACCTATATCAATTAGTCTCACAGATTAGTTTTCCTCGATGTTCGAGGAGAGATGGTACACTTTTTTGGAGGAGAAACGATTCAATGAGGCACATCTCTTTTGTAATATCTTAATAATATGCAACTCATTATTGTCATTTAGAGTGACAATATCGTAGTGCGCTGTATATAAAGAGTAGGTAAAAAAAATAATTTTCCACTTTATTCGTATTTGTGTTTGTGCTTTGCAAACAACTAGACAACAAGAAATAAAACTTGTTGTATATGTTTTTCTTCACAAGCAATAAAATTAAGTTAAAAAACTTACAAGCAATAGTTTTTTTTTTCTTTTCGCGAAATCTCGACTGTAGATGGAAAAAGTGATTCATTTCTCCTCGACTTACCCTATTTAAAATTTCGCATGAATGGAGATGATATAAAAATGCGTAAGATTTTCAAAGGATGGAAAATCGACACCAATTAGGAATTACTGGTAAAGGGGTTTACAGAAGACATGATCGATTGTACAATCCGTTGTACAGCCGTAGTTGATTCGACACTTTAAAGCCGCCTACAGACGAAACGATCGGCTGTACAATCTGTTGTATTATCACAGTTGCTTCGACGGCCTAGGTGTGGAGGAAAAACATCGACTGACTTGTCCTTACGTTGTTATTTTCAACTTGTAGTACGACATATCGTACAACCGATCGTATCGTCTGTAGACCCATTAAGGACTATACTTATCAGTTCAAATTTCTGTACAGTTCTGTAAGGTATTGGTTTCTAAAGATTCTGAAAATTATTAATTGCATATGTTGCACTATTTTTGTTAAAATAAAGAAGCTATGGAAACTAGAAGAACCATTCTGCCTCTATGCTAAAATCGGCGTCTAATTGCTATCTTTATTACAGGGTTCACAAATTCATACGACACATTTTCTACATCGGATCAAATCAACTGTGCCTTTGCAGTTTTTCGAATTAATCCTACAGATGCCACATTCTCATCATCTTGTTCTTTCTGGTAGAGGCGTCTCTCTCAGAATCGTCTGACTCAACTGTTATCGAAGACTCTTCCGCCTTTAGTATCATCAACAGCACCAGGAATAGGCTTCAACATTTTTTCGGAATTTGCAAGATACAAACCAGTTTGCCTAAACTCTAATTCGAGATTCTCTGCCACTTTTGGTCCTGTTTCGCTCCACAGTCTGGCTAATAAATTTAGAAACTGCTCATTCAGGATGTTTTCTTGATCATCATCGAAGGACTGAATAAAATGTGCGACATTGTCCGGAAAATCCGGGAGCGTCGCAAATAGTCTGAGGATTGGATTATTTGCAATAGAATGAGTGCTTAATTCTGGCTTGCTAAGCTCAAGTAGTTTCTTATTGCTGCTTGGTGACGAGTTGAACCTACTTCTTAAGCTGACTTTTAGGAACGCCAAAGACAGGCTATATCATTTCCTTTGCTGTGCATTGGTACTCGCATCAGAGATATCCTGCTTGTTGTGGCTAGTTGCGTCACATTGCACCAACATTGCAATTTAGTGAATATATAGATTTGCCCCTCTCAAGTGTTTATTTAGATCTTTCCGGGCGCAAAGATCTATGGTGTGTATTTCCGCCTGAAAAAAATCTTGCGGATGACCCTATAGCTCTAGAGAGCTCGGTCTTAGGTCCATGAAGCCAAACTTTTGTTTTGGATTCGTCTGTGTACCGGAGAAGCGATCCATTTTCAAATTTAGATCCATCAGAGCTCCATTCTTCGCGAATCCGAAGTAGTTTCATGATGATGATCTTACTCTCTCGAGTGGTATCCACAAACACTGATATAATGATCGAATTCTTGATATACCTACCAGTCTTGTACGCATCACTCATGAAGATCACACGTAAATAATATCCATCACTATTTTTTGATTCCTTTTTGGAGATAAATGATCGTCGGGAAACTGTTTTAACTAAACCTAACAAATTGATGGGTTTGTCTTGACGTTTTGTAGAATGTTTTCTTTTAGGGGGGAGCAGACAGTATTGGATTTTCGATTCCTGCTTCGAGTTTCCTTGCCAGCAAGATATTTGTGGACAACTCTCTCTAACTCTAATAATTTCACACACATTCTACGGTACGGCCAGCCAAACCGTGTCAAAAGTCAATTCTCTTTTGTGTTCTGTATAAATTGGTGAGTATATGATGTATCAAACTGTCAAAAAAAAGAGAATGACAACAATTAATAATCTGTGTCGGTTTTATCTACGTCTTGTCATGCTTCATGTATGTATTATCCGAACATTTCCGAATTTTACACTGAATTATGTATATGCTTCGAAAGAGCTGTCAGAGTTAATGTTAATAATAAATTTTATGATTCCTCCGCTATATTCCAAACAATCGAATATTACCTGCGGCCCCTCCTGCACTAGCCGTCACTGTAATCTACCTATATACATACATAGATGAGAATATCACTTACTCTTCTTGAAGAATATATATCGAGTGGAACCCACACGCTCACGCCGTGGTTTACACGTAGCAAAGGCGACTTCGGAAAAGAGGACCGACTACGTATAAATCATGTCTAATTTAATTTAAATATAATGTAAGTATAATGAGCAAGCGCACCCTCTAGCGGCAAACCCATATCTCTGCGAGTGAGTCACACCTGTAGGTGATATAGTTGTTTAGGAGGAGGTGTGAGAGAATCGTTCTCTAACGCTTGAAACAATGAGATTAAGTCTCACTTGCTGGTGGTGTCCCTGTATTAGATGTATGTAACCGTATGTATGCATGTATGTTAATTCTTGTAATATGAAAGAGCGTTGTGCATAAAATATGTGATATGGGGAATTATTCATTTGTGGTGCCCTGCGAGTGGCCTCAATACTATGCATGTATGCAGTACTCGATGTGAAATACAGGCAATTTACACATTTAAATGGATGAGAATGCGCATGTATGTAGATCTGTTGCGTCCATTTAATGTCTGAAGGAATAAAATAGGCGGTGGGAACCTAATTGCTGGCCGTTGAAGGTTCATTTTTATGAATAATTGATGGATGAAATTTTAAAACACACCATTTATCCTAGAATACTGATCAAATCCGTTTTATATTATATACATCGTCCCCGGTAATACCTATTACATTGTAAAATGAAGATATATGTATCTGATGAGTACCTAGATGGTGCATGGTTACAATGTTAACCCCTATAGGTGTAAGGTCACGAGATGAACTCTTAAAGTTAGCGGCGCGTTTCATCTTCGGAATCCATTACCTCTCTCTTCACCATCTTCTTAACTTAACTCTCGCGTCCCGTTCTCGGTATTCTTCTTTCTTATTAGCTCTAAAAGATATACTTTTATAATAAATTCTAAGCGAACGCTGCACGCCGTGGTACGGAAGAAAAGATACGTTGCTGCTAGAGGTCGAGGGCATCTATTAGGCAAAGAGGAGATGAGGTGATGTGCCCGCGTTACAAGGGAGAAGAGAGTGTCGAAAAGGCTCTATTTACGATGAACGTGACCGAGGTAACGTCAGCGGTTAAAGTAATAAAGCGTGTAATTTGTCAAAATTGAAATCATAACACTTCGTCCGATCCAGCGAGTGTTGGTGCGGTTAAACGTCCAGATGGATTCACGATGGAATCGTATAGCGATTTTGCGCGCAATTATTTTTAAATATTTTTTTTTTCTTTTGCAATCTTTATGTCAAAATTTTAAGAGAAACATCCTGTATATGTAAAGCTATCTTATGTGCAGTATCTGTATGACACGAAAAGAGGTAGACATAAAAGCTGTACGTTGGAGAAGACGAAGAAGAAGATGCGCTAAGCTGACATCTACATAATTCATTAACGTACGTTATCTGCCGTCCCAGAATTAATCATAGTTATCCTAAGTTAAGAGAGACGACCGGTGAAGGTGGAAAATGGCCATCGCAGCAGAAAGATCACACCTCCTATTAGATGTTGCACCTTATACACACAAACATTGTCGCATGCACAAGCCGCCTGCCTCACACATGTTTGGACATTTTTATCCGCGATACCTCGGAACACGTTAATGTACTTCTCTACGCGCACAGAAAAAAATACGAACCATCAAAGAGAGAAAGCGAGAGCTGTGGCGGAGTCTACGAGATAAGTTACACCTAAATGTGTATGTCGCGGCTATAAAGCAATTTATATACGGATTTTTATTCACACTTCGAGATGTCCCCGGGTTCATAAAGTCAACTTTATATTTCTGACTAATTGCCCCGGTCAACGGTGATGTCAAGCGAAAACTGCGACATCGCTTAGACATCGTAAATAGCGACGGATATCGTTTTGTTAGAATCGCCTTGGGGATCTTGGATATATAGCGGCCATTAAGGATTTGATGGTGTTGCAGAGGAATTGAATTACACATCAAAAAGTTGTATTATAATTGATTTATATTACTGCTTCGTAAAAAAAACGAGTTCTGCATGGTAGTGGTTGCACCCCACCGTTATAAAAATTTTCATATCAATTATCGGGTGCTTGTAAAATTTAAATTTATTCGGGAATTATTTTCAGGTATTTTCTTATTATCAGTGTTTATCTGTTTAAGGATATGAGAAGGAAACAGAATCAATATTTAGTCATGTGTCTTTCCAATTTTGATACCTGTAATTATCAAAACACTTCCAACAGTTGACTAAACTACAGAAGCAACCATGTCTTACTGTTTTAGTAATAATAGTAATAATAATAATAAAGGCGGCTGCAAAAGCTGAAAAAAGCCGCCAAATTAATTCGAATAATGCCAAACATCGGCGGGCCTGACCTGTACAAAAGAAGGTTGCTTGTTGGAGTGATACACTCCATACTGCTTTATGGTGGTGAGACTCCTTAAAAACTAAAAGAAATTGTCTTCTAATGGAAAGAGCGCAGCGAAAAGTGCTAATAAGGGCAGCAAGGGCATACAAAACCGCTTCCGCCATGGCCTTGCAGGTTTTACTGAAACTCCTCCCATAGATCTACTTGCGGAAGAAAGGGTGCTCATGTACAAAGGCAAAGGCTTAAGTTCACGCAAAGAACTAAGACAACAGACCCTGGATAGCTGGCAGGAGAGGTGGAGCAGGAATGTCCTGAGGGGTCAGTGGACCAAAACGTTAATACCAGACATCCGAGTTTAGGCCAAGTGCGAACGCAAAAATATAGACTACTACCTCACTCAGGTGCTAACGGGACATGGGGCCTTTCAAGCTTATCTGCACAGAATGAAAAAAGTGTCAAAACACAAGAGTAGGTGTGGGGGCACCTTGGGCGGCCCCCGCCACTCCTACCTTCCGGCAGCTAGTGGGCTAGTGGATATAAACAAGAAGCCGTTCAGTATCTGATAAAAGCTGTTCCATACCTGATAAAAGCCGTTCAGTACCTGATCTTATCGAACAGCTTTTATCAGGTGCTGAACGACTTTTATCAGGTATGGAACAGCGTTTATCAGGTCCTGAACGGTTTTTATCAGGTATGGAACGGCGTTTATCAGGTCCTGAACAGCTTTTATCAGGTATGGAACAGCTTTTATCAGGTACTGAATGAACGGCTTCTTGTTTATATCCACTAGCCCACTAGCTGCCGGAAGGTAGGAGTACCTACGCACAAGTGTTTATATTGTGGCGATATTGACACATCAGCGCGATGGCGTGCTATAAGAGAGGAAACCGGAATCAATTTAGGTCTAGAGATAACACCAGAAAACATGGTAGACGAAATGCTAAAATCAAGGAAAAACTGGAAGAGGATTCCACATGGGATTCGGTAAATAATGACGATAAAAGAACGCGAAGCAAGGGACGGTCAAACTGTATAGACTACGAGATTCAAGTGCTTAATGCTGTCGTGATGTGGAAACCGACGAGTCAGTTCCATGGAAGCAGTAAGAGAGAGCAGAGGGTGGTTTCTTAGTGGGTAATGACCAGATGAGAGTCCCACACTACCATGACACGAGATCTAATCATGGTGTTCATAAAGAATTTTTCCACCGGCAAAATAATAATAATATTTGATATGATGACTATGATTTAACCATTGCATGGTCTGTCCTATATAAGTTTTTTGGCAGCCAGTACAAGAAATGCTATAAACGGGGTTGATATTGAAAGCAAATACAGTACTGTCTTTTATCCTGGTAAAACATATCTGATAAAGATGGAATTATATTTGGCGATACAAATGTTAGGAAAAGATCTAAATAACATTAATAACATTGTCGGTTATATTTTGAATGATACTCGTAAAGGAAATTCACCTCCACGGTTAGCGGAAATCTACGATCACTCCACCAAAATCCATAACGTCGAGCAGCTCGAATTAAACTGGAAATCCAAACCATTACACGGTAAATATGTCTTCGCCATCGAACAGCAACACGTCGATACAATGGCCTCGCAGGCGTAGGAAACTTCTTTGTGGAGACTGCAGGATTTGTTGGGGCCATTGAGGACCAGGTCATAGAGGGCGAAAGCTCACCGAAGAGAGAGAGACGCTGTATCACTTAATGTTGGGCTACTCAGTCATGGCGCTTAAACAATACCTCGATAGGCATTACAGAGTCGCGACAGCTTCTAATCTGCAATCGTCATCAAGTTATTTCTTACTGATTTTACAAACGCAACTTCTGACATCTTTCGGATTGTAAAAACTGTTGTCTTTCTTATTTTAACAGTAGCATCTATCAATATACTTCTCATAGCTGTCAAGTTATAAACGTAGTTATTTTTTTTGATGCTAAGAGGAAGTTTATTGCCTCCTTAGAGCACGTCAGAAGTCACCTCAGAGAATATGATCCACATAATGATTTTCACAGATCCAAAATGGAGCACCATTCACCAGTTTGTTAGGAACATAATGAAGAACAAAGAAGAAGAAGGATACTTTATGATAAAATGTTGTTGCCTACTGTTGCCACTGGTTAAACTATCACAACTGCTACCCCAGTCGACCCCTTCCGCCCCCCTTAGTCCTTTGTCAAGTGTACAGAAACAAGTTTTTGTGACTGATTTGGTTTTTATATTCGGTATCCCACTTTTTCACACAAATCCAGCACAATAAAGACATGCAAGGAGCTCAATGTTCAAGTTTCAGTAAATTGATTCAGCAATTATAGCGTCCATGTTGTTTTTGTGCTTTTACAAGAGAAACCTGTTGAAGAGCGAGATGAGAGTGGTTTGGCAAAAGGATCCAATTCCTTACAAAAAAAATGGACTAAATCCCAATGGTTGTGTTTGAGTGCCAAAGAGTATCTTCTTGTTGGCAAATTCTATTTCTAAAAACCATCATACCAGCATTAAATCTAACGAAAAGAAATCGTTAGTAATCGAACAAGGAAATTTACCGGCGCTATCGTTGACTAAGAACTGTTTGTTAAAATAGTCATAAAGAAGAAAATTCCTGCGATAAAGCACAACTTTTTATAGGTGCCTATTGCATAATAATTTTCCTGTCAACATCGAGACGTCAACGTCAGTTAGCGAGACCGAGTCATTACAGAAGCTCGCCAGAACTCCGAAGCACGTCATTAGAAATACGTCGTCTAACTTTAAAGCAGAAGGAGATTGTTTATTCGCATTGTTCGATGGAAAATTTCCTCATTGCATAGCATCGACTCAAGTGTCAATGTTTCTAAAAGTGAACGTTAAATGTACATACATATAATATATAGGTACCTGTAGATATATGTATAGGTACGATTTTTATTCGTAACATTTTTAGAACAAAATTACACGTGTAGGTTATGCAGCGGCTCACGGTTTTTAATTAAATTGATGATTTATATGGTACGTTCAGCTAATACGTGAGATTATCGTGGAGAAAGTCTATTATCTCCCGCGTGAAACTTTAAGGATGAGCATGCAGGTTGTAGAAACGGTAATCTGGATATATTTTAGTAGATTGCAATCGATTAGAGAATTGATACGTGAAGATCGCAACGCTGGTAAGTAATTCTATATATGGGTATCGGAGATTATTATCTGATCGGAGTATCTGACCCATAAAATTAGTTTGTATGGCTAATTAGAAACTGCTGTTCGATTTTTTCGCGTTTAGAGATATTTAATGTGCTTAAGAACACAATACAGAAATGTGTAGATGACATCGATGTAAGTTTCAAAATGATATATGTACATCATGATATAATACAATCTAAGAATTAGGTGCTTAAGGGATTTTAAACTTGGCAGATAGATTTGTGAACAAGGTGCTGCTGAAAACTATTTAATATAACGCCTCACTGTGAAATTCATATCTCAGTCTTGTGGCTCTTCCTAAAAAGACTCGCTACTGTGGATGGAACTTAAGTTCATCGGCATGGAATAGAGGAACAAGGGTTGACCACCCTAGCTTATGCTGCTTTAGTTTCAAAACTGCGTGATTTCATCGAAGAACAAATGAGGGGAAAGTTCAGACGGGGTGTGCTGTTTCATCAGACCGTGACAAATCCTCTTACCCACAGGAGTTGTGTTTCAATGGCGCCAATTCATAATACAGGCTTCGAAATTTTCCAATAGGCGCTCTGTTCTCCAGATTTGGTCCCTAATTTCATCTATTACCCAAAGTCAAAGAACACCTTTGTGGGATTCGCTTTCAAGACTAGAACGAGTGGTTTGCAGACCAAGGCAAAACATTTTTTCTGAGGGCTTTAAAGCTCTTCACCATCTTTATACCAAATGCATCGACGTCTAAGGGGACTATGTTGAAAAAAAATCAACCCTTCCAAAACGTTGCAATCTATGCCAGGAAGACTAAAAACATAATAATACTCGTTGATAGCTGTGTTAGAATTTGACAGCTTCTAGAAGTAGATCTTTGTACAGTTACAACTTTCCTAATAGTAACATTTTTAATTCTTGAAAAATTATAAAACCTGTAAATGGTTGGAACGTTTTTTCTCGCAATTTGACAGCTGTGAAAATAATGTTTGTTACAATTTGACAGCTGCCAGTAAATATTTAATGATTACAACATCTAAATATGTAAAACGTAATCGACTTCACAGTTCTACAATTGTTAGCTGTGTTTTAGCAACAGAATTATTAAACTCTAAAAAGATACTGTGTTTATAATGTGTCAACCTTCATTGTTACCTCGCCACCCCCGTAGACGAAAGGAAGTAAGCGCTATCATAGTTTCATAGATTTTAGAAAATATACTGTTACGTCATGTAATCATTGTTACCTAGTGACATTTTTAAAAATTAAAAATAAAGTCAGTGTCATTTAGCTGATACCAAAGGTTTAAAAAGAAGGAGGAGGAAAGAAATTAATAGTGACTCAAAAACACGAAATACACATCACGAGAGCAGAGAAAAAGAAAAGAAGAAGAAGAAAGGAGAAGATCGGGCGACAAAGTAGAAGAAGTAAAGAAACGTAGAAAGAGAAGTTGTTTTTTTGACGGGCAAAAATCCTTTATGGACATCAGACCTCGGTATCATTGCCCGATAACGTAGGACTCACCATTCTGGCATTAAAAATCCCAACTTGACATCAGTTCGTTTAGAATTATACAATTTACACAAATTAGATACTTATGCTTTGATTAGGAGGAAGATAGAATCGCTTTGATTTACTTCTATTGTAGTGACTTTCATGTGCTTTCAAACTACCAATGAAATGGCTAATAATATCTTCACGTTTGGCACTACTTTTGTGTGACCGGTGGTCACCTCCTCTGTTTTCCTTTATTCCCCTCCATCTTACTTTATGTTCGCTACTTTCTGGATCCTGTTTTGAGTAATGCCAAAGGCATTTGAAAACATTTTTTGGCACACACGATTACTTTTTTTGTTCTGTTCGCAAGAAGTATTCCACTGATGGCGTGGTATTTTTTTTCTCTACAATCCTGTTTTTTCTATTTTAGTCTTTTCCTTTTCGGAGTAGAAACATTTATATTGTGGGATAATTTAACATTTTGTCTGCAGTAAATTGTGCCATTTTTAGATAACATTAAGCATTTATGTTGTATGTTATAAGTTTTTTTTCCGTCATGGGCGCAAGGGAATTCAAAATTTTCATTATTTGGGAAATGGTCTTGATACCCATAAGAGGAGTGACCCCACCCCTAAACGTTGTAAATAATTAACAACATAACCTATAAAACAACCCTCACAATTTTTTGGCTACCCTGGTTGTATCCTTGCACGTAAACATCACCGTCATTGGATATTGCATTGTCCATTGTAATTTCGAAGCACAGTAGACATACAAGCCTGTCCCTAAAACGAACAAAACAGTCTAAATAATGATTCCCACGTGTTATGGATAGAAATCGTTTTGAATCACCACTCTTGATGGATAAAAGCCAGTTTGAAAAAACTGTTTATTTTTATCATTAAATGGCATATGAATAGAAGCTGTTTTGAAACCTCTAATTGGTGACCTTAAAACGGGGTGTTTTAAGGTCTAGAATGTGACGCCATCTAAAAGTGACTAGTCGAATCTTACGGATAAAAGCTGTTTTGAAACGATTCTCCTCATCTATTGTTATCTTCATTTCCTAAAAATAAATTTACTATTTTCATGATTAGGCGACCTCATACACTTTATGAGACAGTAACACCACCTTGTCCAGTTGTTGGGGAAAATTTGAGCAACTCTTGAACCATTTAAAAGATGTATTGTCTGTCAGTCTGGACGGTCAGCTTAACCGTTTTTGGAAGAATTAGCCATACTATTAGCTATTAAAAACCTGTGAACGAATAATTGGAATTGCCTCCTTTGGCATTTTGGACCCCAACTGGTAAGCCAACTGGTCGGAGTCAAATATGCACCTAACCTAACAAAATTCCTTTTTTGCCTGAGTTACCATTTTGTTTTCGCTTTCGACTCTTCTGTGTAAAATTTGCTTGTGTTACATTTGTGTCTACCCTCTACGTGAAGAATTGGGCTTCAGATTTCTTTTGTAGGAATCCCTAATACGTGTCTTTTGTAAAACTAAAAGAATTTGTACTAGGAACTTGCTTTTCAATTAATTTTTGTAAAAAATGCTTGTGCATTAATTTTGCACCCATGAGACATTTGATAATTTCAAAGGAAATGTAAGTCTTCGTTTCTAAAATCTAGATTGGAATGTAAGAGATGTGCTGTAATGTTTAGGTTGTGGAGTGTAAGTGCTCAAAAAATTGGAGTTTTGACAGGTAATTTCGGCTTTAACCTAGTTAAAGCGGTTATTGCGAAGGCTCATAAGACAGACTGCATGTTTGACTCAATTTTACCAAAACGAGTACTTGACCAAATCTTAAACTGGGCTTCTGAATTATATATAACAGTTCTAAGTACTCTACTTACTTTTCCCTTTCTGTCACTCAAAGTAATTTAGTATGGATTAACGTGACAGATACTCTGATACTATTTCTCCAACATATGTTCACATCTGTTTTCAACTTTATTTCCTATCGGTAAGAATTTTACTTTACATTGAATATCTGTGCTTTTCCAGAACAGGTTTTAGTCAACCATTCAAGAACAACTTACAGTTAAAACGCGCATTTTTGGCAACGTCTAGCCGACTTCCTGGATCTGTTTCACCCAATATGACGTCCACGGCATCATCCATTTTGGACACGACCGCTTTTATATTGTGCAGGATGCAAGTTTTATCTGTTCTGAATGCTTAGAAGTCGTGTGTGGTCTTCGCCAAGTTCGGCGATGCAACGCTGGCGCGGTTAACCACCAAGAAAAAAAAAAGAAATTGCAAAACACCTAACGTTACGTTCCGCGTGCATTTCTTCGATTTTTCCCCGTTTAAAAATTTTAATTATAGAAGACGTAATCACGTACTAAATGGAGTAAGAATCCGTAGATGCGCCAATGCATCGCTAAGAACGGCGTACCAGTTTCAGCTGCCTTTACAGCTAAACCGAGATCTCTAGATATGGTGAACATGTGATGTATCCTCTTCGGTTTTTAAAGACAGGCAGCGAGAAAGAAATGCTGATAGAATGAAAAATGTTAATTCAATTAAGGATAATTAGTGCATTAGTGATTTAATTCTGTGGTGTTTCGATATCTTATAATTATAGCTTGAACCGTGCGATTGGTATATACGGTTGGAGATTGTAGTTCTAGTGAAATCTTACGTAAGATTTGTACTGGAAAACATTTTTTTTAAATAAAAATTTATAGCAGATAATCGAAATAACTGTACGCGTTTGTGTTCTTCCAGGTATTATACAGATAAAAAAAAGAGAGAATGTAGGTTAATTACCTAATAATTATGAGTTTTCTCAATGTTCTTAATAGAAGAAACACTTCTGAACATGTGGATGATGTCATAATATCTTTCATCGATATTTGTGTACACGAATGGTAATGGTAAGTAGTTCTTCTCTCTTATAATTTCGACTGACTTTATTGTACTGGGAAATATCTTCGATCAAAATTCGATAGACTGTGCTTTTGGGAATCCCAGTTTCTTAGTTCATTAACAATTGGTATGTAACTGTCAGATCTTGTCTTTCTTAGAAAATATTGGGTCATACTCTTTTAAAAGCATTCCAAGCACCATGCTGCAAGTCATTTAAAGTCTCTTCAAATTGTGCATCTTGGGATTTCGGTTACAAAAATTTTCTCCTTAACCCTTTCAAAGTCACTGGTTTTCCCTCTTTTTAGGTTAACTTTTGAACAAATATAATTACTTACGCTATGATAAATATTAACGGGTTAGATAGGACGATTCTCTTTATCCTTTTTTTTTTACTAATAATGACTAAATTCGTCGTTATCGACTTTAAAAATTAAATTTCTTTTATATTTTAAAAATCAATTTTCATTACTACCACTTATCTGTTAAGGGTGCGTTCTGGTTTGTCTCAGTCAGGAAAATTGTCAGGATCGGGATTTCGGTTAGATTTTCCACGTACGGGCTGGAATTTCGGGCTGCAAGGGGCGTTCGGGCCTTCGACATGGAAAATATTCTCTGGCTCTGCCTCGGAATGGGACGAATCTGATTCCTGGTGCCTCGGAAAATGAGTTGGGAAATTCTTCGTGGAAATATTTAAATGGAATGGGTCGTATCCCTTTGGAATATGGAGATTTTATTTTATTTAACCCTCGGATAAGGGATATATTGTGAATTTATGGTTGAAATTATGCTTTTTAGTTTGTTGTTTACTTTTCAGAGTGAAAATGGACATAAGTCTGGATGCGTTGGTGGTTCGGACGCGTCTGATTTTTGATGACAAGGCGTACACATTGCCTAATGAATTGGGTCTTTTGGGTTGGATTCTCGGAATCAACGAAATTAATTTAAGACAGATGGGACCGAAATCTCTTCGGTACAACACTCAGGACAACGAGTACAATCTTTTCCACCCGTCGGAGATCGAAAATTCGACAAACGCCCGGCTCGTCAACGCTGTTTCTACTGTTACAACTACGTAGAGCACAAGAAACCATAATGTCTTCTAATATTTTACTTATTATATAACTGTAATAAATAATTAATGCAAACATACGCTGTAATCTATGTCTCTATGTGTTTGATGTAAGTGTAGTACCAATATGGCCTGTACCCCACTGCCTCAATGGTGAAGACGGACAGCTTTCAAACTCAATTTCGAAGCTTCGATAAAAAGACGCCATTCTTCTGGGTTCTGTTGATGACCTAATATCAGCATCAAATCATCGACATTATTGCCAGATTGAAAGACCCTCTTCGGTTGAAAAATACTGTGACAGTTCTTTCTGCCGATTACGATACACAGAAATATGTGTTTCCGGAGCTAATTGGTTCCATTCTGGAAGTCTAGATTCTAGTATTTCTGCTTGGGTTTTTGACATGTTTAAATCTTAAATAAGGTCATTTATTTCTGACTGATTTACTAACAAAATAGCTTTCAGTATTGTGTGATTTAATAATCTTGCTAGAGATATAAAAGACATATTCTCAGATTAAAGATAAGTAATTCAGAAAGGACAGCTTGTGAATGTCACCTCATATAAAATATGATTCCTATTTTAAAATCCTTCGAGTGGACAAAAATTACATAATGGATAGGTACCCTATAGGTAAGAGATGTCGTAATAATAAACGTAAAACTTTTATTTAGTAATCGTGTTTCTTCTTCAGAGTATAATAATATAATGAAAGATGGCAAGATTTCGATGATTAACGCTAATGAAATTTAACCTCTCTGGCTTAACAACATTTAATTGCACATTTATAAAACGAACATTATTCAAACGCTCAAACTCGTTTCCTTTTTCGGTTAGGATTTTCACATTTAAGCAAATATAAATTATATTAGAATATGCCCGAAAACCTCGTCTACACGAACAAAAATACCTTATATTAGTTAATTTATCCTTATCTCGCTCGAATAATTAAAAAAGAAAACATAGAAGAGGGCAGAGGTTAATGGATACTAGTATAACCGATAAAATTTACATTCTACCGATGGTATTTTTATTGATTCCAATATACTAGAATACTTAATTATACGTAAGGATAGGGAGACTCGATGTATGTATGTATATTATGGTAAATGTAAGTATTGCTACGTTTCCAACCTTAATGAAAATTAGATTTCGGTGTACTGTAGCGTTTTTAATACAATTTAAACGATCGACGTAAAGAATCCCGACCTTACAAATATGTATTTTTATATCTCTTGTAGGAGCTGCGCTATCATACCGACAAAGGTGAGTTCGGTATCACGTTTCTGTAATATTTGTAATTCTAATTTCTCTCTCTATGTGTGTGTGTGACATGAGATTTCTTCGATCGGTTTTCTTTATACAATTTTGTAAAACGTCGGCTGAATTAAGTGTTTTACCTTGTTCTTTTAATTATTTTCAGTCATCATCTAAAATGTGGATTGAGTTTATTTTGTCGGATATACATATGTATGTACGAGAGTCATTTTTTAAATTTTTACAAAATCTTTATTGTTTATTCACCATTATAGTCTATACACTTTTGCATCCGTACGAACCAGTTCTCAAAAAAATATTTTCCACCCTGAACATCTGAAGAAACAAGGTTTTCAAAGGCTTCGGCTGCTTCTTGAGGCACTGTCCACGCATTGTATGTTTCAGAGTTGAGAACAAAAAGAAATCAGTCGACAAAAAATCAAATGAATATGGATAATGAGACATTATTTCAATGTTTTTTTACTTCAAATAGTAAACTGTTAGACGTGCTGTATGGGAACTCGCATTGTCGTGATGAAGAATAATGCGATGTTTTCGGTTGTTCTTCCTGATTTCGTCTATAGCTCTTAGCAAACCAATTACTGTATACCATTCAGCGTTAACAGTTCTTAGATCATCTAAAGGAATTGACCGATCATTTTCTTAAAAGTGCTCCTTGCACGAAACAAGTGTGGGGTTCGGTTCGTCTTGGATCACCCATACACGTAAAGTGATTGCTGGACCCCAAAGGGGCACCAGCTGCCGACCGACCGTTAGGTATGCGGCAAAAACAGGGAGGTGCACACACTCCTCAGGACAAAGAGGCACGAAACCAGTTGCCCGCACGAGACCGACACCTCTCGGAGAGGCCCGGCGAACCGGTGGGCTCCTCTCCCCCGTGCTACCCATGTTAGACAAGTTTTCTTGTCAACGTTGGACGGGTCACCGTTGGAGACGCTTTAGCGAACTCCTACCTCACATCTAACCCCACGGGGCCTAGGCCTCCTTGCGGATGGCGACTATCGGCCAAGCGTGGGAAACGGAATCTGGCCGTGAGGTACAACCAGCCCGCCCGTGAATTAAGCCTGAACTACGGGGACGGCCGGGCAAAAGCCCTACCCCAAAATGCCAACCGCGCCAACCCTTTCGCCCCCTCCGGCGATCAAGTATCCGCGGCAGCTACAGTGAAACCGTAGGGTCCCAGAATCACCGAGTTGTTTTAGGATGAAACCGAAGGTTTCCCCAACCAGACAACCAGCGGGCGGACTACTCCTCGGCGAACCGACTTTTATCCTCCCCTACTATCTTCGCCAAATTCTCTCGCCACGCCCGTTTCCCTGAGTGTGGCCACCAAGGATGGGGTAGTGCAGCTGCAGAGTTCTCTAGGTAAGCGCCGTAGGGTGCCTCACTTACCCACCGTATATTCCGACGGTTAGCGGCCGGACTGCCGGAGCGTATGCCCATGCTTACGCCCAAGAATCCTCCCCTATATACGAAGTCTACTCCCGCCACGCCCGTTACCCTGGAACTATGAAACTAGGGATGGGGTAGTGCAGCCGCAGAGTTTTAAGGGTCGACGCTATAGGGTAAACGCCGACCCGTAAACGCCGACCCGGATCACCCATACAATAGATTGTTGCTTGGTTTTTGGCTCATACGCATATATCCATATTTCGTCACCTGTGAAGATTTGTATACAGATTTTACGAATCCTACGTCAAATTTTTTGTGCATCTCTTTACACCAATTGACACAAGCTACCTTCTGTGCTTCGGTCAAGTAAAATCGTATCATTGTAAGTCACATGTCCATCGTGTTCTATTACTTGTCGCACAGCATCGATGTTTTCTGTAACCACAACAGTTTTTGGTCGATCTTTACGTGATTTATCGCTCACTGAGGCACGACCACGACGAAATTCTGTAAACGAATTGTAAACTGTCTTCTCTGATGGTACTTCATTACCAAAAGTTGACTGAAGCGATATAATGCATTCTTGTGGTGTTAATCTCCATTATTTTACAAACTCACTGTCTTAAAGCTGTCACTGTCAACAAACTACTGACCTACTGACTCGATTTCTAAGCTATCGCGGATTTCTCATTGACATATGTCAAACTTTAAGAATATAGATGTTAAAAGCACCATCTAGTGGTCCATTTTAAAAATATAAAAGATGTCCTTCGTATACATATACACTGTTGTGATGAAGTTTAGAACTATGGAATGGAAGAACTATAAAAGGGAAAGATATGATATGCAGTCCCCGGATCGATTTTAAAAGAGGAAAAAATATATAATGTTGACTTTACAACAAAGAATTTATCTAATTCAAAGTTATGGAACTGGTGAAAAGTGTTACCAAGTTGTTATTAGAAAATTCAACGAAAAATATCCGGAAGTTACCATTTCAAATGCTGGAGCAAAAAACTTGGTGACCAAATTCCTTAAAACAGGCTCGGTTTTAACCATTAAGAAGTCAAAGATCTTCAGCTCTCGTCCTTTATTCCGCAAGAAAAGCTCCAACCTTGTCTTTAAGAAGGAGGGCAATAATAACAGGAATAAGTAAATCTCATTTACAAAAAATATTTAAGGAGAGCAAAATTTTACCATTTAATTTTATGCAATTTAGGCAAGCTTTAGAAAACGACGATGAAGCCAAACGTATGGATATTTGTTTAGAAATGGGCTATATAGAGTTTTGCAAGATTCAAATGTTCATAAACGAATTATGTTCTCCGATGAATCAACCTTTTCAACTAACGGAGTCGTTTCGTTTCAACATTACCGGTACTGGAGTGAGACGAGTTCAAACTTTAAAATTACTTGCCGCAGATAATATTTTAAGAAAGTTAATGTGTGGTGTGCGGTTTTGTATAATGGCATTATTGGTCCATATTTTTTTGATCAAAATTTAAACCGTAATTCATATTTGGAAATGTTGCAAAATTGTTTGCACGATGGGTGTTCTGCTCATTATGCCATTGTTCGGCAGTAGCTCAATACAGAGTTCCATGATAACTGGATAGGAAAAGATGGTCCCATTTTATGGCTACCTAGAAGTCCTGATCTTACAATAATGGGCTTTAATCTGTGGGGTCGTTTAAAACAAATTGTGTACAGTGAGCCACTAGACAATGATAAAGAACAATTAAAAATAGGATACAAAATGCAGCCCAGTCCTTATCAATCTCAGAAATAAGACGCTGTTTAGAGCTCGCATTGAAAGCTGTGCAGAAAAAAGGAAGAGCATTATTTGAATAAAAAATTAATAGTTTAGTTTTTTGCGAACTTTATTTTATTTTACCATTATTTGTTGAATTTATTAAATAAAATTTGAGTTCAATTTGTATATTTTCTAACAAGAAAATTATGTTATCTCGAGAACCGTTCGAGTTAAATAAAAAGTAATTTGTGTTTTGGGGGTTTGAAAACGAGCAGAGTAAATCATCAAAATAAAAAAAAATCCTCTTTTAAAGTCTATCCGGGGACATACTGTAGATTATAAATTTAATCCAACAATTTAATGAAACTGGGCTAAAGGATATTCACAGAAAATTCTTTGAGGGCTTCTAAAGTTTGAAAGCGATGTTTGGCATATTTTGGACTTGAGATAGCCCCTCAGAAATAAATCACATGGCGTCAGGTCTGGCGAACATGGTGACCATCCAATATCACATCGCAAAGAAATAACATCTCCAGGAAACATTTGCCTCACCAATGCTGACCAATACTGACATGTTGTGTAGGTTATGGCGCCATCTTGTTGCAACCACACATTTGCAAGGTCATTAAAAAGGTCGTTTAGATTTTGTTGTAGGAAGTTACGGAGCCTGGCACAGTACAGGCTACCACACAGCATACCACGCTGTTACTTTGGCACTATAGAATCGTCGTTGGTGGAGTTGAAAAACGTGCAATGTTCAGTGAATCAGTGAATTCGTCGCAGAATGGTCCATAATTCGACAAGTTTGACCAGAATATCGAGAACTAGTCAGTTTTGTTGCACGATAATAAACTATCGCACAACAATATATCTCACAAAATACATTTAATTAAATTGGTGCAGTTATGATTTACAAAAAAAAAAAAACTGAAAACATTTTCGTTACGATCCCACCCTTTATTTCTGGCCACCGTATTTTATTACGACCGACTTTTACGATTAAAACGAGATGAAATATTCGTCTGGTACGTCATCGGATCGCAGTTAAACCACGTCGAAACGATCTGATATGTGTAGCAGAGCACACCGCGATGGAATTTTAATTTTTATCGCTATATAGCAGTACCGATGATATCCCATTTTTAGGTCGTTTCCAGATCCTCTTTTATAGGACCCCCGCCGTTAGATCAGACCAAGTTGTACGGTCTCGTTTTATATTATACGACGTCTCTCACCACTGTCCAACCTCTCTAAAACCGAGGGGGTTGTATATCACTCGGGTGACTTGTTACTCCTGTCCGGATACTAAACGTATAGTTTGTTCTATAAGTAATGACACATACTGTGTAATAAGTAATTATAATATAAATATTTATTGGAGGGGACACTAATTAATTACAACCTAATTCTGCGAGTATTATTGAGCTATCCATCTAATTACGATAATTAATTTTAATATATTTCAGGGGACATTAGATTTCGAACGGTTTGTACCTACATGAAAGTTCGTATAGATATACATATATATCCTGCGATGACGGTGAGTGAACTGCGATGTTGGGGACGCGCAGATGTTCCAAATAACCGTGACATAAATCCAGAAATAATTACACGAATTAACTATAATTCATTTCATGTAGTACGGCGTTTAAAACGTTGGATATCTGCTGTAAAATTATTATCAGGCTACCCTGAATGAATTCCACTGTGAAATTTATGTCGATGGTTCTTTTAAGATATATAGGGCGATCGAGTTTTTTTTAAGTTTTATGGTCGATTCGAAATTCCACAGACCCCTATGTATTTTTTTATAGATGTGTATGGAAAGACTATAATAGTATATTTTGCGTTGTATAATATATAATATTAGGCTAACAAAAATGGGATAGAATTATCTCGGTTTAAAAATATTAAATTTGTTGATTATAATCAACCAACAAACAACTCATAGTGTAATTGGTGCTCTTGCTGTCAATTTTTAATTAAATTTAAAATGGTCTAGGAAGTAGATTTCCCCTCTGTCTGAAGAAAGACTGGTACACTGCTTCCTGTACGGAAGAGAAGGGAGTCAACATTTTGGATTAAGTTTCTGCAGGCGAAACTTGCTGGTATTGACGGAAATCTTAATTTTCCTGTTACATGACGCACGGTTCGCATTGGGTAAGCCCTTAACGTTAATTATGAACTTGGCTAGTTTTAAAAAAACATGACAAAACTCAAGTTGACAACTATAGGCTTATTTCAATTCTTTCCAACTCTACTAAAGTATTTGAAAATGTAAGCTACTGCTGCTTAAACCAAATCTTACGATGCACCTCACCAGCATGGTTTCGTACGTGGGAGCTCTTGAATCTTGGAATGATTCTAATGATGGTCTTCCTTTGAGTTTGACATCCCATATAGTTGATCTTTGCATTTCTGTCTCTAAAACGTTGTGTTTCGACTTAAGGACGTGCAAACTATTCAATAATCTGTCTGTTTGTTATTAATAAGCTTGAATGTGCATAAATCGTTTGATCCTTGCATTATACTTATTTTCAATTAACCATAGAAATTGCACAACGACGCTTCTTAACTACGCGACTGTTGTAATTAAACAATTTCTTTCATTAATAGTTACAAAAAAAAAGGAGACAAGTCAATTTATTTCATATTATATTGATTATTTTTTAGACTAATTTTGGGCTGAATTATAAACCTGATTTTTTTTTCTATAGATGTCTTCTTAATTTACATCTCACGGTCAAAGGTAAGTTCGAATTAAAATCATCGCTTGGGGATATTTATTATTTTAATTAAGGGAAGGTCGGGTGGTATCGGTCACTTTCTTCTTATATTTTTTTAAGATTGCTTGGAACTTTAATACATTGAATAAAATAAAAGTTTAATATCTTAAGTAAAAGAATTATAAACATGACTTAGTTTGAAAAAGTATTTATAGTTTTGTTATAACAAAACAAAATTTATAACAATTTCAACTTTTGTAAAAGTGGAGGGTGGTAACGGACAAGAGTTAAATTCTGGAGTACTTGTTACCGGACATAATTATATGTACATATAGTAGGTAAAGTGGTTATTAAATAGAACATTTGTGCAAGAATTTAAATGATAATAAACATAATGATGTAAACGTAAACTAGTTGTTATTAAACAGCATTTTGAAGCGATAAACATAAATTAGAAATTAACACAAAAGTAAAAAAGATTATCTTCAAGCTGAGCACACTGTTCATGTCACAAGAATGGCACTGGATCCAATCTTCATCAAATGTTTCTGCGCATATGATGCAAGCTGTTGAAGAGGATTGTCTTTCACAGCCATCAAATTTGAATTTTTTTCTTACAGGTTCTTTTGTTTCCGCTACACCATCAGAGATTCTCGTCAATTTAGGTTTACGTTTTTTCTCTTCTTCGGCAAAATTCTGTTCATTTTTTATTTTTTCTCTTGAGCTAAAACTTTTTTTTGCTGAACTAGGGTTCTTTTGGATTCTTTTATGGCTTTCTTCTCTTCTGATTTAGCTTTCTTGTCAATATCTAGAAGTTTCGTCCTTACAAGCTGGTTTTTGTAGGGAATTGAAGTTAATATCTCACTACTCACTACGAGCCTCCCTTGTCTTGTACTTAACACTTGAGGTGAAATTTGATCAAGAACCATTTGAAGGTAAGGGTTACTATTTTGAAGACCAGAAATCGAAGGCTGATAGAGTAGGTCAATTCCAAATGATGCTCTGGCTCAACTGAGACTGAAGTCTGTGGCGTTTGAAGGATAATTTTTTCGTTCGTGATCTGTTGAGTTTCGACTGCTTGTTGAGGGAATTTCGACTTTCCCCTGCGTTTCATTACTTTTAGAAGCAACGAAATCCAAGTCATTAAAAATATTTAGATCCAATGGTTGTATGCCAGTGCATTTGAGCCCTGATTGCGCTAGCTGCATCCTACATGTTTTAGAAAATACAGCATTTACGATACCAGCAAGGGCTATTTTTGAGTTAGGATATTTTCTCACCCAAACTCCGCACGCATCATTATGTGCGTTCTTGAAAGGCTTCATAATGGACTGATCAAGAGGTTGCGACGTGTGTGGAGGTAGATTCAACATGTGCAAGTGATTGTCTTTGGCGAAGGAAATTACATCTAATGACCATCAGCGATTAGCAACACAGGATTTGTTTCTGTTGGGTTTACTCGATCTACAAATACTTTTAACCATTTAAGACATCCCTCCTTGGTAATCCGGCCACTTGTTTGTCCGTCAAATGTACTGCCAGCAGAGGCATTAAGTCATTGTCGATTCTTACCCGAGAGGAAACAAATAATGGGCTTATAAATTGGTTCCTCCCTCGTTCAGTCAGAAGTCAGTTTTCCAAATTGTTTTTTCCCTTTGACTGACATGTTACTTTCTAAATAAGTATATTTCATTTATATTATCATTTTGGAAGACATTAAGTGTTAAAGAACTTTTGAGCCATTTATTTGGTTGAAGAATGAAATTGTTTTCTGTGGCGCCTCCCAATGTACTGTCCGTATTCGCAGCTTCGTATGTATCATCTGCAGAGGATCTTTGTGATGATGTTGTTGTTTAATTACCAATAGATGGCAGCACCGAATTCAGTGTCACATTTATCTGTTGATTAGATTTAGATTTAGATTTAATTGAGGGTGGTATTGCGCTGCAACCTATTGATCTACTGTGCCTCTTTGCATGTGCTGCAAGCTGCTGAGGTTTGCCCGATCTCAAGGCTCCCCATCCATTATAAGAGCTCTAATAAGCTACAATGCTGTGAGGGTTTTACAAAAGGTATTTCTTCTTCGTCTATGACATCTTTGCCAAGATAATTAACACGTGTTCCAGGTTCTCATCCTTCGCCCCGCAGAACCTGCAGCCGCTATTCTGTTTCAGACTGATCCTTGTCCCCAATATGCTTCTTGCATTTTCAAGTAATATCTTGGAATGTCTGATACTCTGAGCCTTTCCTCTCTATTTTTGAGTTCTTTTTTGTAGGTGCTCATCTCTATATCGTAAAACGGTTTCGATCCCAGCAACGAAATTGTGGCAGCTGTTCTTGCTAATAGGTTAGCTTCAGCGTTGCCGCTGATTCAAATATGTTCTGATACCCAGTATAATGCAATTCTGTTTTCTTTGCCTACATTGTTTAGTCTACTACGGCAGTCAATTTCGAGCTGATGTTGTTAGAATTCAGCGCCATTATGGCTGCTTGTGGTTCCTTTCTCCTCTCTCTTTTATTACATAGTAAAAAAAAATCCAACAGATTTCACACGGTAACGGTTATGTTAGATTTCTAACTTTATTAGACTATGAGCTTTTAAAGCTTATCCGTAAGTACCATAGGTATCCACCGTCTTTCAGTTAATAGTTAATATACATGCTCCCATTGAAAATCGTTTATATAATTTGTTTTGACAAATACCCGATGTAATTTCATTGTGAACCGTGTTCCTAATTTATTCATTCATCCTGCGAGGTCCGTTTATAGATCTCCACAATTCCCCTCAGCATGCATAAGCGATAATTCCAACGATAAATCTCGCCGATCGTAAATTGGATGGTGTGAGCTCGGTAGAATGGACCTGGCTTTTGGCTCTCTCAGCACGTCCGAGGACATGCTAGTTACCTTAAATTGTTAATTATGTATTCAAAATAGCCAAATATTTCGAAACGCGGTCACAAATTATCGATACGGGCGCAGCGGGTATCGACCACGTCGACTCGTAACAGGCCCTCAGCGAATACAACAGAACGGGTCTGTACGGTCCGAAGGAATTTATGGAACCTTCGCCATTGACATTAGACCCCGACACACCTGGTACTAATTGATAATATATCGTCCGATTTTCGTAAATTAGTATTATTTACGTCGAAATATAAATCTGCTGCCAAATGATGAGGTGATCTTTACTGGCGAGGAGATTTATATTATTGAAAAGTCATTTTGTTAAATGCATTTTAGTGGTTCTCTCTGGTGTTGTTTTACGTGGATTTTAGATCGATATATAAGGAAATATTCGATTGTGAAAGGCATTTTTCCTTCGAAATTTATCTAAGTATATGGAAAAGCTTTAAAATTTAATGGCTCATCTCTTTTGGTGATCACAATTAAACCAACCTGATTATCCTTTACGTCTTCGCGCATAAATATTACGTCCAACGACCGTTTAATTTACGATCTCACATTTTATTTTTTATTTTTACAACCTGCTATAACATCTCGAAACAGACGATAGAAATATTAAACGTTTTAGAAGAGATGACGGGAAAAAAAAAACATTTTCAAACTTGAACAATAAAGCGGTGGACAACAGGCGAAAAGAGGTACGCTTTATTTGCATAATTGTAACAATATTTACAAAACCCATACATAACTTTTTTAACGATCTGGATTCTTTCGCTCCACAATAACTTGATGGGCTACAGATTGCGGTCTTAATGTCAAATCCTTAAAAGAGTCGACATAAACTAAATTATTTTACTGCTCTGTCGTTTTGATTTTAATTATTTTCGCTGAAATCTTGATAGAGGTTGTTTACGGCTTACACAGTTTTCGTAATTGGGAATTTTTGTCGAAACGTTTATATTGTTGTGTTTCGTCAGAGATGCCAACCTTGATCTAGTATTTGTAAAATATGAGTGACGCGTTGATTTCTCTCGTGTGCGCAAATAGTTTTGAATAATATTAATTTTTATAGGAAATTAATTTTAACGTTCAAAACATTGTAATTAACACCTAACCGTTTCGATGATCGATGTTCTACTATTAAGAATTTATCCTTAATCTGATAGCTTTACAAGTTTTTTTTATTTTCGAGTGCGACAAGTGACATTGACATTTGACAAGTTAAATTTCCTTCTTTTACTATAAATTTTTTTCCAACGTTGTGGTAATTGGCCTCCGCTGCATAATGATAATGCACTGGCATTGTCACTGTTTTGTAAATGTTTAGTTTTGTCCTTTTTGTGAGTACTTTACTTTTTAATAATTTCTTGTTCGCGTGGAATGCTCTATTTGTTGCGATTATCCTTTCATCAATCTCTGTTCTCCTTTCTCAACTGCTTGCAACCGTAATACCCAAGTACTTAAATTTATCTACCTCCTCGAATTCGTAGTCTCCAATCTTTATTATTCTATGTTCACACTCTTTTCGGTATCTCAATAATTTTGTTTTATTTTGATTTATTTTTAGTCCTAACTTTTCGCTCTCTCCTGCCAATTCTACTAGCACTTCTTCCATTATTTTTCTTTTCTTTGTTATCGATACTATATCATCGGCATATGCAATTTTTTGGTGTCCACCTGTTCTTATATTTCCTTTTTACATTCTTCTCAATATGTATTCTAACGCCAAATTAAACAAATTTGCCGACAACTAATCTCCCTGCCTTACTCCTTTGTTAATTGCAAATTTTTCGGTTTCTGCCTTTTGTGTCAGTATGCTTGCTCTTGATTGATTCATTGTCACACATAACAATCTTCCGAGTTTTGCTTGTACTACTAGGTGCTTCAATGGTATAATAACTTTATCTCCTCTAATCGAGTCGAAAGCTTGCTCAGAATCTATAAATAACATTTCTATGTTGTTCGTTGGCATTTTCCATTATTTGCTTTATGATATATATGGCATCTATTGTCGATTTTCCCTTAGTAAATCCACATTGGTACTCTCCCATTATATAATATTGTTTTATTGTCCAATTGTGCAAATTGTCTTTGGATTAGTGTTGAGATTATTTTATATACAGCCCTTTCTTGTGAATTGTTACGATTTGTCCTACTTTCCATTCTAATGGACGGAGGAAAAGATGCCTAATCTTTTCCTCCCTCCATATTTTTTGTATAAGTTCATACACTCTTTCATATAATTTGTCTCCACCGTATTTTATTAATTCCATATTTATGTTGTCCAAATAATAATAATTATAATAATTATTAGATTATTAAGACAATCATTAATTTCTATTACTTCGTCCTTTGTTGGGGGTGTCAATTTCTGTTCGTCGTTATCTCCTTCATTCTCATCAATTTCAATTACTTCATTGCCGCTCTGGGATGTGTCGTTTAGCAGTTCCATAAAATGGTCGGTCCATACTTGTCTATATTGATCTTCTTGCTTAGACGGACGGCCATCCGTGGTCATCGAGTTTTGTCTTTCACAGCGTTTTCTTCGCCTTTCTTTCTCCACTCCGAGCTTGCACGCAGCAGACCAAGGTCCTCTTTACTGAAGATGGGAGTGTGTCGTTTTGTTGTTCGGTAATATACAGAGCCACTGATTTCTTATAAAGACTCCGGAAGCACCGGGGGTGTTTACTTATCATATTAGAAGTTCGTAAGTCCGAGGAGTCTAACATCGTATAATCCCATAGCATAACAGAACACCAACGTGTGTTACCAGTAAAGGCTGGAAGAAGACAACCACGAAACAGGAAAATAAAGCCAGAGACCGGACAAACGGAGAGAATAAGGACGAAAAAAAAGGTAATTGTATTTCCAAATATGAGACGAGCGTTTGGAAGATCCGTTTGGCAGCGAGACAATTGAAATTTCAGGAGACGAAGAAGAAAAATCTATCGCGAGAAGAAATTACCGTACGGAAGGGAGAATTAGGAAGATATGAAGTGATTATACGTAAAGGCGAAGAAGACAAACACAATATTACGGAAGTACAGCATAAAAGACAGGTACTCTAAAAAGACACTAGGAATCAACAAATTCCGCGTAACAATAGCCTGTTTTTGGATGTAGTCTTCAGTTTACACAATAGGTTACACACATCTGTAGAAAATAGAGCTTTTAACTCCGAAATCACGATCATTTCCATCTGTATACTTGGAATATTCTGCATCAGAATTTAAAATAAAGAATATGTTTAAAAAAACATACTCCTATTATTTAATCAATTTTTGTAGTAAATTAATATATAATAAACTTTATACGCGCTAAAAGTGTACACAACAGTTATCCGGGCCCAAAACATTTTAATTGACCATCAACCTGTGAACCGGCGACTCTGACATAATAATATTTATTAATCTTTGTCGCGAAGAGAGGCAGACCGGACGCGCCGGAATGCCAAAGCACGCGTGCTTTATTAACTCGACGTGATTTACTCGAATACCTCCTGTCCTACGAGCCTCGACGTATTAATCAAACGCAAGAATAAAATAACTATATGTGTGTACACGATCCTGTGTACACCGTGAAATGAATGGCGTTTAATAAAACCGTTTTTAAAGTTTATTAATGTCTTAGAGTAAGACTAACACACGAGAATCCTTTTTTTTATTTTTCGACTTATGTTTCGACTCCAGTATGAGAAGAAATTCTTTGTTTATTTCTCACAGATACTACCACGAATTAATAGATTTTAATTTATTTATATCGATTTAGAAATTGACGAAATAATAAACGTCAAAATTAGGTATAAGGTAGATAAGCACTCTTGAAAGCAGATCAATTTATTTTCTTAATTGCCGCGAACGATTCAGCCTGTCGTTAACAAATTTCACTACTGATATATTATCGCGTAATAATCACGTTGGCTCTCAATTATTTTACGGTATACTGTTATTACTATTATTATTCGGTTCAAACATTTGCGATACCAACGTTGAATAATGGCTGCAGGTTTTCGTATATGGTTCTCCGAGGCTTGACCCGATTAATCATTGTTTAAGTACAAAAAGGTACCGTTTCGATAATCGTCTCCTTTTTAGCGAATTTATTCATTGTTTCATTACATATTATCCTGCATCAAAAATGTATCTATTCTGTCGAATTCAAGGAGATTATAACATATAAAAAGATATCTTGTCTAACATAGAAGAAATGCAATTAATTAAATCGCGTAAGGTTAGGCCATTACCTATCGAATAAAGTTGAAAGTTATTGCTTCGATGGACTGAAAAGCGAACGCCCATAAAATGTAGAATTCCCAGGTTTAATATGCTTAAATTACCAAACTGAGCGGTTATCTGTGAGTGAATACTTTAGTGTACCACTTTTAATGAAAGTAAAACTAGTTTCGTCTCTGAAACGATGTGGATTACTTCGAGTGTAGATGCATGTATGTAAGTGGTTCTGTTTTATTTGTGGAATATCTTGTATGAAACGGCTGTTGTGTTGCGTAAGAACAATTAGTTATTTCAAGAGGTTTTGAATATGTTATTTAATAATTATGGTAGGAAATCAAAGAAATTCTTTGAAGCGACTGCTGTGTGTTTGCGAGAGTCATCGAAGACGAAACTGTGATACGAAAAGCGCAGTCTATTGAATTTTGAAAATTATTACAAACTATATTCTGTTCTTCTTTCTTCTTCTTCTTTACAATTAGGGTTAGACACCTAGTAGTAGTAGTCCAGGTACTTGAGCTGGGTGCTCTTTTTACCATCCCTATCAAAACTCTCACTTCCACTTCAGCAGTTTAGTGTCCTCCAATATCTTGCCCATTCGAAGCTTGAGTAGCCTCGACGGCTCTAGTAGATCCTCTCCGAAATGTTTCTGTCTGAGAACTTTCAATTCCTCACATGTGTAGATTACATGACATGTAAACTTGTTTCCTCCTGTAACTAGCATCTCTCTCTCTCTCTCTTAGGGGACACTGTCAAATTATTATTATTATTTTTTTAATGTGTGGTGGGTGTTTAGTTGCAGTGACTCCGTAAGCTGTATCGCTTGTCTGGCTATCACTGCAAATCTCGCGGTGTAGTTTGTGTGTGTAAGTTGTGTTCAATAGCTTTGTGACAGCACCATATCGCCTTTTATGATGCCGTGCTGTTAATCACGTTGCTCTCAACAGCGAATGGCAAGTCGATAACGGATTAAATTCTCTGAAAAAATGTCACCGTCCCTCCAGAGAATTGAACACCGGCACCTATCGTCCTCTCACAACGATAGTCAGCCACCTAACCACTGCGGCCATCGACCCAATAATCGTCTTGTTTTTTATTGCGTCTAAGCTTCAGTGCGGAGTTTACCTTCAGTCGACCTCCATTTCCTTACACTTCTTTGTCTAACCAAAACCAAATCTCTGTTCTAGTAGAATTCCTGGTGATTCCACATACGAACTCTGGTCCTATGAAGTGTTTTTTAGAACCCTCCTCGGCTAGTCCATCGGCTATAATATTGTTTTTAATATTCTCATGTCGGGGCACCAAAATCAAAGGTACCCTGTTGTCTTGTGCCAGTATATTGAGGTACTGTTTGCAACTTAACTGCCTTGATAGCGGCCTGTTTGCTTCTCTCCTCGTTTAGCCTCCTTTTTGCAATCTGTTCTCCGCAGGCTGCTATTGCGAATACTTCTGCTTGCAAGACCATTGCATACTCTCTCAGGCTTAAAGATATCCTTTGTCTATCTCAAACTATCTTTCAACATGTTTACTGTTAAAATAAAAAATTATGATTGGAATTATCCAAAAGAATAAAGCAGAAATACCTTGCAATTTTTTCTCTCACAAGGGTCAAGCAGTGCATGTGTGGGGATGTTTGAGTGCACACGGTTTTGGATTATTGTGTGTTTTTATCGATAATTTAGACGCCCAGAAGGTGGTGAAAATGTATCAGAAATATCTATTACCGTCTGCCCAACAATGGTTTGGCAACGACAGATGGTGGTTTTGACGGGTACACCAATTATTGCACACATCGGTTGGGAGTCCCTCACTACCAAGCTGCGATAGGTCACAGCACTGGGTGTCCATCAAGGATTATCCCCTACCAAAACAAAAAAGAAAAAAACACTGTGGGCATCGTCTTTATCCAAGTGATACTGTGGTTTACCACACTATACTAGAAGTCTGTATGAAGTTATAAATAACTTAAATGATGATCTTGAATCTCCTATGCGTTGCATCTGTTTTGAGTTTTGCCCTGTGAGAGACGAAGACGTCAAAACAAAAGCTCTACGAGTCAATTAATATCAAAACAAAGTTAAAAATGTTGTAGTATTGCAATGGTCAGGTTGACATGTGGCATGCAACTGCAGCGGCTTCCTAAGCTGAATTGCTTGTCAAAACTACAACTGCAGCTCTTCCTGTATAAATTGCAAACATTATCTTACCATAAATAACAATATTAGATAAGACATACAACCAATTATTACAGTAGACATCTGTAACTACACAAAAACGGTATATTAATAGCCTTCCTTCAAAAATACACAAATAGAGTGCATATCAGATAAAAAAAAAGTAAAATATTGTCTAAAGTATACAGTTCAAACATAAAATAAAGGGAGTTTAGAAATCTTTAATCATAATCGTTAAACACTTTAATTATTCTAACGAAATTCGTGTCGAAATAACGACCTATAAACATCAATTCTCATCCCTGCTCCATCATTATTTACACGTTACATAATGTCTTAATCCACGACACGAGAAGGCCATAACAGTTTTAAAAGATGTTAGTCGCGGACACATAACCTCTTCATCGATTCGAAGGAACCTCAATAAAGCGAGCACCTATGCGTGTATAAATACTTCAAGATCGATTCTCATTCAGATAATCATCTTAACAACTTTATATACATATATAAAGTACTCCGATGTGTGAGGGGGTTGTACCGTTCGTTGCCAGTTCTTGGATTTTTCATAGTAGAGGTAATATGCGATCTAAACGGTTCTCAATAGATAATTATAGATTATACCCGTGTAGTAAAAGATCTAAGTCAATCATGCCTTCGTCAACTATCAAACGAAGTGGAAAGAAGAATTCATTTCTACAACGCGGTCTCACAGATGGCGCTGCGGAAAAAGAACTACACACATATAATAGTGTTAGTGTTCGGCTGTTGTCTTCTCGTCGGTGTATTCTTGTCGAACGCGGTAATGACAGGATTCCCAACACAGAATCACGTCGCGGCCCCGCTTACGTTTGGAAAAACGAGGAAGAAATCGCTTCGAGATGAAGAAGAACGTGAACGAGAAGAAAGCGGAGTAAATAAAGGAGATTCGTACCGTATGTAAGGAAACGTGGCGACCCTCGAAGATGAACTATCGTTCTTCTTCTTCTTCTTCCACGCCGGCGAACAGGTGAACATACGTATGGTATATACCATAAATAGAAGAGCACGATGGACTGCTCTCGCGCCGAGATCTCCGAGCGTGCGTGAAAGGCTCTGTACGGTGCTGCACTAATCAGATGGAGATCAGTGCGAATTATCGGAAAGGTGATGAAATGCTGCACTTCCATGAGATGTCCATATGTATGTATAAGCGGAAGATATCTACGCTCATGATCTAACGGGGAAGGGAATGATGAGTAATTTTTTTAAAACAGTTTCTTGCAAAAGCAACAACGATTAAATTATTTTTTTTTAATCAAAACAACCTAGAGCAGTGTAATTAAGAATATCTCTGGCAGAAATAGTAAGAGATGGTTGAATTCGCACTTTTTTTTCAAATAATTTTAATGTCAAAACATTAAACAAACCAGGTAAGCAAGGATTTTTTTTAATAAAAACAAAAAATAGTTTTTTCGGCAAAATTGATTTATTTTGTTGAGAATAGTCTCCTTCCGCTTAAATACATTAATTTGCACGACTTCACAGCCTTTCAAATGATGATTTTAGGTTGTTGGCCGGTACAGCTCTGAAACCCAAAAGGCGTGTACCAACTTTTGGATGGCCGGAACTTCAGCATAAAGCATGCCCTTCATTGGCAAATGAAGTTCTCCGAACAGATAAAAGTCGTACGGAGCCAGATCAGACGAATATGGGGAATGGTTGACCAATAAAACACGATTTTTTGTAAAAAAAAATCGGTGATGAGGGTCGATCGATGAGATATTCTGGGCGAATGCGAGGAATACGATGCAACAACCGCCTCAAAACACCTAGATAAAATGGTGCGTTAACCTTTATGCCAGGTGGAAGGAATTCATGATAAACAATACCGTTTGCATCGTAAAAACAAATGAGTATTATCTTCACTTTTGAATTCTCAAACCGAGAATTTTAGGTTGCCGGCTCGTTTTTTTGGCCTCCATTTGGAACTTTGATTCTTTGTTTCCGAATCGTATTGGAGACTCCACTTTTCGTCACCAGTAACAATATTGTAAAGGAAGGTTTCATCCTTTTTGGCCTCTTTAACGATGTCCTTGCAATGTTGGATTCTGACCAATTTGTGGTCGTCAGTCAACTTGTGGCAATGGCACAAAGTGAGCACACACCTTCCAATAGCTCAAATGGTCGGTCAAAATGCGATAGATCGAATCCTTGGACATTCCTAATTCAAACGCCTTGATGATTTTAGGGCTGAATTTTGAGAAAATCGCGAACATTTTCGATGTTCTGTTACGTAATTTTGAATTTCGGCTGGCCAGCATGGAGGTCCCCATTGATGTCTTCACGATTGATGTTGCATCAATTGAAACATTTCGATAAACCTTTTCCACATGATGCCCTGACATGACAGCGAATTGATCCTTCTCAGGATCGTCTGACTATAAGTTTTGAGGCATAGGTACTAATTTAAAAGAGAGGGGATGAGCTGGGTGAGGAGTCAGGTCCTAGACATCGTGATGGAATGTTTCAATAGGGCGTATGAGGAACCTTTTGCTGATTTTCTGTTGGCAATTGGCGCTGCACTGGGGAAGAAGAAAATCTTTCAAATTATATATAATCGCATAGCTGAAAAAATAGAACCGTATTTTTTTATTTTGCTATATCTTTATTATTTATTGAGATATAAATGTTTCTAGTTTAGTTTTGCAGCGCCTTTATGAAGATGCGGCCAACTATTGAAGTACAAAGACTACTGACTGAATCAAATCTAAACTTTTCTAATTTAGGTTTGTCACTGAAGTACAATTTAAAACTATAACAGTGTCGGCAATGTTGCTAAAGAAAATACTTAAAAAACTAAAACTTCATGTTGATATGCATGATCTTTAAATTCAAATGTGTCAATCTCCAAGGGTTGTACATGGCTGAGTAGATCAACTGAAGATCACGGTGCCAACCAAATAAGAATAAGAAGGATGTGTTAAAATTGGACAGGATAAAAGTCATTAATATTGATTCGCTTAACGCTTCAATTCCCAGTGTAACCTACAGGTTACGCAGTTTAAAATGTCCTGTAAACTAAACGCATGTGCAGTAACGCTTCAGTGATGCACTGCAATAACAGAGGAGGGGAGGCTGTTGTTTATGACACCGCCTACAACAGTCACTGTGTTTCAAGCATAAACGCTGAATGTGAGAGACATTTGTGCAGCGTGTATTGTAAAATAGACGACAGACAGACACCTTCATGTTCAAAAATCTACGAGAACACTAGACCGTAAGTTTTGTAATTTATATGTACGAATGTTGATTAGGTACTGAAAGTGTAGAGTTTCCTTGGAAACACATGCCAATGAAATAATATTTATTTGTCAGTTTTCTGAAATTCTATCCACCCAAAAATGTGATGTCACCTGTAGGTGACACTGGGCGTTGTGGTTGACTAAAATTTGTTTACAATGCAGGCTAAAACTACACGAATTGGAGGAGTTATTACCTACTTCAAGATGACGAGGAAATAGAAGAGGTTGTCTTGGTTCGACCGAATGACGGTGATATCACAGATGAGGACAGTACAAATGTAGAAGTAAAATTTATTGAAAAAGCAAGAAAGAAAACAACAGAAAGCACCAAAAACAAAAAATAAAGTGTTCAAAACTCCTGCTTATACTTGGTCTAATTCTCAAAATTTCAATTCTAACAACGGTAGAGGCGACACTGATCAAACTAAAATTGAAGTTGATAATTTTGAATACTACCCGGTGGAATGTTGTGAACTTTTATTTTACCAACAACTTCATACAACTGATTGTTGAAATTTCAAACAGACATGCTCTTCAACAAAACCATACTCTCAACGTATCTGCCGAAGAAATCAAAGTTTATATCGCTATTTTATTATTTACTGGTTATACGACTCCTAAATACATGAGAATGTGTTGGGAAATCAAATCAGATACCCACAATGAGGCTGTTGCTAACAGTATGCGTCGGAATAGATTTTTCGAGATTCAACAATATTCAATTCAATTGTCTAACAATTTTCATCTTCCAGAGGAGAATAAATATGCAACAGTTCGTGCATATTTCGATCTTCTAAAAAAAAAATTTGAAACAAAATTTCAACTTTGCTCACACTTCGCATGTTTCAATCGATAAAACCATGGTTTCTTATTACGGTCGTCATAGTCTGAAACAATATATTCTCGGCAAACCAATACGCTTTGGATATAAAGTGTGGTCAGCTGCTACTCGAGATGGGTATCTTATAACTTTTGAGCCTTACCAAGGAGCTAAGGCAATTCAATTCCCGCTTCAAAACGAATACGGTTTAGGAGCTGTCTATCATTTTAGAACTTGAATCACGTTTGCCTAAAAATATGGGACCTTATAATTTAAAATTTGGACAATTTCTTTAAGGGGTTGCAGTTACTTGACACTTTGGCTAAACGTGGAACAGGCACAATCCGCGAAAACAGAATTGGAAAATGGGCCATAACCCAAAGTTCAGTTTTGAAGAAAGAAAAACGAGGCTCTTTATCTTTCAAAAGTTCTGAGCGTTGTTACTTTTTCCTCAAACTGCCATAATTTAGATCCAGTTCAAAAAGTAAATCGAATTGGTTTTGTAATCGGCAAACGAGCCAACATTCAAGTAAATTGTCCATCTGTTGTACAGAAATTTAATAAATACATAGGCGGCGTAGATAGATTTGACGAAAGTGTGAAGTCAGTCTAAAAGGGAAAAAATGGTGGTGTCCATTATTTGCTTTTGGACTAGATGCTGCGTGTCAAGATGCCTGGCTTGTAATGAGCGCTTGCAGTAAACAAGATAAGCTAACGTACTGCCAGTTTCGTAGAACAATTGTTCCAGAAAATTCGAGACCATTGTGACCACAAAAAAAAAACAAAATAAAAATATCATCAAAAATTACTAACCTAATAATCACATCGCGTATTCATAGATATCACAACTATCATTACATCCATTAGACAAGAATAAAAGAAAAACTAATCCCATATAAATGTAAATTCTGTTATTTACGATCATGAAAGACATTCTTCACGGCAATATTTCAATGATTCACACCTGATTTTGCCAGGCGGTAATTTAGTTAAACGTGCGAAACAAAATTTTCTAATTTGTTATTTTGTACGATGCTTGAGTATGCAAATATGCGTCAATTAGAGTTGAAATTGAAATTTATGTTAACCAGCTCAAACCGCGTTTATAATGAATATAATATCCACTTGCATGTGTGTATGTACATATATATAATAATAATAGCAATAATCTTTTGCATCCTTCGTGTGTGTTTAGGTGTTAATTGCGTAATATATCACCGTAATTACAAAAGAGAAAGTGTAATAAGCCACCGTAGATACCATATGCAGTGCATCTTGGATGTGTTTGCAATTTTTATTATGCAGAGTCGACTATATACATTATATAAAAAAAAATTGCGGTTAGTATAGTGAAGTTCTTTATTATAAAACACATGTAGAATTGTTAGCTTTGAAGTTGGCTGCTTGATGTACCTATAAGTTTTAGCGGTAGCTTTTTTGTTTAAAACAATGCAAAATATTACAATATCTTCACTTCTTTATATTTAATAGAATATAGGTCAGCCTACCTTGATTAACATACTTTTCAGGATTCAGGATTACCAACCATTCGCATCAAAATAAAAGTAAAATTTATCAATTAACTACGATCAAAACTTATGAGCGTCAGTGTATAAAATCCGTTAATTTTAATATTTTTTCTTTTTGTGGAGCAGCATTTTCTTCCGGCTGCTTCCCAGTCGACAAGACAACGTTATCTAGCGGGCCGTGCCGAACTCGAATGCCGGATTCGGTGACTTCGGTGTGCCGTGAAGAACGTGTGTGCATTGTTGCGAGCCGGAGCTGGGAGACCCGGTCGGCGCGCGGGGTCGCAGGTCGCGAGAACTCACTGACCTGCAGCGCGCCTCTCGACGGTCGCCTCGGCCAGCCAGGCTCTTCTCCACTTCGCGCGGCATCGCGCTCCGCGTCTTCCGAATAGAGAGCTGGGTCGGGTTGAGCCGGGGAAAACGTTTCGCATAGTTTCGCCGCTATCTATAAGGTGCATGTGTATGTATTTGAATGCGCAGTGGAGGATGCATGAATGCAGTACCGTAATATCTACTTTATAATAGGAGGTATTTACGGTGCGAAGCTAAAAATAGGTTTTTGTTAGGATTTTCCCGTCCTGAATGGAACAAGGAATTCGAGAAGTGTGGGTCTAAATTGCGACGTTTCCTTGAAGTATTTCCGCTATAGTTTTGCTTGTTTTCGGGGTAATGAGCTTTTAATATTTGGACTATAATTGAGGAGCTTTTTTTCAAAACGCAATTTCTGTCAAATTCGTATTCTTCAGAAAATCGCCATTTACTGTAAAACGTAAATCGAACAATTCAAAAACACAGGTTTAATGTGAAGGTGAAGTACCTATGTGTAATAGCAAGGGAGCAACTACAAAAGTTCTGTTTTAACTTAATTGGTGTAGGAAGAATATATTTTCTAAAAAAAGAATTTGAACACAAAATCTTGAGAAATTGCGATTTGAAAATAAAAAGTTGCATATATTGTATTTTGAAATATACATTTTATTATTATAATATAATAGAAAAACTAAATTATAGCTCCCAAACAAACAAAGAAGTGCATTCCTTAGATGGTTAAACCTTAAATTCTTATACCACAGTCTTCTTAGCAGTTCTTAGCACTACTTCTTCCTCTTCTACTTCTTGGATATTTCTTTGGTGTTCGTTTTCTAGAAAAGTAAACAAAATGAAACCTAATATTTGAAATATTCTCTCCATATATACCTACTGTTGCCCGCAGATTCTTCGTCATATTTTTCTATTATATTGTATTCATCTATTCTATTGGATTCATCTTTATTCCTCTATTTATGATAGTTGTGAATGTACAGTGGAATTCACCTATAATGAACTCGCTTGTAATGGAAACCCTGCTATAATCTACACTTTTTTAAAGTTCTGGCACAAACACGTCTAAAATCGTTGAAATGAACTCGCTTATAATAGACTTTCGCTTATAATGAACTTAAATTCGTTATTATGTCCAATCGCACAGAAGCTGAGGCGCACGAACTGATGTCGCTCTTACAGTGTATGTTAGGGGATTGACAAGTGTGCCTCGCTGCAAAAATTTGGTCGTAAAAATGTCTGAAAAAGGTAAAAAACGTGCTTTTACAATGCATGAAAAGTTTACGATAATAACGAAATTGAGAAAGGCCCAAGCAGATATTTGTACGACCATGAGGCTGAAGAAATCTACTGTTTCGAACATATGGAAGAACCGCGGCAAAATAAAAAATTGTAATTGGAAAATCAATTATAAAAAGAAGAAAATGCGGTCTTCTACATACCCGCAAGTAGATGACTTGTTATTTCAATGGTTCTTGCAAACAAGAGCGAATAATTTTCCCGTAAGTGGTTCAATGCTACAAATGAAAGCTGAGGAATTCGGAAGAATGATTCAAGATGATTTTAAATGCACTTCAGGGTAGCTGGATACATTTAAAAAAAGACACAATATTGTGTTTGGAAAAGTTTGTGGTGGGTCAACAGTGGACAGAAATGTAACTCATGATTGGATTTCTAAAGTTTCGCCTGCTAAGGTAAAGATTACTCCTTGGACGACGTTTTTAATGCTGATGAAACAGGGATTTTCTACCGAATGGTGGAAGATAAGACCTATACAAATAATAGGGGAAACCTGTCCAGTTTGTGTTTGTGCTAATGCTTCCGGTACTGAAAAACGATCTCTTTATTATTGGTAGGTAAGTGTATAGGGCCTTTTACAATAATGTAACCTGTACCTACTTCATACCTGTCTGGTCTTCTTTAAGAAAGTTTCTAAACCCTATATGTTTTAAAAATGTAAAAATTGCAGGTTATTGTGCTTATAAAAAAGCACGGATGTCTTCACAAATTTTTATTGATTATTTGAAGAAATGGGACAGAGAGCTTACACAACAAAGACGCGAAATATTATTGCTGGTTGATAACTGGCCTGCTCATCCAAATGTTGAACTTCATAACATTAAGCTACATTTCTTTCCATCTAATGCTACGTCAGTGTTGCAACCTATGGACCAAGGTGTCATTCGTTCTCTAAAACAAGTTTAAGAGAAAACAAATGTTGACTCAAATTATGGCACTTCACGGAAAAGGTGTTACAAGAGCTGTAACTTTTTTAGATGCTGTGAATTTGTTTGTTTGGGAAAGTGTTTCTTCAGAAACAATTAGGAACTGCTATCGTCATGCTGGTCTAGTAAATTATAATCCTGAAGCAATGGTTTTCGATCCAGAAGATGATATACACTTGAGTGAACTGGTCAACATCAGTAACGTAATGGTTCTAAACAAGTTTGACGAATAGAATTATCTCTTTTTAATAAAAACGTGGAAATAAATTTTATTAGTAATTATACTGATGAGATGAACACTCGCCTATAATGGATGGTTTTGCTTAGTCCCCTGAAATCTATTATAAGCGTATTGTACTGTATTATATTCCTCATTAAACATATAGTTTTGATCACCACCCCTTTTTTCTTTGTGTGTGTACTCTGCGGGCGGCAATCTTAAAGCAGCGTAAAAAAATTGCTGGCACACATTTACTAATGTTTTATCAGACTTTCGTATCCTATATTTTATTTGTATTGTATGTTTTTGTGGCTTAGCAGTTGGCTTATATTTTGGGTACATTTTGTTTATGATTGTTTCCGGATATTAAGAGCGATAGCTTTCGATCTTGTACAATTTTATTTGGTACTTGAAAGATTGTTTTCCTTGCATGTAGAACATCATCATTTGCTATTTGATTGCACTTTTGTTTTTCCCTACTTTCATCATTTTTCCCAGACACAGACGCTCTCTCACAACTGTTCTCCACGTGGCACAGCACTCAACTATTGAAAACAAAAGCGGATTAATTCACTAAAAACAAACGTAACTCGAATGCGACAACATTTAAAAGATATTGCGTTTTGAAAACGAAAATATTGCATAGAAATAGCGTTATGAAAGAAAAAGCAAACTTTAGATGCGTATTTAGTACCACTAAAATGCGTTTTGAAAAAAGCTCCTCAATTACTACACTTTCTATCAGAAGTGGATAAAAGGCATACTTTAATCACATTGTCAACAGTGGTAACAGCAAAGTTACCTGGCGAGAACTTAGATCTCTTAAATTAAATTCTTCCAGCACCTCCTCTATTCCTCATCACCTCACCAACGTTCATAATTTAAATCAGCATTTTGTCACTAATATTCCTCACGTTAATTCGAATCATAGAGAATCGCTGCATTACTACTCTAGATAATATTGGATCAGTGTTTGAATATAAATTGACCGATCCTGATACTACATATATAAGATAATCACCAGTATGCACACTAGGTCTTCCGGCTGCGACCGAGTGAGCGTGGATATGATTAGATTGTGCTGTACATTTATATTGAAATACATCACTCACACAATTAACACTTGTATCTCAGAACAAAAATTTGCAGTTGATTGGAAAACCGCTGTCGTCATTCCTATACCTAAAATTAGCAGTCCTGTTGAGCTTAACGACCTCAGACCTATCTTATTGCCCACTTTCTCCAAGATACTTGAAAAGGTTCTGGATTCTCAGCTCAGAGAACACCTGGAGCAGTATAACATACTACCAGAATACCAGTCTGGGTTTTGCCCAGGCCATAGCACCACAACCTCTTTACTAGATCTAACCGATAATATTATTACTTCTACTGACCGCAATAAACTAACTATTTTACTTTTATTAGATTTTAGCAAAGCATTCGATACAATAAACCATCGTATAATGCTGTCCATTCTGCACTACATTGGTCTAAAACCCAGCGCTATTAACTTTCTTTGTAGTTATTTGTGCGATAGATCTCAATTTGTTCGACTGAATGGAATGGAATCGCCTTCTGTTAAAGTGCAAGCGGGTGTACCACAGGGTTCCATTCTTGGCCCTCTCTTATTTCCTATCTACACATGTGATTTATTTAAATCATTACATTACGGCACGGTGCATATGTATGCTGATGACTCGTTACTGGAATATTGTTTTGACGTTGCTGATGTTGGTGAAGCAGTTAACAGGATAAACACTGAACTAATGACAGTATCACGAGTATGTTCGGACCATCAATTAAAATTGAACAGTAAAAAGTCAATGGTTATGTTGTTCGGTAAGCAGAATGACCTTCAATGGAATAGGGATAAAGTAAGAATAACTATTAATTCCCAAGAGCTGCCTATTGTTGATAGCGCAGTAAGCCTCGGTTTGACAATAGATAATAGCTTCAGATTCCGATCTCATATCCGACGTGCTTATTCCAATTTAAAACTTCTGTACCCACACAGATCATACTTACCTACTGATACCAAACTGATGCTCTGTAATTCTTTTGTCTTGTCTCATTTCGCATATTGTACTTCTATCTTTGGACCTGCTATTGATACTTGTGATAGTAAACGTATCCAGCGCGTTCAAAATGCTTGCTTAAGATTTGCTTATGGTGTGAGTAAGTTTGATCACATTAGTCATAAACTCGAAGAGGCTGGGTGGCTGAGCATGAGAAATCGGTATATTTTACAAACTGCATGTCTCTTTTACAAGATCATCAATAATAAGTACCCTACCTACCTTTATAGGAAAATAACCTTCAGAACTGATGTACATCATCTGAATGTCCGGAGTAGGGGTCTCATTACGCCGCCGCTGCATCGTACTGAATTGTTTGAGAAATCGTTTTCTTATATGATTTGCATAATATATAATCAGTTATCTCTTTATTTCAAAACCCTATCTTGCCCAGTGTTTAAGAGATATCTCAGGCAGAGTTTGTTCTCTAGTCAGTGTAATGGTCAGATATTTCTTCATTGCTGATGCTACAGCTAGTCATTGTCGATATCTTGTAACATGTGTAGGCACTTCACGGAATATTAGTTTTAGTTTCATTTTCTCTTGTATTTATAACTATAATTTGTTTATGTATTCAAGGTTTGAGTGGAAGAACAGTTAACTGAATTCCACCTTGGGATTTTCCAAAATTCTTTTCTTTTTTTTTATATATATTCTTTTTCATTACTTTGTATCGTTTGTTTTTTTTTTTTTGGAAAATAAAGGCCTATTATTATTATTATTATTATTATTATTATTATTAATTAATTGTTTTTAGTAATTATTGAAATGTTGGTAAAACTGTTGTGTGTACAGAAGCACAAAAAATGCATCAATCAATACAGTTTATTTCTAATTTTGTTGTCAATTCCAACTTTTAAAATTATCACGAATACCTAAATTTTTTGTTATTCCGTTACAACACACTATATACAATATGAAGTAAGAGGTACAGGTGAGACTATCGCGTCGTTTTATGTTTCCGTTTCTTTTCTTTTTCTTGTCGAAGCATTACCAACACATTAAACGTGACAAATAACGTCTAATATCGCCGTTGCCCGCTTCAAGTCACGTCATTTATAATTAAATGATTCGTTTCGGACTTAAGGAATTACAATTACGTTTATCACCATTATAATGTCTTGAGAGAGAGAGACCGTAATGCAACGACGGACGGAATAGAAAAATTTGATGGTGAAGAGATGTGCTCGCGGTATACGGTGCATGTATGATGATGCGCGCGGACACACCGCGATACCGACAGACGAACTAGGAAGTCCCGATAGCGGTGAAAATTGGAACCACGTGCAGATGTTGCAGCGACTAGCAACTGTCGTTACAAACGCTGTCGACAGGTTGCGCGACTATAAGGCGCCTTCGATAATTTTAGAATGTTAGCGAGTTAAAAGTTTGAAATTCCTTTACGTATAAATCTGTTAAATACAAGGAGGACCGTAAACGAGGACGACAACTGTCTATTTTTTAATTAATCTTGTAGATCAAATAAAAATTAAATACTTCTTCAATCGAGGAAACTGATATTTAATATGTGTTAATCTGTTAACCTAACATGATCTTACCGCATTGGGTTTAAAAACTTTTCAATTTATCTGAAAAAGTCGAAGATCTTGTAGATATTTACTATTATCGTTCTTCTTTCTTTTTCCAGGGTTGGATTGTGGTCCATAAACACCATTGTCTTATCTCTTTCTGGGTTTATGGGGAAAGGCAAGATGTGAGAAGTGATTCATCCGGTTGATCGTGGTATTGGGCCGATCTGGATTCAAATCCATAAAGGCTTTAACTAGATGGTTCTCGAAGTTGAAAATCCTCTTGATGGTACCTTTAGACAGCTATGTTGTCAATTTTCCAGGTCCTGCTGGGGTTGGACAACACGAACATACCATGGCAATCTAGCCAAGGAAGATTCTAAGAAAAATTTCATAGGACCAGAACCCGTATGTGGAATCACAAGGGATTCTACTAGAAAGGAGATTTGGTCTTGGTTAGATAAAGATAGTGTAATGGAGGTCGACTGAAGATCAACACACTAAAGCGCTAATGGGGGACGTTCTAATGGGACGATTAATGGGAGTTCTCTGAAAACCTAATTAAATGCAATAAAAAACAAGTTAAGACCATTATTGGGTTGATAAGTGGACACTCTCCCCTGAGGAAGCATCGACAAAATGTCGGGTGAGCGAATCCTGGTGCAGAAGATGCGACTTACAGGAGGAAACAAGTTTACATGTAATCTGCACATGTGAGGAATTAAAGATATTCAGGCAGAAACATTTCGCGCTCATCGTTTACTATAACGTTCTAACCATTATCATTTTTGAAGGCATATGGAGCAATAATTCCATATACCCATAAAACGCACCAAGCTATGACTTTTTCTGATGTAATGGTATCAATGAACAAAATTTTCAAATAAAATTTCTTTCGGACCAGCCACCAAATGTAAGCGAACAATGATCCGGTGGCTTCAATTCCTGTACAAGTTGACTAATTGTAAGCACTTAAATCAAGGGTGACGTAGTTCTTCGGCGATTGCACAACCGTTACTCAACTTAGCAAGATACTTGTCCATGTTTATGAATCATAAACTTGAGATGAAAATAAGGTTTCCTCCAACGAGTGAGAAATGAGTATGAGATGAGGTAAGGATGAGTGCTACTTAAGTGACAATTACGAATTTGAGCCTAAGTGTCTTATTCTGTAGTACATCCAGTCGTTTTCTGATTGTGATTTCGCAGAGCTTAATCAAACCAATCAACCAACCAAATATAGGTTGCAGGAAGACGGTATTAATGAGTACCTTGATGCTGAGGCTCAATCTGCTCTTCTGACAGAAAACATAACAGACCACTGATTTTGCCAACAAAAAATCTTGAGGCCTTTTCGGAGGTGTGCTGGCCGAAGGTCAGTTTAGAGCCTAGGATCATTCGGGAAGCAGGTATGGCCCACAAAGATGTTATCAGAGGTCATCAATCCCCTGCTCGCAAAACGGACGGCTACACATTTAGTGTCGTTAATAGACTGGTTCTCTACATGGCGCATATGTAGAGAACCAGTTCATAACGACATCGATGGCTCGCTGTAGACGAGTGCACAGAACCTAGTCAAAGCAAGTTGTTGTGTAGACTGTGGTATCATCCCTTGGAAGATCAGAAACTAAAAGCAGGAACAGATTCGGTGCTAGAAGAGAGTCCTGGGGGATTTCGGAGACAATAGGGGGAGAGAAGGCCATCTTGGTATTCCAGAACTTTGCTTGTTTTAGGTTTGTGCTAAAATTGTCGGGGAAATGGAAAAGCGGTTTGTTTTTTGGTCTCCACTCCCATTTTAGAAATTTTTGAATTTGAATTTATTTCAAAAATTTGATTTTTCTCAATTATTTTATTGACACCTAAAATTTAAGTGTAGAACGAGCATGAACAACTGTCAAAGTTTGTTTTACATTGTTATAAAATTTTTGCAACGCAGTATTCAAAAATTTTCGAAAAGAAAACGGACAAAAATGTTTTTGCAGTCGTCCCACCTTCCCTTTTTTGAAACTAAAGATTTTTAAAGTTGTCTTCTAGTTGTCCCGAACAGTGGTCTAGCAAAACTATTGCTGGAACACCGAAAAAAAACTTAACTTTGGTAGTTGTTCTAGATTTTTGTTCCAGAATTTTAGCTCGACATCACATCTGAGACATGTTGTATAGGTTCTATGGACAAGTAAAAATAGGGGCAACCGGTTGTGAAATATAGATTCAGCACCAGTTTTTCAAATTTGTCATCTCTATTTCTAGTAAATGTTATGCCAATTCTTGAAGTAAGAAAGGAAAAGGAAACAGTTGTTCTGACTGTCTTTCCATTTCAAGTAGAGCTCAAAGGGTTTATATGAGCAAAAGGAACAAAATGGAAGCCGAAAGCTTAAGCAATCCTAAAAAAATTAGCTCCTGTAGTTGTCTCAAAGCATTGATCTGGATACAGACATTACACCAGGGACATGTTGTATGATAATTGACAATATTTGAGTCGTACAGTTTATACAGTCAGGATAATGGAAAAAAAAGAAAATTCTTCCAACCCAGATCTAAATTAGTTTGAAAGGCCATTTAAAAGCTTCTTCTTATTCATTGAAAAAAATTAAAAACCCTCAGCAAGCAATTAGAATCGACATAGAAACTCATCATCTCAACGGAACTATATTTATAAATTACAGAAGATTTTTTCAAAAATATCGAACGGTGCACGATTAGTAGATAAGAGTCTACGCGCAATGGTGAAATTCATTACAAAGCGGTTCGCATAACAACGGCTCAGCGACCTGTCTAGTGTACTAAATAGCCAAATTAATACGAATTATACACTTATGAATAATAGCTAATAGAAGCTATGTGACAGAAGTGATTGTAAAATCCAATAGTTGCCTAATGAAACTACTTTCAGCATTTGGGTCAAATGTCATTAGGTTCAAGCGAAATATATTATGTAGAAAAATGATATCGGCTTCTTCTAAACGATGTAATACATACATATAGAGTTTCTTCTTTATGCCATCTTCTCTATAGTATGTGTACAAAGTGGGACGGCCACCTTTAACCTTAATCTCATTCCTAATTGCCTGGTATTAACAATGATTTTCTTGTGTTGTGTATCTTGTGTATCGTCGAAGCGGTAAGAAATCTACTTACACAAAGTCATCTCTTATATACAGTCGGTCAAGTAAGATTATAACCGGTACAGGTTAATGGAAATCCATTTATTTATCATTAAAATTTCAAGCATCCTCTATATATTATCTTCGACCGTTAATATATCATTTTTTACAGGTTGGGTAATTGTACTTGCTCATCTGTCTCATTTTTAACGTTTGAGAGAAGATAAAAGTTGTCGAAACGTCAATAAAAAAATGGAGACCCTACAGAAATTTTAAAATTCAAAACCATTTTGGCGAAATTGTAAGATAAAATATGAAAGATACTGAAGGCAAAAGATCCAATCTCGAAAGTGGACAAGAGCTTTGTAAACTACTAGAGCTTGGACTTGCTCTCTGTCTAAAGGAGATGCTCTAGAGATTTCAGATTAGCAATGAAGAAGCTTTTTATACTGGCATATCGATTATCAAAGAGAAACTTTACTTTTTGCTTGCAGCAATCACTGACATCCTTCTCTTGATTTTCAAAAAGAGAAAATAGGAAAACTCTTTCAGATATTTTGTCCGCCAAAATCCGTAATTACACCGAAGAAATTTTCAGTCTAACGAGTTCTGTTGCTGAAACCAAACTTCGGTGTTTCTCGATGCCGATTTGATCATCAGTATTTCTAGAAAATGATAATCCAATTCAAAAAATAATGTTTATAATATGAACAACAAAAGCAAAAGAAGCTTAATAGAGCATCAATAGGAAACTATCTGCCCAAAATTAAGACAAAACTAGTAACAGAGCTGGGCCTAAACCAAAACTAATAAAGGAAACTCAAGAACGAAAACCCCCCTGTTAGCACTAGGCATAAAATGCACTGCATATTTGTCTCAATTTCTTTTTGGATGCTGCCACATCGCAGAAGCTTCCAGCTTTTTCTTTGAAAATAAGCTCATCCCCTGTTCCACATCCCTCAGTCTCCAACATAGGCATTTCTCCCCGTTTGTCTCTGCCCTGCTTTGACTAAAGTTGTTACTGAACGCCAGTAAAGTTTGGGCAACCTCTTCTCGAGTCGATCCAGCTGTCCATGACACACCGTTCCAAACAAATCTAATAAATTTCATCCTTACATAACCTGATTATAAATCATCACAGTATTGAAAGATTTACTACTTGTTACTACTGGAGTTCCGAGTCTCCTAGACCCCCCATTATTTTAATACAATTTTTTCAAAATTTTCCTGTTAAACATGATTTGATTGATTCTGTAATTCACTGTATTTTCCCACGTTATCGCATTGGAAGAAACTAAATTTGTATATAACTTGGACGTAAGAATTTTTTCCAAAATTAATAACTGCTACCGTAAGCTACAGGGTCTCCAAAAAGTCCCGTTCTTATTCTTCCAGAACTGAAAAATGTTGACCACTAAAGTACGGGTAGAGATTATTCTTCTTTGTGGAAAGGAAAGAATCTCTAACAGAAGAGTTCCAGGTGCATTTAATAGGAGGCATCCTGAACGAGAACAAGTGTACCAGCTTAGAAGTGGGTGTTCCTCAAAGCATAAAATGGGATATTTTGCAAAAGAACAAGTTTCATCATATAAGACAGTGCCAGAAGACTATCCTGATCAACGTATGGTTTGTGACAAAGTTGGAGAAAGACCTACAGTTTTTGTCCACAATCATGTTTTCGGACGAAGCTAATTTTTATGTAAATGAAGAAGTCAATCGACGTAACCTGGGTTTTTGGTCTGACAGTAACCCTGACTGGTGCATTAGCAGTACGGAGTAAAGAGCTGATTACCTGACAATGCTCGGAGATGCATTGCTTTTGATTTGGATTTCCAGGGTTTGGGAACACCAGAATGGTTAGTGCAAGACGGTGCATCCCCGCACTATAGTACACAAGTTAGTGATAGGCTAGATGAAAATTTGCCACAATGGAATGGTCGTAGAGGATGAGTGGAGTGGACCCCACGATCTCTAGACTTGTGTACATCCGATGGATAGTGCTGTGTGGGATTATTTAAAATCCAAAGTGTACACAGTGCTTTACAGTTTGACAGCTGTCAAAAATATTTCGTCAATATTAAGGAGCTCCAAACTTCAATTACACCCCCAACTTGGAAATGGCAGCACTCGTCACTAAAAGCTGGGGGTAATATGGTTCCGCATCTATTGACTAGTACTCACGAAAATTTCAGCCATTTTATACTTTGGCATTGTGTGATAATCGTTTGAGTGAAATGTGAGTGTTTATCGAGCTGTCATTAACCCTTCAGCGGTGACGTATGGTCTGTAAGACCGATGACGTTCGTCAATTCAAAGCGATCCGCTTTGTGCTCCTCAATACATGCATCATTTTTACCGATGTGTCGACTGTCCAACGGTCAGTTGAATTCGATCCGTATTAGTGAGAGGACATCGAGTTCGGACTCCCACACCGAACTCACTAAAAATTTTAAACGACGTTGCCCAAGTTTTCATAATTTTTTCTAAAAGCAAAAGTATTTTTGATTGATACGTATTCTATTTAATTGTAGCAATAATAAGTAACTCATTATTTATTCCCTATTTAGAGAAAAATCAGTTACTCAAGCGTGGTTACAGCAACTAATGGACGAGGTTTTATTAGATGAAGAAACAAATTCTGAACAACAGAACGTTGATAATGAGGAAGACCATATCTACAAAAGAGGTGGAGATTCCGAATACGAACAAGAACTTGACTATATAGTCGTTATTCAGGAAAATGAACAGACAGATGCTGAAAGAGAACACACTGAAGAAATAGTAAAGGAAATAAGAGAGAATGAGGCGCCCAAAGAATTCAGAAAAAAGGGCAAGGATTATTTTACACCTGTAAAGACAAAATTACCTTGTGGAAGAAACACAGAACTTACGATCCTTTCGAGCTAAATCAAAAAGCATTGTTACCCAATTACCTGGTCCAAAACTCCTTACGCGAAATGTGAAAGATCCGCTGGATATTTGGAAAATGTTCTTCAATGATTCCGTTATTGGAACTATAGTCACATATACCAATCAGCATATCGAACACTTCGCTCGAGAAAAGTATGGAAGGGAAACATACTCAAGACCTACTGATGCCTTAGAAATAGAGGCTTTGATAAGGTTGCTGTACTTAGCTGCAGTAAAGAAGATGAATCGACTGAACGCTGAGGAAAGTTTTAGGATTAATGGAGATTCACCGGAACTGTTTTGCTTGACGATGTCATAGCAGCGTTTCCTCTTTCTTTTAAGGCATCTTCGTTTTCATGATAATGAATCAAGAGATACCCGAAAACCTATTGATAAACTTGCTCCAATCCGTGACCTGTTTTAGCAAGTAAATGACAACTGTAAGAAGAACTTCAATCTTTCTCAATCTGCAACTGTTGATGACATGTTGGTAGGGTTTCGGGAAATGTGTTCATTCCGACAGTACCAACAGTACAACCCAACTTCCTTATTACTCATCAGATTTATCCCCAAGCGACTTCTTTGCGCTCGGAGGACACAGATTTGCGTCAAATGAAGAGGCCATCACCTTCGTAAACAGTTATTTTGCGGTTATCCGTTTACTGAGTGGACTGTATCTCGCTACATTAACGTGCATATCTAACGCTAAAGATTAGCATAATTACATTTGTGTGTACAGGAGAGAAAAAAAATGAGAGGTTAAAGAAAAGGTAAATAAAAATGGTAGCCTTCTAATAAATTGTCGTAAGTTTCGTACACACGTATACAAGCTGTGCGTTTGTGGGATTGTTATTAATAGTTTTCGGGAAAGTATATACTTATTATATTAATGCGTATTAGAGGCAGATATATGCCGTGTCGGTTTAGCTTGTATTTAATAAATTGTAAATTGTATAGGATGCTATTAAATTAGAAGTTTATAATTCTCGTATTCTGACAGGTTGTTATTAAATTTACCTTTCGCGGATTTTATTAATGACATTAATTTATTTTTTATTTTTTGTTTAATACGAGGTGTAAGTACTTGCGTTTTCTTCGGAGAGCCGCCTTCTAAAAATTTCTAGTTCGAAAAATGCTTTCTCTAAATTTCAAAAGAAAAAGCGTATGATCTCGATTATTGTGGGTGTCTACTATCTTCTTCGTAATACTACGACTACATAGTACTGAATAATATTAAACCGTTGATGGTATCATATCCATGTTGGGGCACGAGGAGAACAGGTTGACATGTTGTTTTATTGCTTGTTCGAGTCACAGGATGAGACCCATAGCTCCGTCTTTGTTATACGGTCGGTAAACGTCATCTAATGCTTGCAACTTAGTGTACATATTAAGATTAATAATATGGGTGTAACGGACGACCGATCTGTACTCTGTATAAGATGATGTCGGAAGCGAATCTTGTAGATGTCGCTAGCGTTGAACTTCATGGCTTATTCATGTTACGCTTATTGAATATGTAGGGAGTTGACGATTGCGTTTTTAATCGAGTGATATATAATTGTAATACTGTATCTATGATTTTAACAATGTTACCACAATTCAGAATCTATTGGCGTTTGAATTAAGAAGACGTGAACCTTTTTTCGTATCTAAGCTTTCGCTAATTTTTTATTAGCTTCTTCAGAGAAGAAACTACAAATAAAAACAACAAAAGTTGTAAATAAAAATCGGCTATTTTAAATCGAAGTGAATTTTTTTAACTTACATAGTAATTATAGTACGGCCACATCACAAGACTCATGTGCAGTTAATATTTGGAATCATATTAACAATGTTAATTAAGAACTCGAAAATGTAACGTCTCACCTGAACAAACAGTAAGTGAGGTTATAATAATCACAAGTTTCCCACCAAAAGTTGGGGAAAATTATATTGTCAAGATGGAAACAGGTGAAAACTTAGTAGCCAATTATAGTGCAAATACAATGCTGTACGAAAGTATTATAACAATTAAAATAAATTATCTGAAATATTTATAAACATTTCTGAAGAATTTAGATTAGGTATATAATAAAATTATAATAAAATTAGGTATATATAAAAATATATTAAAACACAAGTGTATAGTTTCAAATTATAATACAAACACGTAGCAATGAAAAAGGAAAACCTAATTCAAGCAGATGAATTTGACGTTAACCACACGCCGTAAAAGGAAACGTTTGAAAGTTCAATCCTGACACACAGACACGTGTTTCGAACTTATTAGTTCTCATCAGTGCGTGATACAAGAATATGAACCAATAAACGTTTCTTTTTACGGCGTGTGGTTAACGTCAAATTCATGTGCTTGAATTAGGTTTTCCTTTTTCATTGTTACATGTTTGTATTTTAACCGTTCACCTATAGAGTGACTTGCACGTCTTTACACATTTGTGTTTTGTTCAAATTATAATGTTTAACACACTACATATGTTTCGCCAGACTGTGGCTTCATCAGGTGGATGAAAATACAATTAGTACAGAAAGTACAAATTAGTTCCTATACGTCAAAAACAAATTACAAACATAACCTCAATCTAAGAGGGCGGTGGACACGTTTAAATTTTAAATTTAGTAGTGGGGAGTTATTTATATCTAATTGATCATTTAATATTATTACATTTATTAATTTCTAAACTTTCTAGCATATTAAGTTTTTTACTTTTTCCTAAAACATGTAAAGTTGTAAAATTAGTATTGAATGTATGATTAAGTTCTAAGCAATGATTAGCAAAAGTTGAGTCTGTCTTCTTATATCTATAACATCTTTCGTGTTCTTTCATTCTAGTATCGAATGTCCTTCCTGTCTGTCCTACATATGTACATACACCTTTTTACAGTCTTCCCATGTCAACTTGTACACCCCTGAGTTTAATCCATTGCCCGTTTTATCTTTATTCTTTTTTATTGCGTTTTGTAAGGAATTGTTGGTTTTGAATGAAATTGTCTCTTCTCTACTTGTTTTAATTGAGTTCCCTACTGTGTTTGAAATTGTACCAATGTATGTGATGGAATTATAATTGTGCGTTCTATTGTTTTTTTACTACGGGATAAATTAAAGATAGCGTTTTGGATTTCTGTAGTTTTTCTAAAACATTATTAATTAAATCTATAGAAAAGCCATTATTTACCGCTATAATGTATATTCAAACTTTTTCTTTACTCAAAGGGACATTAATTAATCTATGCAGCATTGATTGAATGTATAATTTAGTATTTATTTATTTATGTTTAATTCTAAATCAAATTAGTTTTCTTTACTCAAAGGGACATTAATTAATCTATGCAGCATTGATTGATAAGCAGATAATTTTTGTGTAATAAAATGAAACGAACGTACGGGTATAGTTATGTCTGTATGTGTAGGTTTATGGTAAATTGTTAATTTAAAATTATCAATATTGATCAAGTTATATGTAATATATGTTGATTATAAATACAATACAATATACAATGATTATAGAATGAAAATCATTAAAATAAATCAAATTAAGTAATGATATTGTGTTATTTATTTTTGTTTTTATTGTAATGTTGTTTGTCAATGGACAAAATGTAGGAGTAAATCGTACTAAGGTTTTGGTTGTCTGTTTTATAATTAACAGTATTATCTGTCCTTTGAATGTGAAACATTTCGAGGAATAAACGAGTTGATCATCAGTTTTCTTTGTCCAAAATAATAACGTTGTTAGAATTAAGCGTTTGTTTCAAAGAGGTGTTATGTTCTGACAATGCTGTCTTCTTAGACGAGTGTTGACAATCCAAACGATGTTGTCTCATTCTCTTGTCTAGATATTGAGAGGTTTGTCCATCAATGTATACGGAGTCACAGTTTTGACATGGAATAGAGTAAACTAGACCGGATTGTAATGGTTTTGGGGTGGGAGATTTCGCCTTGGAGAACATGATATTCAACGTTCTGATGATGTAAAAACCTAATCTAATTGGTGAATCCTTGAAGAGTTAAACCATCGATAAATGGAAATTTACAGTACATGATGACATTTTCATTGGGAGTGCTATTGGGAGGCGGACTGACCAAGGAGGTCAAAAAATCTTGAGTAGACTCCTCATCGGTGTCATTGTTGGAGGCAATAATTATTGTGTGTTATCATATAGTAAAGAATTCAAAAGTTTTTTGGATACTCATTATTTATGAAAATTCTGTTTAACCGGGACAAGTTCTTTTCCCTGAAGGAGGGGTGTGAAATTTTGATAACTCTATTTTTAAATGCTGTGACATTGTTTAACTTCATATTAATCGAGTGATTCGAATTAAAGTCATATACCATAGAAAAGGTAGGTTTAGTATACCAGTCCAACATAATAGATTGATCAGTATTCCTAATTAGTATAGTATCCAAAACGGAACTTTATTATTTGTTTCCAGCTCAATATTAAATTGCAACGAATTGTTATAAGAATTAAATAAATTTAGGATTGTAGTGGTATGGTCTAATGGAACAGATGTAATAATATCATCAACATTTTTATAGATGAATTGTAATTCAAATGGCAGCTTTGAGATGCATTGAGAAAGGAGTTCATCCATAGCAATACAGGCAATGATGGGAGAGAGAGAACTGCCCATAGGAGTGTCAAACTTTGGTTTGAAAAATTGATCATTAAATGTCAAGAAGAAAGAAGTTTCATCTATTTCCGCGTGTTCAGAAATTAACTGTCAATCCCTGTCAATAATATTTATGACAACCTCCAAAGGAATGCTGGTAAATAGAGATATTACGTCAAAGGAGACAACGGCATACTTTGAAAGTAAAGTGAGGTTGGGAACAAGGTCCGCAAAGCTAAAGGTATCTTTTATATTGTAGTTGGTATTTTCACTGAAAGCCCTTGTGAGCATGCTAGCCACAAAGGAAGATAATTGTATGTTGAAGAGCCAACGAAAAAAACTATACGTCTGACAATATACTTAATCCTTCTTCTTTAGATCTCTTACGATGTTGTTGCTTATTGTTTGTATTCTGTTTGTGGGATCCTTAACTAGAAGTTCATAAACTTCGACGTCATTAAGAAGTTCCTCAACTTTATGGGATTTTTTGATCACGACGGTCATTTGTCCTTTGTCGGCAGGCATAACCATTAAGGAATTATCATGAAGAAGATCTTTTTTTAATTTGCGTAAGAATGTTGTGCAAAGAGACTGTTGTGTCCAAAGGGAGGGAGACAACATTGATGGGGGATTGTTTTTTATTAAAAAGTTTGTGAAAATGTTAGTGGTTTTTGATCTGATAATGAAGGTACTCTATATATTTTATATTCAAACTCTGCAAGGCTCCTTCCTATATGTAGTTCTTTCTTTTGAATAGGAAACTCAAATTTATAACCTAATGAGAGGAAGTTTACAACATCCTCTGGGAATGTCAATATTGGATAGACTGATAAACCAACCGGAATTATTATTGAAAAATGTATTGTATGTGATTTCACATTTCATTTTATTTAATTTGTTAATATTTTTGACTTTAATTTTATGGAAAAGTTTATTAAAAGAATATTTTAAACGGGCAAGAAACTGGTCATAAAAAAAACCAGGGATCAAAGAACTAAGTTGAGTTTTTAAATCATGAATTGAATGTCCATCATCAGTTACATTTTCGAGTACTTAAACAACATTGTTAATAAGATTTTAACTATGTATTTTAATGTCATGTTTCCAAATAATAACTGCACATGAGTCTTGTGATGTTGCCATACTACTACTTACTATGTAAGTTAAAAAAATTCAATTTGATTTAAAATAGCCGAATTTTATTTACAACTGTTGTTGTTTTTATTTGTAGTTTGTTCTCTGAAGAAGCTCAGAAAGAATTAGCGAAAGTTTAGATACGAAAAAAGGTTCACGTCTCCTTCCCTTTTACAATTACCATTATCTCTTTTTAAAAAGACAAGACTCCATCACAGTGTCATATTGCTTGCTTGCTTTCTTGCATATCGAGCATTTATGTACTTTATAGTTTCGTGCCTGAATCTGCTATCGGATACAGGCGCTCAAGAACGCGGTAAAATCGGGTGTCGCTGCGACAACACTCGTGGGCGTAAAATATCGTCCGAGTTAAAAGGCGAGAGGGTACCACTGACGATCGTCCATTTATTACGGACACCGATTATAAGATCGTAACAAAGTGGTTACTTCGAACACACACAACCACCATTCCAGCCGTTAATATATGTTATTGCGACTGCAGAACGTATTTTGTACTATAAGCGATATTTATACGGTTTTAAATTGTCGTTTGTTGTGCGCTCATTTTTCAATTAGTCGCCATCTATGGGGCAGGTAATAAAATCTCCGCTGGGGAACTCGGGACAAAAATAAATTCAAAAAAAAAACGAATGTTAAAGTTTATCGGTTTTATTTATTAGGTACACACGAATGTTGCTGCGAAATTTAATAACTGGAAGTCGTCTGGTATCGTAAAATAAACAAAGAAATTTTTTATTCAAACATTAAATATAATCTAACGGTTACAAAATAAATTCCACGCATTCTTGCCACGTTGCTTCTCTTCTACAATGCAGCAATTCTATTAAATCGAAGTGACTTGACAATAAGCTTTATTTGTACGAAACGACCAATAAAAGTCGAACTTATGTCAACATTAACTTTACAAAAGGCTATAAAATTTCCGAATCTAATTGCTCGAATATAATTGTATCCAGTACACATATGAGAGATGCGTCCTGCCCGTGTTAAAACCGAATTTTATTGCCCCCTCACATGCGTCCCGAGTTCGTGACAATAAAAGCATTTTATTGCGAATGATACGTTCCACACCGTTCCACATACATATTTTAGAGAGTCGTCGATTTTAAAATGTAAAACATGTCCAGCAGAAACATTAAACATGAAACAGAACACGGGTATTTTGCATAAAACTGTATTATGATGTACACTCGTCGACAAAATTTAATAAACAACAATAAAAACTACATGTGTAAAAACAATGACAATAGTATAATGAAGTAAGGACATTTTAAACCTCCAGGAGGTTAATAGCACTACAGGCTGTCAGATTTGACTTCGAGGTGGTACTTCACTGCCATAGGACGCTAGCGAAACTGCCAGAACATCACAGCACCACACTGATGAGATGGGTGCCAAGCCACTCTGGAATCACAGGCGATGAAATGGCTGACAAGCTAGCAAGATGTACCAGCGACCGAGCATTCATAGGTCCAGAACCGACGTGTGGGTGTTCTTATGGCAGCATCAAAGCCCTTGTCAGATCCGAACTCGCTGCTAGGCATTGCTTCTACTGGAATGCGCTTTCCGGCGTGAGAAACTGCAAAACTCATGTCATAAACACATGTATTGCATGGGCCTCTGTGTAGAAACTGTGGGAGTGCGGAGGAATCTCCAATCCATCTCCTTGCTGACTGCTGAACAGTGGACGGGGAGAGGTGGAAATACTTTTGGGTTGATCGATTAGACAATCCCGGAGTAAGCAAATTAATTCTTGACCAGGCTGCGGATTTCTTTGTCCGGGTGTAACCTGGCTGAGAAGACTAAAATAGCATGGGGGCACAATATGTTTATCCTTTGGGCGAGTTTGCCTTTCGGGGTTGTCACGCCTGTGCAGTCGGAAAAAAAGAACAGTCGAAAAGATGGTTATAAAGACTGAGACCCGAAGAGAGTCCTTTGCAAGCAATGAAATAACGACTCAGACAAGAATTCAGTAGTAACGAATTTATTACAAAAAAAATTAAAAAAGTGAGATACAAAAAATCACGGGCAATAATATGAGGAGGCTGCAATGCCCTTTGGAATCGCGGAATAGTGCCCAAGAAAATATTACGGAGACCGTACAGTAGGAATTCGAGGTTTACGTGTAACTGGTGGTCATGGGAACAGCTGACAGTCAGACGTTCCTCAGGCCAAATATTCTAATATTCTGGAACACTTTGAAACAGCAGATCCTGAACAATTTGCTTCCTCAGTTTATCTCAAGGCAGGGGGTGGGGATAGGTGAAACTACTATTGAGAACACTGTCCACAATACTGAAAGGATACGTGCCTCACTCACAAGGGCACATCGGCAACTGTCGCACTCCGATTTCGATGAAACTTTACAGATCAAAAGAGTACCTTAATATAAGGAAAATGTATCTTTCTGTTTCGGCGGAAACGCCTGATTTTTGGGTACAGCCCCCTCCAAATTCTGGACGATTTTTTAATTTTTGTAAATACGTATTTCCTAAACTATGAGAAATATTAAATTTTCTTCTTAATATAATTTGCAGCATATTACACGGCCCCAAGGGTGATGCCGTCCATTTTCGCAAACAGCTCATAACGGTAGCGAGGTACCCACATTTTTTTTAATTCCTTATTTTCTTAATCATATAAAAAAGACCGCTTTTACATAAAAACGGTGATGTATAATAAATTTGGATGATTAATAATAAAAATAACTACAGAGTAACAACAATTAACTAACAACAATTCTTAGTTAATGTTACTCCGCTATTCATTTTAAATTTTTTTTTTTGATGGTTAAGAAAATAAGGAATTAAAAAAAATGGTGGGTACCCCGTCCCCCGTTATGAACTCTTTTGCGAAAATGGACGGCGTTATCCTCGGGGCCGTGTAATATGCTGCAAATTATATTCAGAAGAAAATTTTATATCTCTCGTAGTTTAGGAAATATTTGCAAAAATTAATAAATCGTCCAAACTTTGGCTGTACCCCAAAATCGAGCGTTTCCGTCGAAACAGAAAAATACGTGTTTCTTCTCTATTAAGGTACTCTTTCGATCTGTAAAGTTTCATCGAAATCGGAGTGTGACAGTTGCCGGTGTTCCCTTGTAAAACAAAGCACAAAATATTGAAACGTACCTTTTCTGCTTCGTGAATTCTCCAACGCCCAAACTTTTTTGATTGGATAGCTACAAAAAAGAAAAATGAGAGACAGGAACAAGCTCCTAGATACGCGTCAAGGGCTCGGTAATCAGCGGAACAAAAGTAACAGGTTGATTAATTCAAAAAATAAAGAAACAGCAGAACTCCTTACGAAAATGGTGGATAATCATAAACTGCATGTCAGAAACGTGAACTCACGGCAAACTCACGGAAATTAAATAAATTAATTAATTAAAACAATTGAAATCGGAACTAAATAGCTGATCAAGAATGACCACGGAAAAGTTAATTTGCCAAATTCACCTACCTTATACGAAGCACAATAGATCTAAGCGGGGCAAAATCTCTACCGCAATAGAGAGAATCTCGATCTTTTTCTCAAACGACGTGATCTCGTTTCTCTTCGCGGTCAAAAAAAAAAACACGAAGCAACAGATGAAGTGTGGAAATAGGGTATCTGAATTCAAGGAAGTGCTTCGCGGTGTCCAGCATGGCAGGATACTAAGACCATTACTGTTTATTCTTTGCATCAATGACAATGGAAAAAGAAAGAATTGATGCTGAAGTAGGCTGAGTTTCAATTGGTAATGAAAAAATGGAAAGATAATATGAGCAACAAACTAGTCATGTTAAAAAGAATGATTTGACGTTTGAAATATTTGGCGTCCAACATGAAGTGCTAAATTACAATTTAATTCATTTATTAGCGACCAATTTACAGTTATTATTCATTCCTTTTCGTACACATTCAAAGCTACTGTTGATGCCTGTACATACATATATAAAACAGCTTATAGAGTGTGACCTTCCCACACCCTCTGATATGCCTACGTTTTGATATCCGTTGAACGTACCTTAACGATTGCCGTTGATCTAAATACACGACGTAATGTTGCTGGAATGAATCATAAATGTAAACTTGTATGTATTTTATTGACCGTAAAACACCCGGTATCTCGGTGGACCGATCTCATGAGAAAAATGCTGCATCTCTCGGGTCGCGCGATACAGATTTACGATCGGTGGATTTTGTTGAGGCGATAAATTAAAGTATTCCGCCCTCTACTTCTTCTTCTTCTTCTTCTTCTTCGTCGTCGCCGTCGTCTTCCACACTATCGCATCGACGGAGAACCAGAACGCCCTCACCACGATATGAATGATGTCCAGAAATATGGTAGGTGCACGTATGTATATAGTAGTCTTGTATCTGCTTTGTCCGTTGCGTTATATATTATAGACGTTGATGTCCTGATAAAACGTTGCTTTATATTGATTCGGTCGACGTTTACTGTTCGATGCGGTAGTAAACTGTATCAAGATTTTTTGGTAAGATACAATTTAGTAACCCGATATCTATTACCAGATGAAACTGAAATTCAAAGTAAGCTTTTCAATTTTACTCCAGTGGCAAAGAAAAAATATTTTGGAGGTTTTGCATAGCCTCGGCTTCGCCTCGGACATCCACTTATTTCCTCACACCGAAAAATAAACTTTCATATCTTGTAATGTGTCTACACAAATAAGTATTCCATTCGAAATGTTCAAGTTTGAGCTATTAATTAACCAGTACGGTCCTGTAATGCGTTCGCAAATTTAATAGATATCTCCCGAACGGTTGGTGCGCTGACACGGATTATAATGGAACACGACGGGCCGAAGTCATCAATTTACAATGGGCAATGGGCGGATCCGTAGTCGCTGCCTTCCGATTACTCAGGACCGATACACGGGAGACTGAAAACATACACAAACACACAGTCAGACGAACCCGGGTACAATATTTCAATTTACGCGCCCGGTTATCTAGATCGGAGTATATGCCTCACGATTTAATACTTCTCCAACTCGGTACCATCAACGCGCCCCGCGCACTTCCTCTTTTTTTTTCCTCTTACGACGAGTACGAAAAAGCGGCATTTCGTTCCTCCTATTTTAGATTTACCGCTGTGTGTTTTATTTATATTGTATATTATACCGGAGCTCTGCTCGTTGTACGTATATTGAACGCCCGTGAACCAGATATATCTACGTATACTTGTAATTTAAACAAATGTTCGCGATAATTGAATCAAAAATATTATGCAGATTATACCGTCAATGGCAGGTATATTATTTATATTTCTGAACGCTGTGTAATCATTTGTTTTGAGCGATGATTATAAATACACGTTGATATAGATTTTAACGTTTCAAATCCATGTTTTTTGTGCTTTAACTTACGATATTTGCGTTTTACCAGACAAGTCCAAATCGATAATGGAAAAAAAGTTGTTCTATAATACAACTGATTAGGGCGACCTGAAATGTTTCCGGAATCGGCAAGAAAAACACGGTATTGGTGTGGTTTTTTATTTTTATTTTTCGATGTAGTCTCCTCAAAGATCAACACACTTCTTCAAACGGTGCTCCAGTCTCTTCAAGTCATCGGAATAGGAGGATGTTTCGAGGTTTGCAAAATAATCATCTGTAGCGGCAATGACCTTCTCATGTGAGGCAAATAGGAGCGGGTAAACATACAACACGACTCTTTCAACTGCGCATGACAGGTACTATACGAAATGTTTAGTTTTTGTCTCGACTGTCCATTAGTCCCAGTCCATTTGGTGAGTAGGTATTTAAGTTCTTGTTGAGTTCAAGTGTTCCTTGTAATTTGTGAAGTGTGTAATAAAATATTTGGACTCCAAAAAAACCTAAATCGGCACGTCCGAGATGTACATCAAATGAAAGCAACAGCTGTTTATTCATACGATTGTACTGTTCATAACAGCAAATGTTTAGAAGAAGGGGAAGAATTACATTTTGAACATTTTGATGGCAGTATATTTTTCAATTTGATCGTAATATATTTTTGTAGCTACAAAATTGGTTAATGGTGTGACAGTATCAAGGTGAGTTTTTTCAATAGATTCCTCCTTATTCTGTAACGTTTTAACAATAGGTTGACAGGTCGTTGTTGCTACATACAGAGATCTCTCATTGGATATCACTTAGCAATAACAATGTGACTATCTATGATAATGACTATCGTTAAAGAGATACAGAATTAGGGGGATTTAGTGATGATCATGGATCACTGTTTGTAATACCTACAACTTATAATTTATAGGATTCTGCGCTCAAATACAGAACATATTGAGGCAACACCTTTGAAAAGAGTTGACATGTTAACTAGGAGGACCTAAAAAATGTGAAAAAAAAACCATTTAATATCGACATTAATGAAGGAGTGCTTCATGAAAAATGATGTTGTGTTGATCTGTGGATTTCTGATTTAATGGAAACTGATAAGAGTTTGATCATGTACAAAAAGCAAGGATATAGAACCCATAATTCCTGGTAATTATGAAAACAGAAAATTCGATGAAAATGATTTTATACTTTTATAATAAAATTAAGAAAATTTGAGCTTTACTCTTTAAATTACAAATTCATCTCAGGGGTTCGTGAATTCTTAACTCTACAGCAGGTGTAGAGAACAGAATACGAGAGCTTATTGTACGTTGAAAAATTCCCAAGTGAAAAGAAAGATGTTTTACAAAAAAAAAATTTATTGACTACAATAAACCTATAAAAATTTGTTTACACAGTTCAGAAATTGGGTAGTAATCACCACAACTAAAATTATTACCTTTTGGAATCTTTAAAAATTTTTCAACATCTAAATTTCGGTGACAATTTAGATGTTTTAAAGTACTTTTAATCGCAGATAATCGTTTATTTGGGCCCAACGGTGCATCGTGGCTATTTAATAAATTTTATGTAGAGCAAACGTTCTGTTCAACTATCTATACAGAAAAAGCGAGTTTGTTGTTATCGTATGGCTTTTTATAGATGATTCGCAATTGTCTCTAAATCTCTTCAGAAATACATTTCGATAGTCTTATGTCAATAACGGTCGTTGATAGATTAATTTCTACAGGTCCGGTCAAAAATTGTGTTATACAGGATCACCATAAAGTTGTTAATTTTAATTACCACCTACTTTTTCTTCTTAAAATGCCCCTAACTGGCTGGTTTTTCTCCTTGTGCGTGTGGAATTTAATGGTGTGATTTTGTTATAATATTTGTGTGTATTTGTGTACAAAACAAATGATATAAAATTTATTAATTACCTTATAACATATGGTTGAGATTATTGTGGTGCATTTAACATCTTTCTGTCCTTGTCGTTGGCTGGACTTATAATAAGACTCCTGCTGATCAACACTCCCCTTCTACGTCAGATGGCTACTGAGCCATCTGCGCATCCTCTAACATCGGATATAGTGTTGAATTAAATTAAATGAATGAATTATAAAACAAATACTTCGCATGTGTGCGCGATCATGTTAATGTTACGTAATGTTATAAAATGAAATTAAATTCAATAAGAAAAATACACAGATCAGATAGTTGGTTGCAGTTTCATAAATATAACATCAATTTAGTACTTTTTAATTTTTCTAGATTACCTACAGCTGGATGATCTGTCAAGTGAAAAATTGAATTGTAAACATTGAATCAATTTGGAATAACATTACAATACATTGAAATCTTTTGGACAAAATATTATTTGTGTTGATAGCACACATGGGTTGAATGGATACGATTTTGAATATAGAAGCCTGTTAATTATTGATGATTTTGGGGAAGGATTTCCAGTTGTCAGTTCAGCAACAGAAAAGACATAATTATTTTTTTATGAGTGATATTATATTGGTGTTCTATAATGCCTGGGAAAATATTATGGACCCAGTTACTTCTCAGTTACTTTGTTCGTGTCACATAGACGGAGCATGGAGATGGATGGAAAAGAAAGGCCGTTTATAAGACATTAAAGTGTAATTCAAACGGAAACCAACTAATCAGATTTTCTTATAGAATTAAAAAAACAGCAAGATTTATTGAATGATGATGTTGACACTCAGACTTTTGAAACATATTTTATGGACAACTACGCAAACAATTATTCACAATGCGGTTACTGTTATAGAAATAATACTGGCATTAACACAAATATGCAACTGGAATCTGTGCATAAGACAAATTAAATATTTTGATTTGGGAGGTCTTAAAGTAAAGAGATTGGATAAAGGCGTCTTCGCTGTTCTAATGTATATTAGGGATAAAATAGTTGAAGAATCATTAAAAACATTAAAGGGAAAAACAATCATCATTATTACAATTAATTATTAATTCTGTGCTTAATTGCAACAATAAACTACTAGATCTCGTCACCTCTAACCTAGACTTTAACACTTCTGTATCCTCTGATGTTTTGGCTCTTGTTCCGCCGGACCCATATCATCCCCTTTATCTGTTTCTCTTTCCGTTTCATCCACCATTAAAAAGAGTTTCCCTTCTAATGGAAACAAGAGGTATAATTACAACAAAGTTAACTTTCCTCAATTATACACTGATCTTCTATCTGCAGATTGGTCGTTTTTGGAGTCTATAACAGACGTCAATATGGCTTTGGAAAAATTTTATAACTACCTTTACAGTATAATCTATAAGTCTGTGCCCACATACTCTGCTAACTCTATAAGTTCCAAGTACCCCTCGTGGTTCTCAGCTTCAATAAAATCACATTTAAAGTTGAAAGAATATTACAGACGCAAGTGGAAATCTACACACAACTCTTACTATTTGAGTGAATTTAAGAGGGTTCGTGCTCTCTGCAAAACTGAAATTCATTCAGCATATTCTTCTTACCTTCATCACGTCGAGGAATCTATAAAATCTGATCCTAAGCAAATATTTCAATATATTCATGCAAAACAAGGCACAGCTCGTATACCTGGCACTCTCTACCATAACGATATAATTTTGGACACTCCTCAAGATATAGTTGAAGCTTTTGCCAGCAACTTTTCTTCTATCTTTACGAGTACTTCACATTTCTCTACTGAGTTTAAACATAGCAATTGCAATCCTGTTACTCTGCAACACGTTTCTTCTGAAGAAATAATCAAGGTTTTGGCGTCCTTCCGTGCTAATAAGAGCGCTGGAGATGACCTTATTCCCAGTTTTCTTGTGCGGGATGGTAGATTTGTGTTTGGAAAACCTCTATCATATCTATTTAATTTAGCTATTGATTCATGTACTTTTCCTGCAGCTTGGAAATCTGCCAGAGTAGTTCCAATATTTAAAAAGGATGACAAGTCCTGTATAGACAATTATAGACCCATATCTATTTTGTCCAATTTTGCGAAAGCTTTTGAAAGCATCATCTATTCATGTTTATATTATAACACCAAAACGTATATATCTCCTCATCAACATGGTTTCGTTCGTGGTAGGTCTACAGTTACAAATTTATTATCAATCACGTAATTTATCAGCGAGCAACTTGATGCTCAACGTCAAGTTGATGTAATATATACAGATTTCAGCAAAGCATTTGACATCATTGATCATGGTATTCTATTGCGAAAACTCTCAATGTATGGGTTAAGTTCATCGTTACTATCGCTAATTATATTTTTTTTACAATGGTTATAAGTCATCTGATTATTGTCCTTCATCTGGATAACCTCAAGGCTCTCACCTGGGTCCGCTTCTGTTTGTCTTGTTTATTAACGACTTACTTGATTCACTAACCTGTCCAGTACTTGCCTACGCTGATGATTTAAAGATTTATCTTCCCATCAAGTCGTTCAATGATGTACTGTGTCTACAACAGAACCTGGATACTATAAGCCACTGGTGCTCCGAATTTAAATTACAGTTGAATGTTAATAAACGTTCCTTTGTTTGTTACACCAGGAAAGTTCTATATATGAAATAGGTTCTTATAACACGTTCAAAGATCTTGGTGTTTTATTCGACTCCCGCCTTTCTTTTGTGCCACACCTTAATAATTTATCTATTTCCAGTTCAAAAACACTTAGGGTTTATATTACGCTCATCTAAATTCTTTAATAACATATCTTTAATTAAAATTTTATACTTCACTTCTGTTGTCAGCAAGCTTGAGTATACTTCTGTGGTATGGTCTCCGCACTACATCTATTTACAATTATCTATTGAAAAGGTTCAGCGCCGTTTCTTAAAATATCTTTCTTTCAAACTGGATAACTCTTACCCTGAGAGAGGAATTGATTATACCTCGCTCTTAGTATGGCGTGACGTCACTGGAGAGCAGAAGGAGAATACACGGAGCCAGGTTCTTATGGAAGATAATTCACGGTTCATCTGATTGTCCGTCTCTTCTTTCAAAAATTAATTTCTTTGTGCCTCGCCTTTCCTCTCGTTCTTCCCCCACCTTTGCATATCCATTTTCCCGAACAAATCTATTACAACATTCTCCTCTGTATACTATGTGTCGTCTGGCCGACATATATTATGGATATATATTTTATAATTCCATCAGCGACCTGTCGTTGGGTTGATTTCATTTCATTTAATTTTATTTAATTTCAATCAATCTTGGCTTTTTTTCCTTTCTTTTTTCCCCTTTATATTTTCTTAAATTTCATTTCTTTGTTTGGAGTACTAGAATAGAATATTAAATAGAATAGATACTAGAATATTGTATGTATTAGGTAATCTTGATTTGTGACAGTTGCATGAGCTATGTATTTGTGTACATATAATTTGTATCTTTTACCCTATAAATGTAAATCGTTGGGTAATAAAGAATCTATTATTATTATTATTATTATTACAAACAGTGATAAAAGTACAAGCAACCAAAAGTGAACTTAACATTGAAGATAATCATGATGAAAGTTGGACCATTTCCGGAGACACAAATTACTACATTGTATGTCAAAATATAAAACACAATAATCTGATGTCTTGCAATTTGAAGTGTGTCGTTTGCAATATATGTATTCATGCTTTTAAACGTAGTTGTGTTTAAAAACATTATCTTCATCTGCTCAATCCAACACCAACGATAAAAACGGGAACAGGAAAACTGATTAAACAAAAATTCCAAGATATAGGTAGTTGCCTTAAATTTAGATTCGTTCGAATTCCTTTCTATTACATTTTTTGCTAAAATACATACATTGTACCTGAAAATTGTTCCATTTAAATGTGGTGCAGAATTTCAGAATCTCCCAACATTAATAGAAATGTTAGGACTTGCGCAGTTGAAAGACCCGTGTTTTATGTTTACCCCCCAATCATGTCGTGATGTAAAAGTACTTTTTCTGCTGCAAACGAGGCCGTATCTCCTGTAATACTGCATCAAATCGGGCCAATAAATCGCCGTAGTATTACCCCGTGCTCTCGTCGTTCCCTTCTGCAGATAGTCGATAAGGATTATCCCTTGGGAGTCCCAAAAAATGGTCGCCATGACCTTTCCGGCCGATGGAACGGTCTTTGCTTTCTTCGGAGCTGATTCTCCCGGAAAAGTCCACTCCTTCGATTGTTCCTTGGTCTCCGGTATGTGGTGCTGGATCCAAGTCCCATCCCCGGTTATGGAACGCATGAAGCAATGCCTTGGATTGCGTTGAATACTGGCCAGACACTCGTCCGAAACAGTCACCCGCTTTCGTTTTTGCTACCCATAGCGCCGAAAGCTTTTTATGCTCAAAATTTCGTGTATTAGAATATGGCCAAGGCGTTCCTGTGAGATGGCCGACAAATTCAACTCATCCAACGTTAAACATAATGTGCTACTATGTCGGTATTCAGTCTTTAAAATGTAATTATTAGAATGTCGTCGCAAATAAATAAAATAAACAAATAAATACAAAATTACAAACGATTAATTTACGAGATGCTCTTCCTTTAACGTAGAGATAACAGAACGCATATTTCAAATAATACGCTAGTCATCACCGAGCGAAAGGGAGAGGCCCTAGCGGCGGTCCACGGGGCACGAACCGTGAGCGGCTTCACGGGGCTCCGACCGGGGCCGGCATCGCCGACATGGTGTACTGTGTGCGAGCGCAGCTTGTGCGTGTATTATGTTTTAATTACACGCTAGGATCAGGCGGCATTATTCATGTCCACGTCCCGTCCACTTTTCCACAATAAGTTCACATTACACGCCTTCGAGTAATTGCACTGGTTCGCCTTCTCGGAACGATATGTGTCTTCGTATGAAGTTTCGTTTTGCAGATACATATGTTATAGGTGCTCGTATTGATTTAGGTATTCCTTATGAGGTACATACATATATGAGACTGTAGAAGGAATTTAAAAAGTGTGCTTAAAAATGTTTATTTTACAAAATAAAATTTGTAGAGTATGCTCTAAAATATTCTTAGTTTCTAGTTTTCGGAAGCAGGAACTGAAGAATGCTGGATCGAATTTATTTCCTTAGAAGGATTCTCCTATATGACGTTTCGAAAAACGCTGATAAAATTGATGGAACAATTCTATATTTATTGCTTCGTTTTTTCGAATTCCAATTTTGAAATGAATGCTTAAATTTTCCGGGTACATTAACTTCTTGCAATTTTATATTTAAATCATTGAAGAGATGTTGGACGTTGGATCTCTACACTCGTTTTATTCTTTAGCTGAGGTTATAAAAGCTATAAACTAAAGACCTACAAAAACTTTCTTCACGTCACTTGCGTTTCAGAAAGTACACCTATGTATATAATATACAGGGTCCTACAGCTGAACTCCGGTCTTTGATTACTCATTGGCTATTAAAGCGAAACGTTTCATTTAATACATGGCGAAACTCGACATTAAGAAGTACCTATATCTGGAAATTCTTTTTGACTTTACAGGGTGTTCCAAAAATCATGGGCTCAATTAACCGACGTTTTTTTAAAATGGAACACTCTACATTTTCTTGCATTTTTAGCAGTGGCAGACCATTATCTATACGTACCTATTTTGGTTTTCTTTTCTTTGATGCGTATGTTCAGTGCAATGAATATTTTTGTTAAAAAATTAATATTTACATAGTACCATTAAAAATAACAGGACTGCACATTGCCTTGGTCCTGCTCTTCCGATCTATTTCTTTGGAAACGTTTGATTTAAATGTTCTCTCACAACCAGCACGAGGTTAGCAGGTGCGCCATCGTGTTGCAACCATATCCTTTGCCGCTCAAGAGAAACCACTTGTAGAAAGTTTGATAATGTGCTTCCTAAAAAATGGAGATACACCTTACCATTTAAATGGCATTCAAAAAAATAGGGACCTACTACTCGATCACCAATGATACCGCCCGATACATTTAAGGACCATCTATGCTAGCGATCTATTTTCCTTACTAGTCGTGGGTTGTGATCGGCATAATAATGAAAATTATGGCAATTAAAGAATCCAATTTTATGCAAAGTCGCTTCGTCCGTAAACAGCAAATAGCTGAAGAAGTTTCGCGAACTTACAAATAACGAACAATAATTACACAAAAGAAAGTTAACATGTTGAGTTGAAATTTCTGACAAAGTGACTCGACTAAATTGAAAAAACAAACGTTACTGAAATTAATTCGTCCTGTTGAGACAACGGCACAACTAATTAAATGCAAAAATTACGCAAAAAAACGCAAAGGTTTACTGGAGTAAAATTTCCTGAAGGGAATTTACTTGATTACGATCAAAATTAGACACTAATAAGAAAATATATTAAATAAATCTGACCGTGAGTCCGGTTACCGCTTACAATACCTCGGAAGTGGTCCTTTCACAGGTTACGTCCACCAAGAAACAGATATTTGCTCGACTAACATAAATACCTCGATGCGGTTAGTTCTTAATCGGATTTCCTCCTAACCAAATTCCATACTAATCAGCAGCTAATGCCTCAAATTCTGCATATACACCACTAATACCTTAGGCCCAAACCCAAAAACACAGCGCTAAAAATGTCGTTAAAACGAAAAAATTATAAGTCAGCGAATCAAACAACCTCAAATTTCACAAAAATAAGTGAGAAAACATACCTAAATGATGATTTAGTGCATTTGTAGACGTTGAAGTAATGTACAAGTGCAGTAAATATACTTTCTTTTCAAAAAATGTAAAATGTAATCAAAAAAATCAACATTATTTGACTGATCACTATGGAAACCAGTTTTTTACTACTATTTTGACATAGTTGGCAGTACTTGTGTTTTATTCATCCATAGCATATTCGATACATAATATGTATGTATGTATTTCAAGAGAACAATTTTCAAATTTGTCCTTTTTATCAAAAATGACTACAGATAGTCATAGGGTTATAATAACAAAAATTGTTCATAATTAAGTTCTTCGCCCGTTTATCTAAAAATATACAGGATGTTCTATTTAAAAGATCTCTAAGAAAGTTGCTCATAATTTCCAAAATTGGACAGTAAATTTCAAACGCTCTGTATTCCGGCAAAGTTCCAAATTTTGCCTAGACCACCTTCTATTTGTTGATCAAAGAATCCTCAATTATTTTATTTTAAACTTCACATTTGTGGCAGTAGTGTTATTTTTAATGGTAACATTAATTTTTTAACAAAAATATTCATTGCACTGAACATACGCATTAACGAAAAGAAACAAAATAGGTACGTATTGATAATGGTTAGCGACTGCTAAAAATGCAAAAAAAAATGCAGGGTGTCCCATTTTAAAAAACCTCGTGTGATTGTGCCCACAATTGTTGGCACACCCTGTATAATCGAAAATAATTTTCAGATAGACTTCTTAATGTCTAGTTTCAACGTGTACTAAGTGAAACGTTTCACTTTAATAGCCAATGAACAATTAAAGACCGGAGTTCAGCTGCACGATCCTGGATATACAGGACTTTTGGAGGAGTGTGTAGTGCCGATCATATTGAATGACGTCCCGGGAATGTCCCAGCTATAAAAGAGCCATTTTTCACATGGAAATAGTCAGTTCCTTGATGAGTTCCTTACGAATCCCGATCTCCAGTCGGACGACTGAGTTGCCGGCCAGTATACCCATTTGTACTGTTGCCAGTTTACAAGGCACCTGTCCTGTTTCGAATGCTGGTGGACTGTGTTGACAGTTCGAAAGTACCAAGAGTCCATTATATAGTTCACGTCGATTTTGACATGAGAAATATTTCAGCAAAATGGGTCCCCAAATGTCTGAACCGTGCAAGAGAGCACGTTCAATTTCTTGCTCGGTGGTTCGAAAATGATGACTTCTTAAGCCGTATTGTTACTATGGATGAAACTGGGGTACATTCCTACGACTCAGAGACAAAGCCACAATCTATGGAACGGAGACACTCTGCTTCTCCAAGGTTTAGGAAGTTTCCTGATTGAAAATCTGCATGGAGTGATCATGATTGATTTTTTGGATGAGGGTGAAACAATAAGAAGGCGATGGAAGTTGTTCAAATGTGTATTGCTTTTGCAGGAAAATTCTCCTGAACACAAATCGCACGTTGTTATGCAAGCAATTATTAATTTAGGATTTCAATAACTCGAACCCCTTACAACGCAAATCTATAAAATCGCGATGTTGATAGGTCGAATTTTGACCAAATCTATCACTGCTGATATGCTCTCTAGATGGTTGGATTTGCAAACTTCGTCAGACCATCTATAGTGCATATTATCTTCAATATAATAACACACATAATACGTATTGTTTGTATGTGTGTAGGTGAGATTGCCAACCTTGTTCTTTATAACAAATAGTTTTAATTGCTATTACATGACAGATTAGTGGGTAGCAAAACATCCTTTTAACATTATATTTGATTCTACAAACCTAAATTTCAAATAATTACAATTACGAAAACACAAACATTATAATATAATTGCACTTGAGAAATCGACAAATGGGTGTTGTATTACACATCGCGATAAATGATGCATTTCAGAATAACAAGCGATTAAAAAAAAATGTGTAATATTTCCCACATTTCATCCTATAATACAAGGTCCGAAAATTACGTAAAAGCTCACCAGCAAGAGATCTCATTAATCTTAACGTTGTAAATTTTCTAATTCGACGTAATCCTCGCGTCTCTAAAAAAGGTATCGTAAATGTTACAAAGATCACGGAAAAGAGAGAAAAAAAAACACCATTATTGTGTATACTCTCATTGTGCGTATTTTTAACAACCTTGTAGGCATATAATAGTAAAAGAATTAATCTCGTAAGCTATAATTATATCGTATCTATTTACAATCTACATATTTATTAGGTTCTTACACGGATTTCCACATGGCATCTGAAAAGGTGAAACATTAAATTCGTGAATACCTGCGAAACTATTATAAACATGCACGGATGACATCTAACGCATAATAATTTCGATTCATAATTGAAAACGAGGAATATTTACGATCGGAGTTAGCCATGGACGACGTGTAAAACTTAAATTATTCATATATTGTATTTGTGTGCATCCTATTGAAGACAATTTATAGCTGCGTTAGTGTATTTCAAACTTGTGGTGTGGTTCTCGACTCGCCAATGGAATAATTGGTCTCCGAGGGTGTTCTATCTATAATATCATCCATCAAAAGCTGTGTATAGTGTCATTCGCTCGGACCATATAGCGCGAGGCTCAGCTCGAGCAGCGAACGCATACATACATACATATACATACCAGGGCATTATAATATCTGTGTCTAATCGCTATGAAATATTACAATCATTTGTCGGAATATGAACGCGCCAGATATGTATACATCTATATAAATTAATAGTTCAATTAGCGATGCAATTATTGAGCCGTGGTGCTTCGTTTGGTACGCTGGTAATTTCGATGGAATTATGATATCAGGTTAGTCTCACCTCAAGACAAATATAATCGGTGATTTTAATGTCGGTAATATTAATGTATTTTAATGTCGGTATAATGAAAATGCGAAGTAAAATTTGTATGGACTTGTTTTATTTATCTTACCATTTATATATAGTTTTCTTCTGTAGCGCTTTATTTTCATTAACATACGAGGGCTGTTATTATTGTCCCTGATATCGAATGAAACGACTTGTAAAGGTAAACTTTTTTATTCTACAAGATAGTCCCTTAAAACATTGATACACTTGGTATAACCATGGCAAGAAAAAAACATGTTTTGTCTTGGGATGTAAATCACTCGTTCACCTCTATCGTCAATAGAATAACGAAAGACTTCTATAATACCTATTGTAATTACCTACAGTACCCCGCCATATTAATAGAACCATCAGGAAAATTTCAGTAAAACGTTCTTAGAATTCGAGAAACAAGGGTTGCAGGGGTGTACATTGTCCGTTTACTATTCAATAAACATTCGCAATTCTGAGAAATGTAAAATATGTATATTTAGGGTGATTTATGACTCCCAATCTGCCGAAAATTATTCACCTAATTTTTCAATTTTTACTATTCTTAAATATTTATACGTTGTGTGTCCATTCTTTTCATTATTTTGCGACACGTTTATTAGAGTAGTGCAGTAAAAGCATTTAGTTGTTGAGAACGTTAGTGATAATCAAGTTTTCGTGTTAGAGTTTGTGTGCTTATTTTATTTAAAAAATTGATAATGGGTCGAGAACGGGACATATCGGTAGAGAAGAAGACAGTTATTTCATTTACTAAAACCGTTGTCCTTTTGTCCTATCTCGCAAAGAGCAAAATTATTATAAAAATTAAATAATTTCTGATATTTCTGTAGTGGTTCTATTAAAATGGCGGAGTACTGTAAAATGACTGATTCGATTGCACAAAAAAGACCAAAACTCGACTTACATATTGGTTTCCAAACACAAAATCAAAGCTACTTGGAATATAGCTAATAACATAGCAGGAAAGAAGAAAAATATAAACACAGGTATCGAAAATTTGCTAGTACACCACAGCAAATCGGGAATGTGAGACAGATAATTCTAATTCTATGCTCCTTTATGTAGTGGAACCGTTAGAAATCCTAAACATTATTCTTTCTATGAAAGACACCAAAGCAATAGGACCAGATGAAATCCCAACAAAACTTTTAAAGGAAGGACAAATATCATTAATTCGCGTTTTCCAACTGGCATTTTCCCTGGCCATCTAAAGATGTGGGATTTATAAGAGTGGGGACAAAACTAACATAGAAAATTACAGACCAATATTGCACTAACTTCATTTACAACGAAGATCGTAGAGAAAGCTATTCTAACAAGACTTAATTTTGCAAAATCGTGCAACTTACTGAGAACCTAACAAAATGCTTACGTACGTGGAAGGTCTACCATAAAGGCAATATACATGACCATCAAAAAAATTACAGGAGAGATGACAATCAAAAACGAAACAGCAGGAGTCTTCTTAGATCTGTCGATGGTTTTTGACAGAATGGATCATGCGATTCTCTTGGAAAAGATCCATAGAAAATGCTTTAGAGGGGTTGTGCATAAATTGCTCGAATTCTATTTAACGGATCGCCTGTAAAGTGTCCAAATATCCTGTAATAACGAATTATACAGATCGGACTGGCAAAATATAAAACGAGGAATACAACGTCTTTATATTATACACAAACGATCTGCTGCAGAAACAAGTGAAAGCCTTACAAGACATGAATAAATGGTTCCTGGAAAATAATCTAAAAATTAACGTAAATAAAACATTTTTAATAAGCTTTGCGTAGGGGAAAGATGATAATCTAAAAGTCAACTATCAGAGAAAACTATTATTATTATTATTATTATTATATACAACGGGTCGATGGCCGCAGTGGTTAGGCGGCTGACTATTATTGTGAGAGGACGATAGGTGCCGGGGTTCAATTCTCTGGAGGGACGGTGACATTTTTTCAGAGAGTTTAATCCCGGATCGACTTGCCATTCGCTGTTGGGAGCAAAGTGATTAACAGCGCGGCATCATAAAAGGCGATATGATGCTGTCACAAAGCCATTTAAAACACAACTTACACACAATAAACTACACCGCAAGAGTTGCAGTGATAGCCAGACAAGTAATACAGCTTACGGAGCCACTGCAACTAAGCACCCACCACACATTAAAAAAAAATTACTATTATTATTATTATTATTATTATTATTATTATTATTATTATTATTATTATTATTATTATTTATGTTCCATCGTCCAACAGCATACAACATCTGAGTTTTTCCTCCTTTTTTCTTTGATTGAATTCCTCAGTTTTGAAATTAAAGCAGTGTAATGTTGTCCAGCCATAATCTGACCATGTAGTAAAAATGTATAAGCATAACTGCTTCGCTTCGGTAGTCCAAAAAATTGTGTCTATGATCTTCCACGCAGATGCTGTTACACGAAGCTTTCGAGGGGGTGGTGAACCGGTCCATACTTTGCCTTTTCCATTCAGGATCTTAATCATGAAACCAGGTTTCATTCATAGTGTTGTGTCAAAATCAAATCTAAATAATTCAAATAATTTTTATATTAAGCACTTCACAATTAATTTAGACCCACCCTCTCTTACCTTAGTATGTATAATATTAAAAATAAAAATAGTAACTTCTTCCCGACTTCTGGTCTTTTGGTCCTTCTTTCCTTTGAAATTTTTCTTCTTTTCCTCTTTTCACTTTTCAATCTTTTCAAATCTTTTGAATCTTCAAACTTTTCCTTCACCTGTCTCTCTAATTTCTTTTCTTCTTTTCCTCTTTTCACTTTTCACTCTTTTCAAACTAACATCCAATATTCTTTTTCAAATTTCACTTTCTATTTTTAAAATGCTTTTCTACTTTTTAAAAAAACTTATCTTTTCCGACTTTTCCTTCTTTTTCACCTTTCAAAAAAAACCAATCTCCCTTCTCTTGTTTTTTCTTGACCTCCTTCTCAAATTTTTATTATTATTTTCCGAAACCGCGGTAAAATGAGTGTGCGTCGTACGTGTAATTTTGACAAAATATTTCCTAAATTTACAATGCTTAACATAATATTCTAACGAATTTATTTGAAAATAACGAAATAACATAACAATAATAACGAATCTTGCTTGGAAGTGTTAAAGATGGTCAAATTTATGACATGTCGAATGTGCTTTTGCTCCGGTGTTAACATCTTCGGTACCTATCGTGCAGTCACCTTTTTGAGACCCAATTCTTTATATAAAATGGTTTCTACGCTACCCATTGAAGAGCCACGAAGAGCTACGAATTTCACAGTTATTCATCTATACGTCAGGACTATGTCATGAACCAGATCAATGATTTTCCCTTCCTTTCTTAACACTTACGGTCATGCAATTGTCGTCTTACATCCGAAAATATTCATTAATTCAAACCAAATATCTTCATACAATACTTAAAAAAAAGTGCTTTTACAGATAATTGGGGATAATATATTTGCACTTGTTAATTATGATGGCTAAATTTTACATGTTGACGATTGGATGGCAACATTTGCAACACAAATTCGAATTACCTGCTAGAACGTCTAGATTTATAATAAAACAGACAGCTTTCAGAAGGGAACTAAATCTGCTGAAATACATAAGTGCAGAAAAAATTCGAAATACTAGCAAGGAAAACTGTTAACAAATCGTTGCTTTTGAAAGTAATAAAAAAGGGGATGGAAAAAAGAAGGAAACGGTTTGAAAAATATGCATTAGAAGTTACTTATCGTGTATAAAGAAGGTATGCTATCAGTCTAAGCAATTTAAATAGGTAAGGATTGTCTATCGGAGCAAAAACTAATGAAGACATCAAGAATGTTGCAGAATGCACAATGTCAATCGTTGCCGTTGAAGCGGAGATATAAGAAATCACATTAAATATATACAGGGTGTCTCAGCAAGATCGTTCAGTAGAAGTTTATGGAGTTCTCGGCAAAATATAAATTTGAAAATTTAGAATTATGTATAGTCGGCTATATTCTTTTAAATTAAAATATTATATTTCTAGTGCTTCCGATTATACAGGAAGTCGCCATCTACTTTGGGGGGTGCTTTTTGAAAAAATTGAGTTACAGTTCTTCAAAATTTCGAAAAGTTAACGTACCATAGTACAGTAACCACGCAATGTAAGTAGTCGTCCTCGGTGCTAAAATATACTCCAACATGTTAGTTAAGCATGAATTCTAAATTGATGAATGTCATTTTTAGCATTTTTTTAGAAGAAATCGAATAACTACAAAATGCATGAAAAAAATTAAAAAAACTAAAGATATATATAATACTTAAAAATAGGTAAATCCAAATATGTAAAAACATACAGCGTGTTCCATTAGAAATAACAAAGTAAATGGCGACTTCCTGTATAACCGGGAAGCGCTAGATATCTAATAAGATTTTCTTTGAAGATAACATAATCGACTATATGTAATTCTGGATTTTCAAATTTATATTTTGGCCCGAACCCTATAAACTTCTAATGAACTTCCTCGCTGAGACACCCTGTATAATAAATATGTCCCTAATGACATGCATAGCGTTCTAACCAACAAACCTGCATTTAAACAGAAATCTCCGCAATAGAAATATAGAAAAATGAAGTGATAAATACAAATTAATTTTATTCGAAAATTTTAAATAAAAATATTTTAATCATAATATTTAAAAAGGTCGTATCTGGACGAGCAGTTCTCTTGGCATTTAGTAGGTACACATACTTATATATGTATATACATAGAAATACTATTTCGTCTGATTCTCTCACGTTCCAGTTGTTTGCACGCAAAGGACGCCAAGAAGCTCCACTAATGTGTGTGCAACTATAATTTGTGTGTTCGTATAATTTTAATTGAGCTATCATGAAGCCATTATGTAGACGGTGTGCGGTGCAGTATTGATGTTCTATTTTTTGCCGGCCATCCAGTCCACTATCCTTATTATTATCATACTGTAGTATTTTTAAATAATTACGATCCTAACGTAATTGCTTAATTATATCGTTGCATTATTTCGTGAAAGAAGATTTCCTGTTTTTGGAGGCAATTTAAAGAAGTACACGGGTATTTTTTTTGTATTTCTATTTCGTTTCCTTTTTTTACGATGTGGTATTATCGAAGTGATGTGTTTATTCATGTTAAGTACTGTCTTTATTAATATATTTATATTATGAGATGTAAGTACGTATTAGATATAAGATTAGTAAGTATGTCATAATTATGTTTAAAATTACATTGAACAGAAAAAATTAATTACAATTATATGTCGCTATCGCCATTAAATAATAGATTTCTAAAACAATTATACCCTTTGTCGGTTTGTATCAACAAAACCCGTAGGCAGCGATAATCCGAGATAATCGCTTTAGAAGACATCTAAAGCCATATTATAAAATAATTAAAGATTCCATCCGACCTTATGTAAACCGTGAAAAATTACATTTTCAACTAAAACGCACGATCAGTAACGTAAGTTTTGCGGTTAAGAATATGTTTGTGTTTTTCATTAATTCAATTTAATTTATTAACAGTTGTATAATGACGATAATTCCGAATAATTTCAGCTGCAGATGATGGACCTGGCGAACTGCAGGAACGGAAGGTAACTTTTTCTTTTTTTTTTTGTGTGCACTTAAGATCATAGAGGTTAATAGAGAAACTACATCTATTCTCTTTTAAATCAAGGTGTGTATATTTATTGCACAAACCTCCATCTGTAATCTAACCGGTGAGGAACAGGTATCTCTACACACACTATTTCATTCCACTACCTTACGTCTTCTAATTATTTTCTTTTATGGTCCTTCTCTTCACTCGTCCGTAAGAAATGCATGCTAAGTCATTACTATCTCTGTAAATGGTTTTGCACAGAGACTATTGTTACATCATCGTTTTAGTATTTAATTTTATTTCTTGCTAAGTTTACGGTTTACCCAGGTTATGTTTATTTAATTAGTTGAAGCTTTAAGTTTAGAGTTCTTTCGTGTAAACTTCGAACTAATGTACATATATAGATAGACATACTACTAAAATGACATTACTCGTAAACCGAACGGTTCTCGCCAACGGTAGGCAAAAATGCCTCGCGTGATTGTAGAAACGAATATGAATTATTACATTTCCTGAATCTGCCACCGTAACCGCTAGTCCTTTTTCTGCAACGTTTTGACACCGTAGACACGATAACCGTGGGTCAGGAGAGACACAGACAGACATAATATATATGTATCAATGAAATAACGCCTAGCGTAACTGAACAACCCACAGTTATGCTAAAGGCTACGATACCAAATGATGAAATAAATCAATATGCATCTTTCAACCCACGATACAATAGAGTGAAGTAGATTCAATCCATACTTATTCATACTTAATACAGTCTAATTACTTATATGTGCGGATCAATTGTAAGCAGCAAAGTTAGATTTGTTAATAAACTACTAAAATACATTTTAGAAAATTCTAGTTGAAATATCGCTCTTTATTGGAGCTCTTTTTTAGTGGCAAATTAATTATTAATTAACCAAATCACCAATAATAAAAGCGAAATTGAACTTTAGTTGGTTAATATAGCTTGATAATCCTAATCGTGGATTCATAGAAACGGGCTGACTTGCTCGACTTTCCAGCCACTCAATTCGGGTAACTCAATAGATTAGTTGTGTGTGAGTTAATAAACGTGACGAAGTAAGAATTTAGGAAAATCTCCAAATACACCAAAGAAGAACCAGTGTTCTTTCTATCACTGTGAAAGACTATCCAATAATTAATTAAAATTAATTAAATTTAAAATTTAAACTTTGTACCCGGTGGTCCATTCATATGAAGTGTCACATACTACTATCAAACCATGATTTCGAATATGTGAAGATTCAAGCCAAAAGAAAGTGTATACAGTAACAACTTTTGCTCGCACTACAAAAGGCAACAATGACTAGGAGAAGTGGTAAGAATCCATAGCATTTGCAAAAGGATAAACCTAATATTCTTACTTCAACTCCAACTCTTAATATACCTACTGCAGAGAGACCAATTATAACAAAGAAATTAGGATAAAACATGTCGTACAAAACTAGATAAGCCATCAAAAGGGGTCAATTAGAATTAACTTAACTTAACACACAAATTGATCTTGCTTTATTCTCAGCTTTCTATATATTCAACGCAATGCTGTGAGTGCCGCAGAACGTATGGGGGTATTAGCAAGGATGTTTCTTTCCAATATTTAAAAAACGATAATTGGATGCCCATGTACAATAATTGTGACCTTAATGAAAAATTCAAAACCTTTTTTGAAATATTTTACTATTACTTTCATATTTCATTTACTTATTATAAAACACCTCTTCGCAGCGGTACAGATAGTTGGGTAAATGGTGAAGTTAGACAATCTAGTGCAAAACTTAAAGACTTTAAAGACCTTCTTTGCATATTGCAAGGAAGATTTCCTGCTTTACATAACTTTATTAATAATGTGTAATGGTTGGCTTAGTGACCAAGGGAGCAATTAGACCAGCAGATATTACGTGATTGGAGTGTTAGGATGACAATTCAACCACCGTGCGGATGTCTGACGTCGAAAGCTACCTTGTGAACATCAAAATTAAATTATAAAACCCCAGTAAATGTTTAAGATATTTTACCTCATCCAATAAGAGCCAAGGACGCCAAAAATACTTCCAGGATTCGCTAAAAAAACTTGCAAAACGACAGTCGAATTTAATCGTTCGTCGAGGATACACCTCGTATTTTTCATCGTAAAAGTTTCAATAAACACATTTGTATCTTTAACCTGCAACTTTCAATAATCATTAATTATCCTATTTGAATCCGTTTCCCAGCTTACCCAAGTTCCAAATACCACAAAGATCTACAATCTAAGAGACCCGTCCCGAATCGAGACCGTCCTCAAGCCAAGGTCACGCTGTCACCTAGAATCGTATTTTAATGATAAGAAAATATGTAGAACTCTGTAATAATAATAACCGCTGTTACTTTAATTTTACGATAGAACGATAGAGGTCGGTAGAAGTTTATTTTTTTAATTATAATTTTTTTTTGTTAAATCAATTATAAATCAAATCATTTGTCATACGTCATTAAATAAATACATGTCATTCTAAAAGGAAGTGTTTTAATTCTATACGAAACAAACAACGAACCCAATTCCCTGCAAAAGTAAGAACCGTAATATTTTGAAAAATTGCATGGCTTTCTAAAGGTAGAGCATATCAGCAAAAATGAGATACTACTTTCAGAAAACCAAAGCAAAACTACATGGAATATAATTAACAGATTACAAAACAAAGATGAAGATAGTGTCCGTTGCAATTTGTTACTCAGGATTGATGATGAAGTCATTGAATCTCCTGTAGTTGTTTCGGACACCTTTAATGAATACTTTCAAACCATTCCTATTTTCACATGTCAAAATATTCCTCAGATAACAATATCAAACAATAACTGTTAACCCCCATATTATACAGGGTGTCTGTAAAGGGTCTTTACACACGCCTACCACATATTCCTTAGACCAAAATAAGCCGATTTAAATAAACCTATCTTAGTCGAAAGTCGCTTAGTTTGGGCGCTATGCGGCCTTGAAGTTAAAATTTTAAAATCGTTTTTTTATTATAAATTCAAAACGGCCTATGCGATTTTAATAAGATTTGGTATGATCAGTTAGTATTATTGGACGAATGTTTCGAGAAAATTTTAAGAAAATAGTAATACCGGAAGTGAATAAAACACGCATGGCCATTATGAAAACTAACAATTTTTTTTTTGTTGTCTGTAGTAGAGAGATGAAATAATTTTTGTTCAATAGAATATTCAAGAACGACCAAATTATGTCTCTTGTAAAATTTTCCTATTTTTATTCGTTGTCGAGGAAAACGAAAAAAAGAGCTTATGGTCGTGCGTTCGAAACAAGCATAAGGTAATCCAGTCAGTGATTTCTATCATAAACAAATGAAGTTTGCATAGTTAAATAATAGTAATAATTGTTTAAATAATTTTTGTATAAAATAACGCAAAACCATTAGAGTAATCAATTCTTATAAAGAGTGTCGTTTTTGTAGTAAATAAGTTACCCAGAATTTCCGAAACCGTGAACTTTTACTAAGCCTATTCTTTTAGTCTTAACTTGAAGAGTAGATTTAGCCATGCAAAATTCATTTGTTTATGATAGAAATCATAGGCGATTGGATTACGTTATACTTTTTCGAACACACGACCATAAGCTCTTTCTTTCGTTTTCCTCGACAACGAATAAAAATAGGAAAATTTTACAAGAGACATAATTTGATCGTTTTTGAATACTCTATCGAATAAAGATTATTTCGTGTCTCTACTACAGACAGCAAAAAAAATTATGTTAATTTCCATTATGGTCATGCGTGTTTCATTCACTTCCGATATTAGTGTTTTCTTGAAATTTTCTCAAAACATTCGTCCAATAATATTAACTGACCGTGCCAAATCTGATTAAAATCGCATAAGCCGTTTTGAATTTATAATAAAAAAACGATTTGAAAATTTTAACTTCAAGCTCGCATAGTACCCAAACTAAGCGATTTTGGACTAAGATAAATTTACTTAAATCGGCTTATTTTGGTTTAAGGAATATGTGGTAGGGGTGTGTAAAGACCTTTTACAGACACCCTGCATATTTGTAGCCTTATTCTGAGCATGAGATGTTGGGTATATTTAATAAAATCAGAAATAAGTTTACTTCAGGTTCAGATGGCATACCTGCTAATATCTTGAAATTATGCAAGCAAGAATTAGTAAAACCGATTACGCATTTAATAAATGTTTCATTTGAACAAGGAGCTTTCCCCTGACATATTAAAAACTTCTGTTATTAAACCTCTCCATAAAAAAGGAGATGTACATATCGTTGCTAATTATCGCCCAATAACACTGTCTTCGTGCTTCACCAAACTATTTGAATATTTGTTTGTCCGTATAGAAAATTTTATAAATAAGTACATACAACCTCATGTCATCATTCATATAAAATATTGAGAACAAACTTCTTCCTGTTGGTATACTGTGTGATTTGTCAAAGGTTTTTGATTGTGTTCAGCATAGTCTACTTCTTGACAAACTTGAAATTATGTGTTTTCGTGTAAAAGCAGTAGAGTGGATCGCCTCTTACCTATAAAATAGAATTCAATACGTTGAACTTAACACTATTAATAGTAATATGAAATATAAGTTTACATCTTCACGATTGCCTACTAGTATCGGAATTCCACAAGGTTCTGTCCTTGGACCCCTGCTTTCTTCATTATCTTTAAATGACATTATCAAATATATTACCGATTTTGCTGTAGTATGCTATGCTGACGATATAAGGGTTATTATTTCAAACCGTGAAAATAATGTTGAAAATACACTGGAACCTCGTCAAGTCCCGTTATCCCGTTAGCGGAGAGAAAAGGCCGTACTATTGGCTCATGTGAATACGTGAACTATCGCGTGGTGGATGCCGAGCGGACATAAATGAGCGCTATAGTGAGGAAATAAGTGAGGGTGGATATAAGTGAGCGCGGAGATAAGCGAGGTTCCAGTGTACTGCAAACCATATTGTGGACAAACTCTTTATGTTTAAATGTTGACAAAACCAAGTATATTTTGTTTCACACAGTACAAAAAAAAATTAATATTTTAATAAGTCTACATATTTTTATTTGTCAAACCGTGTATACTTACTTAACTCCACAAATTCGGCGGTTTTTCTAGGCTTAACATTTACTTCTACGTTCAAATTGAGTGATCACTGTCGACAGTTAATAACTAGATTAAATAGATCGATTTTTAATCTCAGATCACTGAAGAATTTAATTGAACCAAATACATTAATAACCATATATTTTGCTTTTAATTTCAATCCCACTTAATATATGAAATACTTCTTTGGGGAGGATCCGTCGCGGTATCTGAAGTTTTTCTCAAACAAAAAGCAGCAGTACGGTGTATTGCTGGTATTAATCAGTTAACCTCATGCCGAAGTGACTTGAAATCCTTAAAAATTTTAACTTTATCTGAATTGTACATTTTGGAAATCAGCTTTTATATTTATTAGCATAAAAATGTTTTCATAAACTTAAACAATAATTCTAACAGTTACCACATTAGAAATCCACAAATACACCTGACAAAACACAGTTTGCTGAGAGTCCTCCAATCTTGGGGATTAAAATATATAATCACTTGCCAAATTATTTAAAAATGCTGCCACCCAAAATCTTTAAACAAAATCTTAAAGCATGGTTATGGTCGAAATGTTTTTATTCTGTAAATGAATTTTTTTAATATATTACATAGCACTACTGCACACACTGTTCTTGTATTGACACTATTTATACATTTATACATTGTCTATAAATAAAGCACTTACTTAGTTACTTATTTACTTACTTAAATGAAAAACTAGGGCCTAACCCACACATACTCAGGCGAATTGACATGTTTCCGGAATCGGCAAGAGATAGCACACGAAGGTTGTAGTAGATTGATTGGTCGGCAGGGCCAACCTTCAGCAACTGCCAAAATTTCAGACGTCTACTGTCAATAGTTGTTGTTTCATCCTCCATATTCACTGGACCTAGTTCACAGCAAAGGCAGGAAAGAGATTTGCCTTAAATGAAGAGGTCATAATCCCCACAGATGGTTATTTTGCAGACCTCGAAATATCCTACTTTTTCGACGGCTTGAAGTGACTGGAACACCGTTTAAAACAATGATTTGATGTTCGAGAAGATTACATCGAAAAATAAAAATAAAAAACTACACCAAAATAACCGTGTTGTTCTTGTCGATTCCGGAAATATTTCAGGTCGCCCTCGTAGATTACAGAGATAATCGATTTAAAAGAGAACACTTATTTGGTGGTAATCTGGTTTAGAAAAAAGCTCATGTAATTTAGAGCTGGTTTGGCCTGGCTTGAGAACCGATCTTTCAAATTTGCCCCATCCTTATGATCTTGGTGTCCAACGCGAGTAACCGTTTTGACGTTGCTTCTGGTTGGGATATTGTTTAAATTTTACTGGCGATTCTGTGGCACTTTCTAAGTCCACCTGCGTAGCATAGAACCCTCTAAAATAATAGGGCTAATGTTGGTGTTCCATTACACATCGGCTTTAATATATATCACAAAATTATTACTATGTTTATCTAGAAACCGAGGAATAAACTATACAACAATTTATTCATAGCTTTACACGGCGTCTTAATTCATATTTCACATGTTCCAATGTAAATTTACTATAATGTTCATCTAATGACCGCAATCAAGCAACAATAAATCCTCAGAAGCATTTCTAATTCCTCACGAATCATCTTCATTGCCTACTTGAGCACCATCATACGTGTCAGATGTAAATATGTTTGTATAGTTATGAAATTTCATAATATATTACACATATATGTCGGTATTCTGAAATGTCATGTAAATGCAAAGGAGATTCCATTTACAACATCAGAAGCTCTTATGTATATCTATATATATATATAATATTATATGTATAAGAAGAAGCGAATGTTAATTATTACGCTTACAGGATCGGTGGCACTATGTAAAGTTGCTGTTCTGTTGTTACATAACACGCCACAAGACAGTAGTCGTTGAAGCGACTCTCGAGACGTACGTTTTCCTTTCTGGTGTTTGTAAGCGTTTTGACCAGTTGAAGATGCTCATCACAATAATACATTGATCATACAAGATACACAGTAGTGTCTGTATATGAATGAGGTCTGTTCGGATTGAATATTGATTAGTTTTTTGGTAGACCTAAAGTGGTTTTTCTGACACGTGTTGTAACACGATGGTTTCTCAATTTATCCTGGTTTTCAAGAAGTTGTATGCATACATATGTAGATCGGCTTGTAATGATCTACGTTTTGAATTATGGATGTGCGTGAATCTTCGATCTTTATAAGAAATATATAGGGTCTGTTAAAATTTTGAATCTGTAAAATTAATCGTGCACAAGATTTGTGGCAGTGAAATCTGATTACGTATTTGTGGTGTGGTATTTTCATGCTCTAGACTATTTTCTTTAGTTTCTGCCATCGTACCTAGATACTTTTATTATTTCCATCATTTTAATCTGTTGTACCTAATTTTGGTTGCAAACAGGATTCAGTTTAATCCTTTATCGTAACAGGGTTCGAAAATCCCAGATGAATAAGATCAAAGTATACTTTAACAGCGGTTTGAGCTTTCATAGGCTGGTCATGTCAGCTATAATTTACTGCCCCTGATCTTATTGGAGTGATGTGGCAGCCCCATCCCAACTGAATTCTGTGGTCTTCCCCAGCTGGGCGAAAGCTTGGATATGGAACCTCAGTACCACCTCGGAATTGAACTTGAGAGGTTTCAGTGTTCTGAAGACAGCTTGGTTGCCAAATTTCAATAGATCAATTTTCATAAAGGTAATTCAAAAAGCCCTCTGTGCATGTTCGAATGGCTTTTATTTCTACCAGGAAGATGGAGGTGGATAACCTACTCGCCTTTTTTTGCTTTCACTTTAAATTGTAAGAAATTAAGAGGGAAAGAAAATTCCGATGAAGTTTTATGTGGGGCTGGTTATCTAGGACTAGTGGGTACCTAAATGTTTCAGAAAGTTTAGCAGCGCTATCGCCCGGAAACGTTCAAATTCTGTACTTAATTCGTTTCGTTGATCATGCTCTCAGCTTCTTCAGAAGGTCTCTAAAGAATGATGTAGTTGTCTTCTGCTCCTCGTTACATACATACCTTCAGTGTGATGAACTGCATCCGTTACGGTGTTGTGGTTAAGTCGACGATCTTGCAAAGATATTCACCAGCTATTGCTCAGTCTGTACCCATCTTCTCAGTTGAAGTTACTTGAATTCGTCATAATTTCCAGTGATTCCCATATCAATCTCTGATGGTACTGCGTAGTTTTGCCTAAGACTTTAACGTTGTCATTGAGTCTAAATGAAGCAGTTCGGGAATAAACTGTCTTAATAAGTCCAGAATGAAAAAGGACGAAATTGCAACTGATTAGAATTGAACAATCTGGAAGATAGGGGGTGGTAGAAAAAGAGAGAAGTACTACATGAATTCTTTTCGTGGCATGCTCTAGCGATGCAAAAGAAAATCTCATTGTCTTCATGAGATAGAAATTTCGCAATCTTAGGCTACTATTTTTGTCAATATTTTGCTATAAAAATGTACTGATTTTTGAATATTGGGTTTGCCTCTCTTGGTAATTTAACATCTCAGAAATCGAGCATAAAATTAGAAAAGGTAGCTTTGCATCGAAAATACTTTTTTATTATACAAAATAGAAAGGAAAAAAATAAAGGTCCTAGTCCAGAACCTTTTGGAACGCTTTTTCAGATTTAACTGTATTAACCTCAACTATTTGCTATCTACTACCCGCATAAGTCTCGATCGACATGTATGCAGTGCTTCTAATTTCATACAGTTTAAGTTTCTGTAGAAGAATTGAGTGGTCAACCATATGAAATGCCTCACTAACGGGTGTGGCCTGATAAGTTCCTGACCCAACAAGGACACAAAACATTTTTCTCCTAAAATTTATTTTTATTTTTCTACATAGTCTCTCTCTAAAGTAACTGTTTACGAAGGTGATGGTCTCCTCATTTGACGAAAATCTATGTCCTTTGAGCTCAATTTTTCGATTAGGAAACAAAAAGAAGTCGCTTGGAGCTAGATCTGATGGTGAGTAAGTAGGGTGGTAAAGCAGTTGAAGAAGTCGGGCGTAAATAATGGTAACTGACTAGTTCTTAATTTCACAGTAGCTGTACTTAAAAGTTTAGAAAATCATTTGAAAATGTTGTTGTACAAATATATGCATAACGCTCTATTTTTTAAGACGTACATATATGTATATAACTCCATATAGCTTGCTAAATAAATTCATTTAAATAGAAAGTAAGTAGTAGATACCATTTTTTACTTGTAACATTTTTTTATCGGTTTCAATATATGCAAACCTTATTGAACACAACATATTTACAGCACTACATTATGAAACAGTTATTTTCGAGACTGTAGGTCGTTGTAAAAGGAATGGCAAACCACGGATACCCACCGTAAGCAAAAGAGAACATGTTCAACTTTATTTTTCTCTATTTGGGGAGTAGAATCGTATTTTTTGTCAAGATCCTGAACTAACTGTGCGTAATCTGAACCTGTAGGTGTGTTAAAATGTTTCTACATTTTCGAAACTTTGAAAAAGTTTTCTTTTCTCATTCTGTATACCAAAAATAGATTCTTCTCTGAACAGATTTTAGCACTTTCGTCCATTCGTTCGGCGTGTAGATGTACTGACAATGGCGTCTTCTATATTTGTCCACAATTGCAAAATCTCGGTCAGAAGGTAACATGGTGTGACCAACTTGTGGAAAAATATGAATAATTTCCTGAAAGACCCCTTTTGCCAATAAACGAAGCCATAAGGAAACTAAAATCCAATTTTTTTATTTTGTTCTCCGCGGTTATCCGATTTTTATAGTGATCAGTTTTTTGCCTTTTATATTGCGAAGATCAAAGTGCTTATAATAAACAATTTCCTATTTCATCGGAACCCCTTGAGGCAGTAGACTCGTCTCAGAAATAAACCTTGTGAAGGATATAAACAGTGTATACCAAAGTTATAGCAGAATATTTTTCTTTTCTAAAAGGTGGGTCCAGTCGATAGCTTAGGCGTTGATAACGCCTATTGTAAATCAAAAGTTATTGCAGTTATAGTTTCTGAATCAAGAGCAGCTTCACTAATATAAGTGCTTGTTTTATAGCCTGTTGTTCAGCTTCAGCTTTTCTGAGGTGAAGTTCGAGCTGTGTTTTTATTCTAGAAAATTCGCTGTCATCTTTTACTCTTTCTGTTTCTTTTAGAGATACTTGTAGATTGTCACAAACACTACAAGTATCTGTTTTTGGTAACTTGAATTTTGTTGTATTCTGTAGTAAATATACGATTAAATTTATCGTGAGATACGTGTTCAATTTTTTTTATTTTGGCATTCTAACCTGCACTTCCCATAACAGTTTTGTATTGTATACTCCATAGTCATGTAAAACGTATTTCGATTATCGTTTCTGAGGTAGTGACTTTCATATCTAGGCAATCTGTCGATAAAAGACCTAATAAAATTAACTTGTTCATCGCTATATTTTAATTTATGATTTTTTTGCAACCCCCTTCCATCCATTTTTGATGTAACTGTTCCTCTTTTAATATTTTTTACAATATTTTCAACTCCTCCTATATTCTGTTGCAAACCATGAATGTTCAAAAATGCTGCTTTACAGACAGATTTTTTTACATGATATCTTGTCTGATCATGGTAATCTACGGAATGACTGCGCCGAGAAACCACATTGACTCCTTTGGTGCTACACACCTTAAGTTTAACATTCAGCCAGCCAAACAAATACGTATTCTGCGTATTGAAATTTGTCATCTGCCAAAATTATTAAAGAAAGCATTTCTATCGCCTTCTGATAAAGAAGTGGAAAGCGGCCCCTAGACGATCAATATTTTCGTCAATATATTGCACAATATATTGCACAAAATTTTACCTAGGAGAACCCACACGGTGCAATATTATTGCCCAATAAGTTATTTTACGACAGACACTTTTGCCGTCAACATGTGGAATAAACATAAAACAGGTTGCTTTAATTATAACTTTGAAAAAAAAGGAGAAAAAGAAACGTAGAAAATTGTTACTAATGCCTTTACACCACTTATCTGTTAAGGGTCGTTGGGACAGTCTCAATCAAGGTTCGTCAGGTTCGGGATTTCGGGCAGGAATTACCGAGTACGGCTGGGATTTCCGATAGGAATGGCGTCCGGGCCTTCGACGTGGGAATCTCTGCGAATTCGGCCTCGGAATGGCTGTCCTGGGTTCCGCTGGTGCCTCGGGGATTAATTTAGGATATTCTTCGTAGAAGTATTTAATTAAAAAAATTGGTCGTGTCCTTTTCAATATGGATGTTTGATAAGAATTTAATTTTGGATAAGAGAAATTTTATGAATTTTTATGTGAAATAATGATTTTAAACTTATTGTTTACGTTTCAGGGAGCGATTCGACGTAGGTAGGTCTAGAAGCGTTAATGGTTCGGACGCGTCCTATGGACGCGTCTGTTTCTAATATTTTTTCCAAGGAAGTATTTTTTGTGATTCATGGCTGTGTGTTATTTGGATGAAAAATACGATTTGGACTAAGAAATTGGCACAGATGGAAAAGGTTCTCAAATCAACGGAATTAATGTGAAATTACCTTTGGAAATTGTATTAGAAGATGTCACATGAGTAATTGGATTATCGTCGATGGTTTTCCATTTTGAAAACGTAAATTTATTAAAATGTCAGTTACCTAGATTAGATGTCCGTATTTTAGTCCGATCTGTCATTCATGTCGACAACTTAAATCTAGTTGTATACAATTTTACCAACTTAACTTTTTCCACGTTTTTACAATTTTAAATGTCATTAGCTATTTATCTGATCTGTTTGATTTAAATGTCGTTACAATATATTGCACTAACTTTCAATATGATCTACAAATGGTCAATATTATCGTACAATATCAATTATTGTGCAATATATTGACGAAAATATTGATCGTCTAGGGGACGCTTAACACTTCTTTATACATTTGCAGTCTGATGCCATTTCTTTTTTCTTTTGGTTACTCCTTTGCCTCTATATGTTACATACTCATTTCCGTTATTACGTTGAATTTGTTGTTGTTTATGTTTATGTTAAGCCTCTTTTTCTTTTTCTCTCTCTTTTTAACCTATTTTCATTATCTCCCGGCACATCGTGCACAACAGAACATGAATTGTTTTCCAAATCATCTACGTGTTCCTGTCAAAAATAGACAATAAGACACAATAAGATATTTTTGGTGAGTACCTGTCAATAGCTGCGCAGCTACATTACCCAGCATTAACTGACGTTTAAAAAGTGTAAATTTTTTTATTTAATATTGAGATTGTCTGTCTTTGTAGTTTAGTTTCTATTACACCGACTATAACAAATTTCTTTTTCTAGTTAGCGTACTTACATAACACAACATTAAACGAATGCATCTTCCTCTTTTCCAACTAGCCGAAACCAGTTATTAAATTCAATAAAGAAGCGTTATCTTACGCGGATAATAAACGACAGACATTTAGGAGTAAAAGTAGTCATTAAATGTAAACATCACGTTTACCACTATCATCCGTATAAATACTTCAGCTATTTTTTCTCCAGCGAAAAATGGAGAAAAATTAACAAATTAAAAGTGTTACCTCTTGACCTTAGTCTAGTATTTTAAATTCCCAAGATGCATAATTCATTTCGCCTTAACGCAGTAATTTTTTTTTTCTCAAAACGATTAGTGAGGCACTCTTACTATAAATAGAAACTTATCTAATTCGCGAATCTACTTATTTTATCCATGTACGTATGTAGATATATAATAGGATCGTAAATTGTTATTAAAAAGTGAGGACGAACCGCTCAGGACAGTAATATATGTGACATCGCGATTCTCGCATACACAATCAGGTCTCGAGGTAAAAGGTCAAATTTTATGAATATATATAAACGTATCAAAAGCATGTTATTATATAATTGGTACACATATTATCATGTCCATTTTTTTTTTCTAGCGCTGTCGCAATTAATTTAAACACCTTTGACAGTTGAGGTCGCAGATCCAATTACCACAATCGATATCACCGGTATCAGCCCATCTATTATAATAGAAATTCCTCTTATGCAACGCGATTTAACACGCCTTTTAAGACATCCTTTTTATGCACATCTAAGCCTGGCTTTTTCAGGAGAAAAAGAAGAATATACTTAAGTACCTGTATCTACATCCTCGCATGTAACTTAATACACACCATTAGCAAACGAGAAGGCTCGTATTTATTAATCATGACGATATTATCCGTTCAACATATGCCCTAATACGGCCGGTTTTCTGCAATACTACACGGTAAATAATTAATTAGCGAGATTATGGCTTAATTGAAGGGTATTATAACCGTTGATATTTTACGCGAATGATGTTTTTCTTAATTGGATCTTGATCTGAACGTGAATCCTCCGATCCTTATATAGGAAAATATCGCCAAGTGGAATTTCGCTATTAAGAGTAGAGATCGTGTAATTGTTCATTGTTACATTGTTATCGTGATTGTTTCTCTCCGAAGTTTTTAACTAATTTAATTAGCGAGGTTTTGTCAGTACAACTAACTCCTAAATATTGATTTGGAAGTTCAAACAGAATATACAAAGTCCACATTTTCTCCGCTAAATAAATCCTTATTTCATCCTGATTTCTTGTGAATAAACAGCAGCTATAAACCGGCAGACTGTGATAGAGAGCACTCCTCACCATGTTTCCATCATAGTATGATTCGAGATGTGTTCTTGCCAGTGACAAATGGTAAGAGCAAAGATGTTGGAGATGAGACCATGATTGCTATGATACATAACAACTAGGGGGTCCAAGTCCCGGGACCAAAGAGCCACTCGGGACCTGACAAAAAAAAAGCCCTCTCACATTCAATACTCGTAGGAGGAATGGTTAACAAATACTCATAAGCCAACTGAAGGAACTGGCCACGATTACCGCCGTTTTCAAACAGGCACATTTCCTTTTCTATAATGGTTTTAAAGCTGCCTGGTGCCGATGAAATTACAGCTAGTGGTGACATCATTTTTGCGTTTTCCAATGCCTGGTTTAACTTTTCTTTCAATGATGTGAAGTCTACTTTATCTTGGTGAAGTTGAGCAACAGGAATTTCTTCTTCAGACTCTTCCACTTCCACCTCTATTAAATCTGCTGAAAGAGACAACCTTTTCACTAATTTTCTTATAAACGTTGAAATCGTTTTGGAATCTGCATCTGCTGAGGAAAATCATCTTTCCGACATAGCCAGATAATCTTTCGGGTTGGTGAGGTAACACATTACTTGGGAAGCTGTGGTTCTTCTCTCATTTACTCTGGTTTTAAGAGAAGCGAACAACCGAATACTTAAGGGGTAATTCACAATTCCTGTCAAAATTTCAAAATCGTCATCATTCAATTTATTTGGAATGGCAAGGTCAATTAGGGTTTTTTGGGTACAATCTTTCAAAAGGATAAAACGTTTTAACATGTCAATCAAACTATTCCAACGTGTCCTGCAGTCCAAAATGAGCTGCAACTCTTTATTATGTTTTTCTTTAACATACTTTTGCAAGGCAACGTTTTTAAGGGGCGATTTTCTAAATATTCTTACAACTCTGCGAACTTCCTTTATAAGAGAATTGATGTTAAAATCCATTGTTAATTCAATTTCCTCTTCTAAGTCATCAACAACATCAAAACTTCCAGTTTCATCATTCTCCGCAACTTCTTCTTCTGCTTCGTTGTCATCAGCATCTGCTTGCTCATGCTCATAGTCATTTCCACTGATTCTGGATGTTGATGGTTTCGGGGAATAGAGAACATGTATAATACCAAGTTGAATGCCATGAGCAAAACACAATTGTTGATGTGCATCAACCAGGCGCCCAACTTTAAACATGGCACTGGCCCCATCAGTGGTTATGCTCACAATATCTTTGTCCAATGATAAATTGAATTCTTTCAATTTATTTTCTACCAAATCTACACACATTTCAGCTGGCATTGACCCAGCTATTGGTACTAAGCCAATATTCCAAATTTTTTGTTTTGGGACAGACGCTATAAAGCCATGGATATTAATATTTATATGTCGTTTATTACGATTTGACGACCATTCATCAAAAGTTATACTAAAACGCCTTCCATTTTGCCGTAATTTTTCAAACTGTTATCGGTAATTCTCGAATAATTTTATACAGTAAGAAATAACCTTTTTCTGTATTGTAGAAGGTGAAAGGAGAAGGTTTTCAAAGCCCTGGCTTCCAAGCCTCCCCTCAAATCTATCGATGGTATAAAAACCCTGAATGGAAACTCATCGACAGCAGCCATTCGTTATCGCTTATTTTTCGTTGTTTAGAAGACGTAGAAGGTCCATCTTCATTCTGCTCTTCATCACTAATAATTTCAGTTTGATGACTTTCAGGCATTTTCGTGTTTTTGTCTTTAATACTCTTATTTGTGTGTATTGCAAGATGCTTATGTAACCTCTTTGTGGATCCGCCTTTCGTCATCAGTATATTGGAACAAAATTTGCATTTTGCTCTTTGCTCAGTATTAAGTTTTGTTTCAAACTCGTGAAAACAATTGATGTAACAAGTTATGGTGATGATTGTTTATCCCGTGTTAGAGTTCATGAGTAGTCGTGAAGACATCAATGACGACTCCCATGCCGGCCAGCCGAAATTCGTGATTACGCCAGAGAGTAACGAAAAAGTGCTTGATATTCTCAAAATTCAGCCAAAATCATCGTTGCGTTTTATGGAAATGGAATTAGGAACATCCAAAAATTCAATCTATCGAATTTTGACCGACCATTTGAGCTATAGGAAGGTGTGTAGGTACTAATTTTGTGCCAATGCCACAAGTTGACTGACGAGCAAAAATTGCTCAGAATCCAATATTGCAAGGACATCGTTAAAGAGGTCCTTTACAATATTGCTACTGGTGACGAAACGTTTGCAATACGATCCGGAAACAAAACGTCAAAGTTGCGGATATAACCGTCAACCAAAAAATCCTGGTTTGAGAAGTCAAAGGTGAAGATAATCCTAATTTTTTTTTACGATGCAAAAGGTATTGTTCATCATGAGTATGGCGATAGTTGCATCGTATTCAAGGCATTCGGCCAGATAATCGTGAGGAAGGGAGTTGGCCTTTGATGCACGCTAAGACGTCGTTCATAGATCGACCCCATCACTAATATTTTGACCAAAAATCGCATTCTCCATATTCGCCTGATCTGGTTCCGTGCGACTGTTATCTCTTTGGAAAACTTCATTTGCCAATGAAGGGTAGTTAGTTTTCGAGAAGAATGTTACGGTATCTGTGCTGTGACAACACTGAATTGCAACTGTCTACAGTAATAAACGTAAACCTTTAATGGTGGATTTCAAACCGTCAACGTACTGCAAACTAGCGACGTTGAATTTCCCATCACTTACAGGGAGGGTTTGTCTAAATAACAGCTTGAATAGTCCAACACAAGACCAGGAGTTAAGATTCGGTAGGAGTTAAAAGTAAACAAATTGTGCCACAAAGGAAGCTAAAACTATATGAGACAATATAGAGCGTGAGACTGGATATGTGAATGGAGGTACTGAGGATTTGTTTTATCCATGAGAGGCCAATAAAGGCACACCTTGGATTTGGTTTCTTATGTATTCGTATCCAGTTTAAAATGTATATCTATCGATGATTAGATTTCTTTCTTTAAGGCAGCGCTTGAAACGATCAGTAAGATCAATAATAAATAAATAAATAAATAAATTGGGGATTTAATTAATTAGCAAGATCATAACTAACTACGTGATTACATGGCCCCTCTTATTTATCAATAAATAAATTAAATTTGTTAAATGTCACTTGCCCCTAGCGCACATTACTTAACCTAACATTTGTATTGATTAAACAACTTTTTAACATTGACATGAACGTCAGAAGATACAGTAAATCACCTTATTAATTAATTACTTTTACAAGAGTATTGGGTTAATAATATGTTCTTATCCAGATTAAGATTTAATTTGATTTAATTATTCATTAGTTTTTAATTATTTTCTAAAAGAATTAGTAAGATAATTATATAACCTACGCTATTTGTTAGAAATAAATTGCAATTACGAATATGTCACTTGCCTGTGGCGCATGCTATTAAATTTCAAATTTTTGTTAGTTGATCGACAACAACTTTTTTCTAAAGAATTAATACGAATAATATTGATATTCTTTTTGTCTCTATTTATTTAACATTCAATTAATCTTTGATTAAGATGAATTATTCAAACTATTATGCAATATTCGTATTAATTTTGAAGAAGTGGATGGCATTGATGGCCTGCAGTCCACATAATTCATTTTTTGTTATATAATTCTGTCCAGAAAAATGCTACTTGTTATTCTTGTGCGTGAAGCTGCAGTACCAAAAAAGTTTAAAAACAATATTATTGTTATTATTACACAGGGTGTTTCATAATATATCCGCATGTTTTTTGCAAATATTTCCGGAACCGTTTATCGTAAAGAAAACAGCTTTAAGCATTTTCTACTTATGGTAAGTTAAGTTGTGTGAGGAAAAAAATGTAAGTCTTAATTGGTGAAGATTTTGAAGGGGTAGTTGTTATTTTTCTTCCCAACTTCTACGCTACTGGAAAAAGTGCGGTTTTGAGACGCCCATTTGAATTGCCAATGTTTTCTACACAAAAAAGGTACTGTTGGTCATGAGCTCTAAATTTGACCGTTTTCGAGTAAAATCAACTTTTATGTTGAAAAACATGGTCAATTTTTTGAAATAAAAATTTTACTAAAACGTTAGAACAAGTCAGAAAAGCAAACGTTAACTTCATAATTGCATAATTTAAAAAAAAATAAAAATCATACAAAAGTTGTCCTTTTAAAATTCTCCAAACCGCAAAGGTAAGGTATTTTGACTGTATAATTTATTATTAATTTATTAGGAGTATTTGTTTTCTTTACGATAATGTATCTCGAAAATTGTGCATTTTAGAGTGTAAGTTGATAGAAACTCTTTTTCACATTTTTTGATAAGCTATCACATGCTGAAGTTCTGCGCATATATTATGAAACACCCTGTATATTGGTCCTTATTACAGTTTTGTGTGGATATCGTTATAATTTAAATGTATATAAAGCTTATTAAGTCTACTTAAAAAATGTTAAATGTAGTTAAAGAATTTAACAATGAATCCAACAATAATCCCTTTCAAAATAGTCGATCCTCCGACCTACACACCGCTCCATTCGAAGTTTCCATTGCGCAAAGCAGTGCTAAAAGTCATCTTCAGAAAGGCTGTTGAGTAACCGTACCGCTTTCGCCTTGACCTCATTGTCATGATGGGGGATCCATTTTCCATAAATCAGGCCTTTTCGTTTGAATCCTTTCACGAAGCGTTTTCAAATTTTCTAAATAATAATCCTGGTTAACTGTTTGACCCTCTGGAACCCAATTAATGTAGATAACTCCACGAATATCAAACAAAACCAGCAACGTAGCTTTAAATTTCGATTTGCTCATCCTTGCTTTTTTCGCTCTCTGTGAATCAGGAGACTTGCAGAGCTTGGAGCTTAGTTTTGTGATCATATTGTCTCGTCACATGTTACTATCCGTTCCAAAAAAGGTCGGGTCAGTTTCGATAGTTTGCAGAACGTCAGCACAAATGTTCATTCGTCTGTTTTTTTTGTCTGGAGAAAGTAGTCTGGGCATCATCTTCGCACAAACCCTTGTCATGTTAAGCTCTTCATGCAAAATCTGTCTGACCACTTCCTTATTAAGACTTGCTTGCTTTGCAATAGCTCTCACGCCTAATCGACGGTCTTTTTGAACAATTTCTTTCACTTTTTCGATGTTCAAGTTGGTTTTAGGGAGGGAGTCTATGCCATTCATCATCTTTACAGTCCTCCCTACCATCTTTAAACCTTCTTTACCATTAAAACACGCTTGGATGTGATAGACAATTATCATCATAGAGATGTATCTTTCGGGTGTTGCCGTGGTCGTTATAAAAAACCTGACGTTTCTCTAAAGACTGATGTTGATGTCTTCTGTTCCTCGTTATGTACCAGTCCCTGTTCTGCTCCAGTCGAGCGTATACATGTATGTATACGTCGAGAAATATTTCGGTATTAAAGATGTGGTAAGTACATTATCTCCATTATTGTAAAGCAAGTCATGTCATTCACTGGACTATTAAATAAAATCGTTTTCGTCTTGTCAAAATTCTGTATTATAATGTTGTGAATGAGCCAGCTGTCCACAATTTCTAGTGTGTTGATGAACCCTGTTGGAAAGGAGTGAGGGCTTGGTCGGTGATATAATGATCAGTGAAGTGTCATCTGCATATAACGCCATTCTGTTAGTCTGGATGTCAGATAAGTCATATATAGTTCATATATGTATATCGGAAATAGGATCGGTTCCGCTATCGAACCTCGGGGAATGCCTTGTCCATGAAGAAAATATTATTTTTCCATTGTGATTTACAAAAGTACACACAAGTTGCCTGTTTTCCAGGTACGACTTAATTAGTACCAGTGCATTCCCACGGAAACCCATTCTATGCATTTCTTCTAAGAGTATGTTGTGATTTACTCTATCGAAGACCTTTGAGAGGTCTAAGAATATTCCCATTACTACTTCTTCTTTGTTATTTATATATTTGATATATTGTATTGTACGTGGACTTACCCTTCTGGAAAGCACTGTGTCCATAATATAGGAGCTTATTCTCTTCTAAGAAATTTTCCATGCATGATAAAATGATCTTCTCAAATATCTTGGAGATATATTAATAATAAAGCGACCGGTCTATAATTGGAGAGGTCTGTTATTATTTATTATGTAAAAATTGCGCTGATGCTTCCAAATTGACGTTTGGTACATCGTCGTGCCCTACGGATGCAGTATTCTTTATTACACATACAAATTGGTATGATTTCTAACACAATCAATCAATAATTAATTACAGCAATAGAAATTTTACCTAAAGTAATTTTCATGTACAGGCTGTAAAATCAGAGCTCCCCGTTCAGTCTAAGAGCTCTAATCAACTGCAATAACTGTAGTGGTTCCTGTGAAGCTATTTCTTCTTCGTCGATGACGTCTTTGTGGAGATTATTAGCTCGGATTCCCGTGATGGTGATGCAGTAAGTTGTCAGGTGTTCTGGATTTTCATCATCAATCCTGCAGAACCTGCAGTCAGCATTCTGTTTCAGACCTATCCTTGTTATATGTTCTCCAAGATGAAGAGAACCTATATAGCAAGGTCTTTGCTCTATGTGTTGTAGTTTCCAAGGCATATCTTGGAGTGTCTCAGAGAATTCTTTTTTGTAAGTGCTCGTTCCTATACCGCAAAACGGTTCCGGTCCCACAAAAAAGGTTGTGGCAACTTTCCTTGCTGGTAGGTTAACTTCTTCGTTGCGTCTGATTCCAGTACGTCCTAATATCCTGCATAATGCAACTCCGTTTTCCTTGCCTAAGTTTGTTTAGTCTGTTAAAGCACTTCTGGACTAATTTAGAGCGAATGATAAACTCACGACGTTTACTGACGTTATATCTTTCCTGGGAACCGTGAATCTTGGAACCGCAGGTACTTCGATGACTTTGTGAGCTACAGGATATTTTTCAGAATAAGGCTGCGTTTCGTTAAGTGGTAGCTAGGAGATGTCTTTGAATCAATTATTTTTTCCGTAATCTATTTTGTGTTTGCATCTTCACTGATTGCTTATAGTAAACTGATGCGGTTAAATCCAAGTTTTCCCATGCAACGAAAGTAGTCTTCCAGACTAAACACATTCATAACTAATTTTAGAAAATTCCAAAGTACACTAAACAATTGCGGTTGCTACCTAATAGCTTTACGTTACCATATCATAAAACGCAAACCCTAAACAAACGCAATAATACTCAGAAGCGAAATTAGAAACATTACCGTGACAGTGTATGTATATACCATACAATGCAGCGATAATAAAGAAGACGTTTAGATACCGGCAGACAACAAAAGCGAAGAGTTCACATATCCACCCTATAAACCGTTTGATGCGTGTGGTCTAACGACGGACGAAGATCGACCGGACACAACACTAAACCATATAACAATTTAAACAGTAGTAATCTTGTAATTTTGCGGTTTCCTTGTTTGAACCAATTCAATCTAGATTCGTCGTCGTTTATTTTCCCCGTGTCTTGACGAGCAGACGACGGCCTCATTACAATATCGATGTATCTCTTCGCCTGTTGCCTGACGATTGCCGATTGGTTAAACAGAAATTGCCATAGGATCTATGCGCTCTTTATACGTGTATTGCGGCTAGATGTTGATGGCAGGTACGCTTAGGGGGATATTACTGGCAGACGAAAACGTAAAAATTGTCAATATTAGTTTCCCTAATTGCGTGTCATTACGGATACCACCCAGTAGCTCACGACATCTGAGGCAATTTGTTGTCAGATGTTTAGGTTCTGGATATAATTTGTAAAAGGCGTATCATATAAATACATACATACATAGAAATATTAGATGAGGCGAAGCATTCAAGCAGAAAAATATGTTTTTCTCCCACCGTAAAAAAAGTATGACATATTTTGACTGTCAGGAGTATCTAAAGTTATCAGTTTCCATACTGATCAAAAAAATGGTATTTAAGCAACAAAAATATTCACTTGTAATCCTAGTAAGTAAAAGTGGTTATTTTTAATTAGGATAAAAAAGTATTCAAATTGGATAATCACAAATGAACGCGATGACAACTAATGTATGACTAATGTTTGACAACATATCCATGACAACGTCGATATAACTTACTTACCTACTTCGTTTTATTATCCCAGTGCATGATTTCGGTTGGAGAAATGCAAATGGAAAATTATATTCATCGAAAAAAGAGACATTACATACAATCACCAGTATGACATATTCATTGAGTGGTGTAAAAAATACGGAATTATAAAATATAATGAAAACGTTTTACTGGCGTATTTTTCCGATTTATCGAAAGAGTATTCTCCTTCTTCGATGTTGTCATATTATTCCACGGTGAAAGCAATTCTTTCGGCAGAAAATGACGTCGACATTAGTAAATATAAGCAACTTACGGCTTTTTTTAAATAAAAAGGAAGAAATCATATTCCAAAAAGTTCTAAAACCCTTTCACAGGAAGAAATACTTATATTTTTACTTAATGCACCGGATGAAATCTCCTTGTTGATGAAGGTAATTTATGTAAAATTTTCTAAACCAATTTGATATGAATGTAGTAACTATTTTAGATTTGTGGTGTATTTGGCATTGTTGGAGCTTCACGTAATGAAGAACTTTTGAATTTAAAAGTAAGTAACATAGAGCACAAGGAAACAATTTTGGTTGTTCATATAACTAAAACAAAGACCAACAGACTTCGATTATTTGTAATCACTTCAGAGTTTGAAGGAAAAGTAAAATCCATAGAACTATTTAACAAATATTTAGCTCTGCGTCCTAAGCATACACTCCACGACCGATATTTCCTAACTTATAGAAATGGCAAATGCACAGTCCAGCCAGTTGGAATCCATACTTTTGGAGGTGTATCAAGCTAAATTGCCAACTATCTGCATTAGCCGGAACCGTCACTTTACACGGGACATTGTTTTCGTAAAACGTCCACCCTCTTTGCTAACACAGGCGGCAGTAAGGAAAATTTAAAACGCCGCGGGGGTGGAAAAGCGATACGATTGCTGAATCCTATGTTGAGGGATCTATGTTTATTAAAACGAAAATCACAAAGATGATCTTAGATGAATGTCAAACTGAAAACATAGTTGTTACCAATGATAATTTTGCTGAAGATTTGCAAATTATTAACATAGATAATAACCCTCAAACATTTTCAGTTCAAGTAGTCTTTAGGCTTTCACGGGCGCTGTTGATGGCTGCTTTTCGGTTCTCGGATTCTCTGCCGTGTAGAAAGGTTGTGGTACTTGACGTTTCGATCATCTTGTCGTAATCTTCTTCAGAAGTGAAGTGATGTCATCTTCCATGTTAATTTCTTAGCGACGTTCTCGGATTTGACGTCGAAACTGACTAGAACGTCGTTTTTCTCCATTTTCACATCCTTCACTTTTTCAAGGAAGTGAGCAGAGTTCTTGATGTACGTCTGTGTCTTCCCCACCAGCGGTTGTAAGCTCTCGGCCAGGTACTTGACTAGAGGATGCGTAGCGGATGCCAGTGCTGATACTATAGGTCTCATCGGATTTCTCTCTTTGTGTACCTTGGGCAGTCCATATAACCTTGGTATTCTGGTGCCCGTATTGCTGAGGTTCCGGTCTAATTCTTTAGGTATTGATGATGGTTTAACTGCTGCTGATAGTTTCTTTTCCAGAACTGCTGTCGGATCTTTGCGATAAGTAGAATCTTGTAGTAACACTTGGATCTTGTCTTTGTAGTCTCGTGTGTTCATGATGGCTGTAGCGTTCCCTTTGTCTGCAGACATTATGGTGCGGTCTTTGTCCTTCCTCAATTCCATGATGGCTCTTCTTTCTTCTCTAGACAGGTTTGAAGTAGGTGGTTTAGCTGATTTCAGGATGTGTCGCGTAGTTGATCTCATCTCCTCTATTTCTCCTGCTGGTAGCGTTCTGATGGATGTTTCTATGGCGCAGATGATGTCTTCCTTCGGTATCTCTCTTGGAGTGATATCAAAGTTTAATCCTTTTGCTAGATCTTGTTTATCTGGTCCTTGAAATGGTTTTGAAGACAGATTTATTACGACTCGGTCTTGATCCAAGGTTGAGCTAGGTGGTAGTATTCTTCTGGCGCTAGGAGTCTCGATGTGGTGTTTGATTTTTAGGAATGGTGGTGTCGTCTTCTGGTCTCTGCATCTGCTGAGAAATGCCAGTTGGCTCAGCAAGTTTGACTTCTTTAGTCGTAGATCTTCCAGTCTCTTCGTAAGCGTAAACGTTTCCTCCCCGTAGAGGTGTGTTAAAGTAGTCTTCAGGGTTTCACGGCCACTGTTGATGGCTGCTCTTCGGTTCTCGGGTTCTCTGTCGTGTAGAAAGGTTGTGGTACTTGACGTGCGATCAAAACCACAACCTTAAATCGTACCACAACCTTCCTACACGGCAGAGAACCCGAGAACCGAAGAGCAGCCATTTGAATGGTGAACGCAGAATATTATCCTGGAGTTCTACAACGATTGTGGGCCAGAATTCGACGAGTTCTACGAGCACTACAATACAGCGTCGCACAAAGCAATCATGGTACATGAATTCTTGACCAAAAAAGGCATCATTGTTATCGATCATCCACCGTATTTACCTGATTTGGCTCCGTGCGACTTCTGGCTGGTTATCCAAAAGACTTTGAATGTCATCTTAAATTCCATTCCAGCCGATGACTATAATGTTTGGAAAAATGTATTCAACGTTCCCTGCACCGCATTGATTCAGAAGGAGACTATCTTGAATAAACAAGATAATAAAAAATCAGAACAATAAACGTTTTCTATTTTTTCAGACCGGATTCATTGGATCTGGGACAGACTGTATAGCTACAATGGCGTTATTATTTGTGTCTCTATATACAGACTGGCGCCACATCCTTATAACTGAGCCTCTCCGTGTTGGTCTGCAAATAATTAATGCGTTTCGTACAGGTTAGTAAATGCGCGCTTTCAATATATAAGGCACGATTTATTGCTGTTCATTGGATCGTGAAAATATGAAGACGTTTCGATGAATTGCTTCGGCGGTCTCATATCAATTTAAGCCTGCATTCGCAACTAATCAGAAAGTTATTGAATGCTCAACAGGGTGTTACGTACAAGAATTAAGCACATTTAGAAAGAATAAAAGAAAATTGTAAAATATTTGGGAGCATTGCTGGGAGCAGTGTGAACACTCTTTGTTAGGTCGGAAACTTGTCAGGCCACCCTGTTAACAGCAACTGTTAAGAAACTAATCGTGCGAGGAACTATTTATTTTAATTCGATGTGTGCGGTGTGATGTCAATCAACGTTCATACAATTAACGGTTTTGTTACATATATTTCAGCTGGATCATCTCTCTAGAGGAGTGGTCCCGTCTTAATTGCTTTCTTCGCGTAATATTCCCGTACATTATTTGCTCGTAAATGCAATTTGCATTATGATCGGTATCAATGTCGACTTGCACATAATCAAAGTTAATCAAGAAATTAATAGAGCGCCTTTGTTGATGGGAAATTGTTCAGGGAAGATCCGCATGATCTTCTTTCTTCGACGGATTTATTATTATCTTTCGCGAATGCATTTTTAATGCAGGTAACAGATGAGATATCTCGATCGTTTTATTTCATGTTAACACCCTGTATATTCACCTATAATCAAGCACCAAAATTAACCTAATTTTTTCAGTTTAAAACGTGTACGCTTACACAATAGAGAACCAGCATCGCAACAGACACACACACATACACAAAAAATCCTGTGTGTGTATAACTCGGTACAATCTATAATCTACGACCAACTTGGATATTACATATTAGCAAAGATTCGACGATAAACAATATAAGTATTATGTGTAGCTCTCCTCTGAGTATAATAATAATGGCCGGTATTATCTAGTATTATTTATTTTTTCAATAATAGCATCTACGTTTTGTGGGCCGTTATTAATTATTATATTGTTTGCGTTTGGCACGAACACACGCGTTCTGATTTATAACATCTTTTGGACTAGAATAACTCCCCCTCTAAAATTACTAACGAGCAACTTATTAAAGAGATCCAATTTTACCATTCTCTTAGGCGTGCATCGCAACATCGCCAGCCTACACTAGATCGAAACGATTTCTTCGGATAGAATAGAAATGGAGCATTTTTAATATATACAATGTTAGCTGAAAGAATGGTAACTATTTAAAATGATCTCTCTTAGTGAATATGAGATTAAAAAAAAATTTAGTGCCATGCTGCTAACCTGCACTATTGGCTGCTAACCCTACTAGTTTAGGATCATCTAAATCTATATTTAGTTAACGCTGTAACAGCCGTTACTTCCCTTCTATTAAAAAAAAGATTTACCATTTTCAGAACTGATCAAAGTGAAGTGGGATGGAAAACTAAGAACAATTTGGTTGGGATTGTTTGGTGGTAGGTAAAATTGAAGTTCTGTCAGTTATTTAAGCTGCTATTTTGAGCATTATTCTCTAATCAAAATAATAGACAATGCTTGCAAAACAATACCACCAAAGCTTTAAACCTCAGGCTTGAACATTGGTAGACAATTTGAAACAGGTTTTGGGAAATTAAATCTTTACTGATAATAAATCAAGTTGAGGATTTGAATTTAGATAATTGCAAATAAGATATAATGGAATTGTTGGCAAAGCCAAATGAGCAAAGAAACCGTCACACACTCAGCAGCAAAGTAAATCTAAATCTTCTGATTGTATGCATAATTTTAGAAAATAAGGATAACAGGTCCAGATAAGACATCTTTATTTATAAGACATAAGATATCGTCAAAGAGACTCACTTGAAGTCTGTGAGCTCCAAAAGTATCTACAGTGCCTAACAAAGACAGAAATGCAGATACTGCCTCCAATTAGGTCAGCTACAGATCAGAAAATCAAGAAAATATTTCTGCTACTAGTCTAAACTTGAAACAAAACATGGACAAATGTGCTCCTTCAATGCCTGATACAACTGTTCAAAAAGACGCCACCACCCCAATCATCTGAGCAACAAACTTGAATTTCTTCTTGGCCAAGATCAACAACACACACAAGTATCATTGTTACGGACCCTTCAAACGAGGATAAAATTGAAAAGGTTAAGAAGGAAATCCAGGTAATCCTGAAGAAAGTAAAACCATTGTTTATTCCGAAAAGCCGAAATAACATAATTTCAATTTTTTCAATTTTGTCAGTTGAGTGTGTCTTGTTATGTTTCTGTTGAAACGAAAAGGTGGTGGAACCTTATTTATGGTGAAGCTGTTTATAATGGGTTTCACCATAAAGAAAGTCCATGTCTACTTACTCTTGATATGTGTAATTATCCATTTTGTGTGTAATAAGTGACATTGTCAAATTTTAATTGTCACATCCCTTTCTCTTCAACACAAGCCTATGATCAGTACATTACGCTTTCGGCTGTTAATGCTGGATTTTTTAATACAAACTAGAAGAGATCGAACACAGGTTGCTGATTCAGATCTTCATGAAATGACCTAAGGAACATCATCTAAACGTTTGTCGGTCTGCTTTTGGGACATCCTGTATAGTGTCTTGTCAATGGGAGAACAGTGGATCAAAATTATTTTTTTAATAATACTGTTAACCATAACCATCACCTGAATTTGTTAAACAATACCCGGAGCTCTTCGGCTGTCTCAAAAAAAAATTGTTATGCCCTATGATCTCGCTTGCTCTTTCTAGGGTTGGATTAGGTTTCCTAAGACCTTTTGTCCCAGTTACAGCTTATGTACGAGCTTCCTTCTCCGTCTTCCGGTTGGAGGTTGGTGTTAGTCTTCTCAGCGTACTATTGGTCAGCTCTGGTCAAGACTCTCCTGATCTTCACTTTGGGGGGCGGTTTGCCCAATGCACGTTTCACAGTTCAGCTGTGAGATCAGCGGGTTCGAAGATGTAGTGGATCTATTTAGCATTATGGTGGCTGACGCTGTTACATGTTCTTCAGTGGATGGAACTCGTGGATCTGCTCGGACATGCTGGACATTTTTCACATATGTACCAAGAGGGAACAACTATAATCCTTAGGATTCGATTTTGTAGGACTTCCTTGTAGCTAACTTCTTCAAGTGAGACTTAGTCAGGCTTGATCAGCTATTGGTCGCAGGAAGGACATGTATAATAGGATTTTAAACTTGAGAGAGAGGAAACTTTTAGAACACAGCAATGGTAGTATTATTGAGCTTGCTGGTAAAACTTTTGAACTTTGCTCTTAGATAGAGGGCGAAGTTCGCTCGCTTTCTTAGAAATCTCATTGAAATCTCATTGCTCTGGAGTTTATGAAGAGTCTTCTGATGATTCCGATAAAAATGGTTTCAATAAACCGGTTGATTTTGATGTTAGAACTGTTAATACTGGAGGCTTTGTATTGAAGTTTTAAAATTAGAGGATTGCAGTTTCTTTTTCACTTACTCCACATTCATTTAGATAAATTATAAAGATTCTTTATAAGTGGCTAGATCGATAAAAAATTTAAGATGGATTCCACGTCAGCGCTTTCATTTTAGTATGTAGCATACAACATTAGCCTAGCTACCCCGCTTTTCATACCCCTCCTCTGCTGCAAATTGCGTTTTATAAAAGTTGAATAAATTTTTCAATCTAGCGAAGAACAATTTCGGTTCCTATTTTTCCTCGTTTTAAATACGAACTTGTTAATTCCTAACGCACATATTCCACACCAGATAGCGTATATCTCGAGAACTCACCTAACATTAAAAGCATCTAGGATAGAACACGAGATTGTTTGATTTATACCTGTCAGGTTAGCAATTTATTTAAAGCGCAGTCAGTTATTATTCATTTCGTGTTATATGTCCATATAGGTATATACCTACACGTAAGGAAAATCTATTCTAGTTATGCCCGTTAACTTAAGGAATAATTTATTATTTAATATACATTTCATTTATTATTTTTTTCCTAACACAAACGATGCCTACATTCCAGCGCATCGAGGATCGTTATTGCCATTACCATTATTACTATTATAACTATAACCGCACTGCTAAACTACAGATTGAAATATTATTTAATGGCCGTTCGGTTGGCTACCTCCTTACTAGTCTATTCTCACCTTTAAACGTTGCCCCGCGGTTATACTCGTATTTTAAACCCTGCCATTTTAACGACGCTTAGACGGAATATTATATTCTTTCACCGATTCTTCTTCATCGTCTTCTGCGCTGGTGTTGCCGTCGCAGCTGAGTTTCGTCGCTTTACATGCTAATATTAATAATTACGTAATAATAGTAATAATCGCAAAGTTATTATATTGTATGAGAGTTACAGTAGTAATCGTTATTGGATAGATTAGCGCCAGCTCACAGAGTCGCAGTTAATTTTAATGTTTTGAGTGTCATGTCGTAAATCAGCGCGGTTGAAAATTAACTAACGCTCATACCTGCCCGTTAATTTTCACTCAACTTTAAGATCAGCTTAGGATTAGTTATTAAGGAGGATGAAATTAAACAATTAACCTCTGATGTTAGCTTTGCAATTTTCTCATGCACATATTTATATAAATAAGAATGATATAAATAAGGACAGATAAAGAAACATCACATCCACAAATTAAATTCACAACGCATCGCTAATTGAGATTTCCTTACCTTTCGAGGAATATTCACTTTCAATTTTTTTTTAACGATAAAACTTTATGTTGACGTTAGCAATTATCAAGTTGACCCAGAAAGTCATCCGAATGCGATTTAGATGGGATGTTATTTAAAATGTTTATTCCATTAGCCGCATCGACCACTGTTTAGCACCTCGTACATCTCAATTTCAAGTAATTGCACATTTCAAAATCTTTTCTTCGTCATTTTGCATCCTAACGATTTTCTTCGAAAGACATTTCTGGCTAATTTAAATCTTTGTCAGTTAAAATTCAGTTTTCCGAGAGGAGGGTGACTATAAACAATTCAGCTATAAAAAAGTTGAGCCCATTCAAAAGAAATCTAAGTTTGGGGAGTCAGTTCCCACTCTCTCAATAAACTAACAAACTGGTCTTGGTGGGGCTCATTTTCTTTATTTTCTTGGCCTGAGAATGAACTATGCCTTTAATAATAATAATAATAATGATAATAATGGAAGCCAGGGGGTTTAAAACAAGTAATCGGTCTGTGGTGGTACGGTTGAGAGGCTTTGTACCCGGCTAATGTTTTAAATATTTTTCATCATTTTTGTGTTTCACTCATTGGCTATATTGAGTGTCCTCCTAACATTTACATTCAGTTGACGTCTGTCCAGGCCCAATTCATTTAGACGTGCAATCAGCAAATCTTTTGAAGATTATCTTTTCCAGTCTCTTTATGGGCAGTGATGTGATATGGTCCTTGATGGATGGGATACCAAGATCGCGTCAATTCTCAGCAATTTACTTCGATCTCAAGTTTCTAAGGTGAGTCTTTGGTAAGCTAGAGGAGAGGATCTCGCTATGAGAAATTTTGAAAAGATCTTTTTAAATGCTGCTTAAACGTCAGCCAGGACCACTCCAAGGTCGTTTAACTCCAAGAGAGTCTAAAATCTTCCAGGAAGATATTATCGTCAGGAAGTCTACGCTTTTAAGTAAATCGAACTGCAACGCATTTGGTTTCATTCAGCCTGCAACAAATCACCTCCTCGTTTCTGAACATGTAAATGAGTGGATCAACGTGCAGATGACTGCAAGTTGAACTTAGGGTGTTTTATGAAGATCGTACATGAAAATTAAGAAGAGGGTGGGCGCAAGGAAGAATCTTTGAGGGACTCCCGTATGGTATAGACCTTAAAACCAATCTGAAACCATTTCCCGATTGGTTGAAAAAGTATGAGATATATAGTGTTTGACGATCACAATTAAACATGTCCGGTTATCAATTCGTTACAATTATACCGTCAAAATCTTTTCCTTCTTCACTAAAAATTGGCGTCTATAATTCTTGTACAGGGTGGTGGAACCAAGATGGGGTGGACGATTGTAATTAAACGATGAGGAACTTCAAAAAACCTTTTTGGAATATATTTGATGGCTACATGGGCTACGTTTTAAAAATATTTTCGTTATACAGGGTGATCGAACCAGTCGGTGACGAACCAAACATATGTTTTTTTTTTAATGGAGCACTCGGTATTAGAATATTCCAATCGATTCTACAATTCTGCAGCAAACAAATTGATATAACATTAGTTCGGTCTAAAACCCACAGTTACGGAGAGAAAAGCGATTGAAGTTGAAAAAACTCTCCAATGTCGTCCATTTTATACCAAAACCGGAAATGAATATTCAAAAATTAGATATGTCATTGAATGTGCCATATTCTTAAGTAAAATAATGGCCTACACTCAATTTATTATTCACCATTATACAGGATGATCGAGTTTTGTCAATCCAATTCGAACTTACTTTTTCAAATGGAACGCCCTGTATATTATGTTAAACGGCACTTTTTCAGCTTTCTAAAAATACCATACATGTTACCCTTTTGACTGACGGTATTTAAGCAAACTGAGCGCAAATGTAATTTTTTAATAAATAAGCAACCAAATGATGTTATTTCAACAGATTTCAACTACGTAGTAGAACATCTGCAGTTCTTGCAACTTGCAACAAAAGTGCAACACTCACAATTATAAAATTATAACCGAATCTATAATTTTCCACTTCTCAGATATATTTTGACAGCTAGAATGGTCAAATCCGATCTGTATTACACCCGCTAAATCATTAACAAATGCTTTTACAGTTTGACAGCGTGTCAGATATTGTACAAACCTTCCCAAATCAAGAGAAACTGTCAAATTCAACCACTGATTAGCGTATTTAGACACATTGACAGATATGAAACTATAGAAGCATGTTAGTCGGAGGCAGGACGATAAAAATGTTGAAGCAGCGAAAGATTACTTTTTGTTTAATTTTTTAGTAGTACGGTGATGTTATTTCAAGTTATTATAATAGTTGGATTTGAAACTGTGATAAAATGATTGTTTTCAGCATCTGACATTTTTCAACAGACATTTTGACTGTTCGAAATGTCAAAATAGAAAAGCGAAATCGTTTTTGTAGGTGCTACAAATTTCTTGATTGCTACAACATTCAAAATTATTAAATACTAATCGAATTTATAATCTTACAGTTCGCAGAGATACGAGGAAGCGTTTTTATATTCGCGGAATGAGCGGGTTGTAGGGGGGTGATTAGGCGCATTGGGGGCGTGACCTGTGCAGCGACTCATAATTAGTATAAATACGAAGTTTCATTGTTATTAGACAGTTAGCCTTTGAGCTATCGTCAACCAAGTAACATAATCAGGAGTGAAAAGTGAAATATGGAAAAAATCGAATATCGTGCCGTTATAAAGTTCCTTACCAGGCAAGGAAAATCAATCGCGACCATAATGAATGAGATGTCATTGGTTTACGGCGACTCTTGTCAAGAAAAAACCATGGTGTACAAGTGGCATAGTTTATTTAAACAAGGAAGGGAATCCCTTGAAGACGACCCGAGGCCGGGCAGGAGCATTGAGGTGACCACGCCAGCACTTATCCAAAAAGTTGAAAAAATTGTACTCGAAGATGCTCGACTAAAGAATAAACAACTCGCAGAAATAGTTGGAGTATCCGATACAACAATTTTTAAAATCCTACACGATCATCTCGGCATGTCTAAGGTCAGCGCAAGATGGGTGCCGAGAATGCTCACGCCGCCGCAAAAACAACAGCGCGTAGAGTGTTCGCGTGCATTTTTGGACCTCTGTAATGAAGACAAGGATGGTGTATTGAGTCGAATTGTTACTGGAGACGAAACTTGGGTTCATCATTATGAACCTGAGTCCAAACAAGACTCCATGCAGTGGCATAAAAAGGGCACAGCACCTCTCAAGAAATTTAAAGTGTCACAATCAGCTGGGAAACTCATGGCAACGGTATTTTGGGACTCGGAAGGAATATTGTTGATTGATTATAAAGATAAAGGTGTTTCTATAACCGGAGAATATTACGCTTCAATATTAGAGCGACTAAAAGAAGCCATTAAAGAGAAAAGACGGGAAAAATTGACGAAAGGTGTGCTGCTTTTGCACGACAACGCGCCCGTCCACAAGAGCCGCGTTGCGTTAGCTGCCCTGCATAAGGTGGGCTTCGAAATTGTGAATCACCCACCCTACAGCTCAGACTTGGCCCCGAGTGATTATTACCTGTTTCCGAAAATGAAAAAAGAGCTGCGGGGTAAAAAATTTACTGCCGATGATGAAGTCAAGGAGGCAGTTTCGGCGTATTTTGCAGATAAAGAGAAATCATTTTTTTATGAAGGTATAAATAAATTAATTGAAAAATGTGAAAAATGTATCCGTCTTGCAGGTGAATACATTGAAAAAAAAAATTTGGTTTTTTTGATTTCAAGCCTAAGGAGGAAACTGTATTCCACCCCTTATCCCTCATTCCGAATACCCCTTATCCCCCATTCCAAACGCGAAAAAATAATGTTACTCCATCAGATTTCATCAGATTGTTTTCAGGATCTGATATCATACAGAAAATATTTTGACAGTTAGAAGCGTCAAAATAGGAAAACGTAATTGCTTTTACAAGTGTCATAAATTTGCCGATGGCTGTGACACACATAATCATAAAATGCTACTAGAATTTATAATTTTATAGTTCTAAGATATGTTTTGAAATGTAATATATCCTCAATTACCAAGGTACTGGTCTGTGCTGACCCCTAGCGTTCTATAGATGACAGTTATCATACAGTATTGGCTTTATTGGATGGATTGGCACCATTCTGATATTGTAGATAGAGTAAGTAATGTATAAAAAAATTAAATTAACTCTATAAGATCAAAGTTTTAATCTAAAGAAGTTGGTGTGGAAAATTTTGTTAACAGTATCGAATCATAACAACACTGCTTAATTGTAGCGTAGACTGTCCATTTATAGCTGCCAAATTTTATCCTCAATAATCACCTATTGCAAAATTCATATATATACATATGTATAATAGATAACATAGGTTATAAGTTGATTCAATTCAAATGGATTAACAAACTGAAGGTGTATTACATATTGAGCTCAAAGTAAAACAGCAAGCCCATTCATTATTACTTGATTTATTGCAATATATAAATACACACGTTATAGGTACATACACGATAAAACCTAATTTAATGCATGGTAATTTGCGTCTGTTTTTTTTTTTTCAAAAGTTGCGGTAATATTATTAGCTAATAAGCGTGTTACAATGCACGAAAAAGAATATTGTATAGATTTCTCAGTCTCTTAATATCACGAAAGGATATAATATGTTGCATATATGTTATAAACGTATACGTCTACATAAATATATACATATATATATTAGCCGTACGTAATAATTACAATTTCCCAATAACTATAAATTAAACCGGTGGTACTGGATGCTAATGTCTCGGACTCATGGTCTTCTCATGGGTGGGCAACTTCTCCAATTCCACATGCGGCTTATCGCCGTATCTCGGCCAGCCCCCTGTTTGTTTAACTTTCCGGTATGATGTATTACAAGAACGGCCAGATTACGAAGCTTGGCGGACTATCGAAGCCATTCCTCGTCTGTTCTAGTGGATGGGAGAGTAAAAAATTTAATTGAAAATATGTTATCGTACCTGTTACTATTAAACATATTCTGGTTCCTCTTTTATATTATAGTTTCTAACTGGCGAATATTTTAGCCTTTATAATAGTATGAGATAAAACTGTACCACACACGAAGCTTTACTAAACTAAACATGCATAGGCGACTACATTATCTGGAACTAATAAGTTATATAGAAAGCGATGTTTTCTTATTTTCACGAGCTCGTAAATTTAGAATTAGATGAACTACTGTGTGTGCATGTGAAGCTAAAACAACTCTGGGTGTAGAATGCATAAAACGTTACCAGGACGAATCCTATACCTGTTGCTATGGTGTTATTATTGCGGTAATTACATTAATTACAAGAACAGTCGTAGTGAGTTTTTATTAGTTTTCCATACGGAAATAATTAAGGAATTATTGTGAAACGTTAAAATGTCTTAAAAGCGTGGTACTAAAGTGACTTGCCATGATCGTAAACATGCATTAGTCTATACAGATGTTAAGCTTAGGAAAATATAATGAAATTGCCAACCTGTACATCGAATAATCTCAGCGAGCTTCAATACAAAAAAAAATAACATTATCGATAACCCAACAGCATTGACGAAAATAAATTGTTTGATTTCTGGGGGAATAAAAGCATGTGAATTACAATAAAATAAATAAATTTATTTTATTGTATTATTAATATTAAATGTAGAAATAAAGATAGAAATGTCAGCTGTCACCTATCAGAAATTTTAATAGTTGCAACACTCAATTGTATTCGTATTGTTAAAAAAATAACAGATTTTACAATTTTATACTGCTATCGCAATATGTTTACGATATTATAAAGGTAGATACAATTAAAATACAAATTTATAGGTTATGTTATGTTGGGCTATCAGATTTCATATTGTCAATATTGTCAGATGTTTAAACTATAAAAGGACAATGTTCATAAACACTTTTTGAAACTGTAAAACAACGACTGTTTTCACAATCTCAAAATAGGAAAATCTAACTGCTTCTACAATTTGACAGGTGTCATAATTGTCCTAACAATTACGACACTTCAATTATAAAATAATGACTAGTTTTACAATTTTACAGGTTTTAAATTCGAACGATTTGGCAGCTAGCATAAAGAAGTATTTCCTTTTACAGTTTATCAGTGTTTAAATGATGACAGTATTCATAAACTGTACAACACATTCAAATATTGAAGCTGTGGATAATAACTTTTGTTTTTATAATTTGACAGATGTCAGAAATATGTTGAGAGTTACACCCTCTAAATTATCAAAATATGACTGATTCTGCAGCTTAACAGATGTAATAAATATTATACCAACCCCGCAAAACTTGACAGATGCGAAACTATAAAAGGACGTTATTTGTAAAATGCATAGCTTATACTATATGAGCAAAAATTATTAGATTAGGGATTGCCATGATTAAAAAAACCAATATCTTTGATAGGTTCAGTTTTTTTGTTAATGTTAATTAAACGTCAGTTTCGATTTGAAGTTTTATTTAACAGGAAATTAAATGCCAGCCGATTTAAAACTTTACTCAACATGGTATTTTCGCAATTACATAAGCGATTCATCATTGAATCTTATTTTCGTAATAGAAATCTTGAATATGATAATGGAGCTACAGTACTGAGCTTGCGTGGTTGAATTTAGTTTTCCTGATTTTGTGTTCGTGGAAGCTGACTTTTTCAGTGTTGTCCGGAATTGTGTGTGAAGCATGTTATTCAGAAAATGCAGAACTACAACGGAAAAGATTACTTTTAAATTGACAGTATTTTCTTGTTTTCATGCTTTTGTACAGTGATGTTATTTCAAGTTATTATAATAGTTGGACTTGAAACTGTAAAAATATAATTGTTTTCAGCATCTGATATCTTTCAGCACACATTTTAAATGTTCCAAATGTCAAAATAGGAAAACGAAATGGTTTTTGCAGCTGCCACAAATTCGTTGGTGGCTACAACACTGATACGTATTAAATGCTAATCGAATTTATAATCTTAAAGTTCGCAAAGATATTTTGACAGCTAGAATGGTCAAGCCTGAGACTCCCTGCCCATAGTTTTACAGGTTGACAGCTAAATATGTTAAATATTGTACCAACCCCGCAAATCGAAAGGACCTCTCAAATCCAAACGCAAAACTCGACAGATGTCAAACAATAGGAGCATGCATATGTTGAATCAGCGAAAAATAACTTTTTTTTTTGAATTTGACAAGTGTCAAAAGTATTCTAAAAGTTTTTACTTTGTTTCTACGCATTGAAAATTTGTAAAATAAGCAAAAATGATGTTAGTTCTTCAGATTTCAACTTATTATAATAGTTGGAGTTGAAAGTGTAAAAACATGATTGTTTTCAAAATCTGAGATCATTCAGAAAATATTTTGACAGTAAGAAGTGTCAAAATAGGAAAACCTAATTGTTTTTAGAGTAGAGTGGCGAATGTTTAGCCAACAGTTACATTAACATTTTTTTTTTTGTTAGACATGTCATATCTACTTTAATTATATTATCTATCATCAATCGATTTTTAAAATCAATGTAACTGTTGTCTAAACATTCTTTTCTTAATAATTTTCTAATATTTTTTATAATGATGTGTTCTCGTATATGTTAGACTACATGTTTGAATCTAATCTTAGCATCGTTCTTCTCCACAACGTTCTCTGAAGAAAGTAAAAACTAATTACCGAAAGCTTAGAATATTAAATGGAGATTTTTTAAATCATCGTTTGATTTTTGGCTGCCTATCCCAATAGTCCTTCCTTTTGACCTAATTGTTTTTGCAAGTATCATAAATTTGTTGATGGCTGTGACACTTAAAATCATAAAGTACTTACCGAATTTATAATTTTACAGTTCTCACATATGTTTTGACAGCTAGAATGATGAATTTATAAATTTGTTAATTAATTTATTGATTTCTTGTCTAGCGGATTTAATTCTAAAAGATCTAAAACATGTCACGTGATAAAAATCACTTATTTGAGCTTTCGGTAGAGTTTGTACGGTTAGACAGTCGTGACAAATGTTGCAGCCCTCAAGTCAAAAAGAACTGTCAAATTTAAACTCTAATTTCTCTCCAATAACAGTGTTAGAAAATACTTTTTTACAATTTGGCAGCTGTCAGAAATATGTATGTCAGATTTGCGCTTGAATACTTCGACAGTTATCAAAATGTAAAAAAAGGAATCCTTCTTTAGTATCGCACTTATTGAAATTACTAAAAATGATTGTTTTTTGTAATTGAACAGCTTTCAGAGAATATGTTCATGGTTGCAAATCCGTTTGGATAGCGACAGTCACCAAATCTGCAAGAAAAAGAGCGTATTTATAAGTTGGTAGCTGTCAGAAATATTTAGACCGTTAGAACCATCGCAGCTATAAAAGTAATTGAATTTGCAATTTTGACTGACTGACTTTTTACAATTTGAGAACTGTCAAGCGTACTTTGACAGCTCAACCTGTCAATTTAGTCTATTTAGTCGTTTTTGTGCTTCAAACACAGTTCTCACGCTTAATTAGGGAACGATACAATTCTAGATTATTGAACAGTTAATGTAAAATCCATTACGTGATGACCTCTGTTTATTTGTACAAATTAAATTATATTTCGCAATTTTAATTTAAAATTCTTTAAGCGTACACAGTAACCACACGTCAAATATATGTATGAGCAACATACACCTTTGTAAATATTATATTACTTATCGTTTATTGCAAGACACACTTCCTAGAAACTCGTTACAGCAACATGATAAATTGGTTTCGCGTTGTTAGCTAATCTATTTTATTCAGCTTCTACGAAATATCACGATACAATAATGTGAGTTACATACACATTTATGTTACAATTACAACATGTATTTTAAAATTAATGCATTACGGGCGATCGATTAACGTTGAGAGAAGTATTTTTTAGAATACAAAATGCGGTTTATCCGTGATCCGAATTTTTAGAATCTATTATTTTCGATTGTGGTATTAAATTGATGTTCGTGGAATTTGAATTTTGGCCGCAAAATTAAAACTGGTAACAATCCAATTGGTCGATTATATATAGAAATCTGGGTCGTATCTGGATAGGAATTATTGAGCTGCTCGGACAGATTCAAGAAGTATTGCCGTCGTTTTTTGTCGCAATAAAAGTGCCGAAGTCGATTTATCATATTTATTACCTTTTTGTATTGTGATTAAATGTAAATCTCAACATTATTCAATAAACTGGTTTACAGTTATATAGCAGAGAGGAAGAGAAGTACCTATCTGTACTTGTACGGCTATGCTACGCGTACGACTTAAGATATTATACGGGTTTGGAATGATTTCAGCCATCAATCAATGAGGTGGTCTCTTTCCCACAATTTCTACTTATGACATACTACTACTACTACTACATGTAATTTTATTTCTTGTTGAAGATTGATAGCGATTTATTCGGCTGAATTTGGTTGGTAGTAAATTATTATACAGGGTCCGACAACGAAGCGGGGGCGGAAGAGTACACGCTCATCTGAAAGTCAGTGAAATATTTACTCACCGGGTATTCTTCCGCATAATCAAGCGCACGTTTTAAAAATATTTTGTTTTATATAGGATGTTTACCGTTGAGTGAAAATCAATTATTTCTCATACTAAATGGGGTTTCTTCTTGTTATATAAGTAGAAGCGTTTGTCATTAATTCAACTTTAAAAAGAAATAATTAGCAAATGATCTAACGCTTTTCAATGAGCTAAAAATATATAGGGTGCTCCATTTAAAAATTTCGAGATTTCTTCGATTTTGCAAACTTGTGAACAGCCTGTATATAGCGAGCAGTTACAGAATTTATTTTACATAGCCACGGTAGTCCATACTAATAGAAAATATTCTACTCTGTTGGTTTCGAATTTCTTGTTTTTCCCTATGCAGAATAGCCTACTGAAATGTATCAATTTATCCAGTAAAATAATTATTTACACAGAAACTATCAACTTTAGACCTATACAACCTGATATCGATGTTACCAGCTTTCAAGCGCGGATCATTTTATCAATTAATTTACAGGGTGTTCCATTAAAAAAGTTCAACTTTTGGCATTTCAATCTGGAACACCTTGTATAAAACAAAATATTTTCAAAATGTGCACTTGATGGTGCGGAAGAATATCCGGTGACTAAATATTTAACTAATTTTCAAATAAGAGTGTAATCTTCCGTTCCCACTTCGTTGTCGGACCCTGTATAAACAAAACTCGAAAAACAATTGAATCGTGATATGTAAAAAGGGCTAAAGTCGGTATTCGACGTAGATCGCGTTGTTCTATCCAAAAGAGGCCTAAAATCTAGTAATCTTCTTGTACTTTTTAGTGCTCTTCGTCGTTTATTCACTACAAAATGGACTAAAGTCAGTGACTTTAGACCTTTTTGCATAGAATGAAAGTGATAGAGATGGCAGCACTATCGGTAGAACCATATTTTGTTGTGTCCTGCAATAATGGAAGAAAATATGTCGAAGTAAAGAAAAAGAAACTTGTAAAACTAGTAAAGGAAATTTAATCCCGCCTAGAACTGTAGAAGCGCCATGCATGTGAAGAAATGATGGTTGGTTTAATTGCTCATAATCTCTTAACTTTATCGTTGCAAACGGAACTGCTTCAATAAAATATCAGAAGAAGAGAGACAAACCCTTTTATTTAGATTTTATAATTTCCCATTTAAAAATGAGCAAGATATATTTTTACAATGGTTACTTACGCAAGAAACGATTAAGCAGCGTCGACGTGGACGTCGAGGTGAAGAAACTCAAAGAAAAAGAGACTGGAGTTTTAAATATAATGCAACTTTGAAAGATGGAAGAAAAGAGGTTTGCCGCAAGGCATTTTTTTCTCTTTTTACTATATCCGATAAACGAGTAAAACGTATTAGACATCTTAGCGTTCAAGGTCAAACCCCAAGAGATATTAGAGGTAAAGCAGCCAGTAAAACACATTTTCTGAGCAAGTTAAATTATGTCTTCACGATCAAATTTCATCGTTCCCGGTCAAGCAAAGTCATTATAATGGCGAGGAAGTTAGATATCTTGATTATGACTTGAATTTAACAATTCAAATTCTTCAATGATAACTTTAAACTCTCATTTGGCAGATCTCAAGTCGACGTCTGTTCTGTTTGTGAGCAAGAAAATATTAAAATCAAAAACCGTTGAGCTATTTGAGCGAAAACGTTAGGCGAGTAGCAGCCGGAGAACTTATAGTTCACAAGTGAAGGACAAGAAATTTTACTCAGCACTAAAAGAAGTATCGCGAAAAAGACCCCAGATAAGGTCAAATCATTCCTGCTAGATTACATATCTCAGTATTCAGTGACAACTGCTGGGGGCAAAACAAAAACCAATCTCTGGTAAGACTCATGTTGTCATTCACGGATAATAAGCGTTTTAAGAAAATTGAACACTACTTCCCCCTACCAGGCCATTTATTTTTACCTTGTGACCGGGATTTCTCAATGATAAAGCGAAATTTGAAAAGGCTTGAACGAATTTTTAGTGTCCATACAGTTACAGAGCTGATAATAACTAGTTCGAAAAGAAGAAAATTTACTGTTAAAGAAGTGCATTCTGAGGAAATATTTCCATTCAGAAATCACTGGCCAATATATTACAGAACAATGTGTACCTCAGAAGAAACATCAAAAGGTGGGGTCCCTAGAAAAGACAGAATAAACTCTAACATAAGCAACTTCAACCATTTCCAGTGTTTCGGGGAAAAATGGTGTTGTCACTTGTATGATCTATATTAATAGCTTTATAAAACATTTCTTTACATTAAAGCACCCTGGGAAAATCTCTCCTGTTACACCTATTCAGCTTCCACTTAAGAAGAAAAAGATTGAAGGTATCAAAAAATGTGGACGATCATTATAAGCACTTCCATGAAGAATTACTAATGCGGCCTACTACCAACGGAGGAGATTCTGATGATGAACGAATGTATCATGAATTATTATGTATACTACTAATACTATATTGTAGATTTATGATGTTAAATAAAAGTCTTTTGCCACTTTTCATCAATTTGTTCAACATATTCTATGTAAAAAGAGTTAGTCAGATTTTTCTGAATTTATTCTGGAAGAAAAAAGGCATTATATTGCATGCAAGAGTGTATTTTGTTTGTCAGGGAGAAGATAATAACTAAGCTGCAAAATTTCATTGCATCATAACCATGATGCTTTAGAAAAGTTTTTTTCTAGTTTTTAGCTGACTTAAGACCTTTATGCATATCACGATTCAATTGTTTTGTAGAAATTAAGCTTTACGACATTTCCTATTCGGCAATGTTGGTACTGACCACATCACGGAAATTTATGTAGCATATTTTGTTGATAGATTTAGCCGATTTGAAATAATCAATATACACGATCCCATCTTTACTCCAGAACACAATAGCCATGATCTTTTTGAATGTCATTTTGGTACACTCGACTTCGGGGTGGCTGACTAGGAAGCTGCCATTCCAAAGCTGTAATAGACCAAGTCGTATCGATTGATTCAATAAATCATCCCATTCGGCACCCATTCTCGTCTCTTTACCTAACTTATTCCATTGACATATGTATTGCAATATTCTGTATAAATAAAATAATAAAAATAAAACATTTAAACTCGAATCTTAATCCTAAGCAATAAACCACATAGTATAAGTGACGGAAACCGATTCGATCGGCTCCCATCTAAAAGAATTTCGAATCCCCATCGAAAATAAATGACGTAGATTACCACCAATCCACAGAGCATCGATCTTGGCACGTTAGTAATCGCATATTTATCTAATCTTAACGATTAAACGACGTTATTTTAAGATCTTCGGAGATCCCATCGTTGCGCGCGCGCCTTTTATCGAGCAAATCAATTAATAAAGAGCTTTTATAAATTAGTCTGAGCTGGCTCTGGTGACAGTCGCCGTATGAAACCCGGAGTTCCTGCTGTCGGCCAGGCATCTATGGGGAAACGTCACGCGAAGCCAGGCGCGTAATTACGCTTAACCCAATAAATTTATTTCACAGTTTCACACGGCCCACACTCTCCTTTACCGAGAGTCACCCAGCATATAATAACCCTATCATACGTGGCAGCACGTGAAGACAAGTTTCGTGGCGGTGGGACGGGTGTACGTAGAGGTCGCTAGTCGCCGTTGCTGTGGTCCCTTTGGCGCGATGATAAATCGCCGAACCTCGCCCGAATCTATCAAACTGACGTCTTAATCTGTTGCGTGCGCCAAGTTTATAACTTCTATACTTCTTCTTCTTCTTCCACGATCATCTCCTTCTCGTTCTGATACGTCTGGGTCTTATTCGTTTTGGTTGGCTTGTGGATGTAAGGCTGTATATTTCATCATCAACCTTAATTATGTTGGATGAAACGGGATGAAGTGTTGTGAAATTTCATTCGACAGGGATCATATTTAGATGTCATTCTTTGTAAGGAGACTAATATTGGCAACGTATTCTTTAACGTAATACGTGCATAATATTTATAAATAAGTCAGTATCGACTTATTTATAAATGAACCTCAATAGAAATGCAAATCTAGAACACGATCCGCTCGCGGAATATGAATTTGCATCGTCGGACATGAGCCTCGCGCACAGGTCGAACGCGTCCGGTCAACCTAACATAACCTAAACCGGCTAACCAATCATAAATTAATTCAGTAGCCTTTTGTTCGATATCACAAGGGAGAACGCAGAACATAACCGGCCGTGTTGTTATCAAATGACAAACGATGACTTGATCACAGACTATAGCGCCACTGTGTGTTGTAATAAAGTCGTGCTGAATATCAATTATTCAGCTAACTTGATCTGGTATGCAGCCGTATGAATCGTCGTCGTTGCGGTTTTTCTATCCTCGTCTTTCGCTAGCGCGAGCCGATGCTCCCGTTTGAATTTTTAACTTATTTTTACTGCGTCCGTCGTCCGTTGTTATTGTTTCTCGATCAACCTTGTACTGTTTCAGGGAATTGTACTAAATCGGAATTCGAAGTAGATCCTTCAGATTGTATTAAAATGTAACAGACGCGTTCGTCGTTACTTGCTATATTTATCGATGTAAAGGCTACGGACGGAAGTCTAGTTCACGATGGCAGTGGCTTACTAAATGATGGGGTTTCAGCTGTGTAAAAAATTTTATCTAACAAAGAATATCAGCCCCTCAACTAGAGTATTACCACATTTCAGAAGGACAATAACGTCCCACGTTTTATTCTGAAGAAATGCCGCTTTTTAATGTTACTTTTTTTAGAGTTGTTCATATAAGGGAGGGGTGGGATTTTTAAGCAATAAGGGCTAGTGATTGAAAGGAAAGTGTTCCTGTAAATAAAAGAAGAAACTTTGAAAGGAGTAAAAGTGAAAACTCAATTAACGTGGCTTAAAAAAAATTGTAGACGAGAATGTTGGAATTGGAACAACAGTGGCACAACGTTCAGAAACTAACTTTGTTTTGTTATTCTTGGGAGTGCCACAGATGTGGCAGATATCGGTCTTTCTTGGTTCTTTAGTTTATAATTCATTCCCTCCATATTTAGATAAAAGTGCAGACATTTTTAGGAAGCGATTTTACGTGAGCTCTGCCATTCAAATGATCGTCCTTGAGTTGGAACGCAAAGATTTTTCAACAGTATACATTGTGTTTGTTATCAATGATGCCTGAAAAAAAGTGCAAGCGGCCATCTGCTTGTAATTCTAGACGGTTTGTAGGAAGCGTACATTTGATGATCTGTGTCGACACCTCCTTTTCTGGCATTGTAATCTTGATTTAGAAGTGGTCTTTTGGTTTCTTCATCTACCTCAGAGGAGCTGTGCATAGTAGAGAGAAAAAGTACTGCTTTATTCCTCTTAGAAACAGTTGAAACAAGACTAACATCATAGCCAAAGTGAAATGATTGCTGTACCCTATTATTCTTTGGTGGGAATTCAAAAGGAATTTTTCTTCTTCTGGGAGAATCTCCCCGGTTTGAGACACTCCAAGATAATAAGCACAGAGCAAAAACTTTGCTAGAACTAACCAGAAATAGACTGGGGAACACATGACAAGGATAGGTCTAAAACAGAATAGCAACTGGAGGTTTTGCAGGGCGGATGCTGCAAATCCGCAACACCTAACATTTTACTGCACCGCCATCATGGAAATCCGAGGTAATTATCGCGGTAAAGACGTCATGGACTAGGAGGAAATACCTGCTCTGAAACCAGTACAGCTATTGCAGATTATTAAAGCTCTTAGACTGGATGGGGAGTTTTGAGAACGGGCATTGTCCAGCCGCTTACTGCTCATGCAAGCTTCTTTTATATCCCTGTTGGATTTCAGATAAGATCCGGGTTCTTGCTTTCCACAATAAATTTCAATCTTGGAAGTGTTCTAGTCGAGAAAGAAGCAGACGAAAGGAAAATGAAGACTTATTGAAATAAAGTTAGTAAACTATCATCATCAACATCATAAGCTTAGATAAAAACTCGGATGCATCCTCTACTACTGTGATTGAGATCCTATCCCCAATGAAGTCACAGCAATGGTATCCAAAGAAGATTTATTAACGAAATTACCTTCCTTTACAATATCGTCACATTCCAGAAGAAAGAACTAAATTCAAGCGTGTCCGGTTCAAATAGGCCAAAGTGCCAAAATTTAAATTTCTGAGCTTTTGCCGTAGAAACATCCTATATGGCAACGAATATGTCCTGTAGAAATGTCAAGTCCCAATGCAATTTCTTTATAGTTAAAAAAATCGTGTCATAGATGGCAGTATGTGCATGTACCAGTGTTATTCTTTTAAAACAAACCAAGTCCCAATCAGCTGTTCTAACCATGTTTTCATTGTTTTCACATGTTTACACGTGTTGACACCGTGTTTTTGCAAGAGACTTTGTGCCTTATATCAAGTGATAACCATTGGTTAAGAAACAAAAGACCCGTGGACGACATAGGGAAGTACAAAGCAAGCTAAGAATATCAGGAAAGGATTATGCAATGAGAAGTAAGAAAAATGTTTCAAAGAAAAGATAGTCTCTCATAATAATTTTCAGTTTCTTTACTAAATAATAATTTTTTAGTTGTCCTGTAAATGCTATTTCTCCTGTAAAAATATTCTTTATGAAAGAATATTAGAGTTATTTAGAAAGTTCTATGATGAAACCGCCTCTATTCAAGGCACCTAACTAATGAATGTTTAGTGTGTTGCCAGTCCAGCAGAAAGTCATCGTCAGGGCACTATGGCCTATGTACACATTTCCAAATGGAACCCGTCGGATAATTCGAGTTTGTAAAACAACGTTCATGGACATTTTTTGTAGTATGAAAAATGAAACTTCAAACAATAATAAGAAAAAAAGGAAAGCGGAGAAACTTTCTTTACTGATAAACGAACATGTCACAAGCTGAAAAAGTTTACTACAGAAGATAAGAATATGGTGAAGCATATATATTGTCTATTCCTCGCCAAGAAATTCATTATTCAAGGTCGCATGCTTCGAAAGAGTATTTAAGCCCAGATCTTAATATCCATCGTTTATTTAAAGCTATTGCTGAAAAATATCCGGAAACTACTATTTCATATAAGTTCTACAGCCGAGTTTTTAGAAAATACTTTCCAAATTTGAAATTTCAGCACCACAAAGCTGAGTTGCAAAGCAGTACTACTGCAAAACAGCAGCAAGTCGTATGTGTTGCTTGAGTATAGTCTTCCAGCAAGTCCTTTTCGTACCTACACTAACACACAGTGGATATGTTTTACTTAAGCCAGATCAGTTGCTATAATCTAGGAATCCACTACAACAATACAAATACTGGGTATATGAATCTATGGAATGAAGGAGTAGCGGGCAGAGGAGCAAACGAAGTTGCTGCTGTGTTTTGAAGAGGAGTAGATCCATCTCAGACGTGAAGAGCACAAACTTACTGCTTTTACCTCCAGATAACAAAATAACAGACAATAAAGAAATCGTTGGCATCAATGATTAACTTTCGTGAAAAGGAAGAACACAAAGTTGCAGAAAGCTATTACACACTCTTGTAATGTTGACTTCTGATATTTTTTGTAAACTTTATTTAATAAAAATATTACTAAATTGCCTATTATTGTTTTAATTTTCTGTACGTTATTATAACATTATTTCTGGATATAGAGACTCATCTTTTTAATATGGTAGGTACTTTAATTGTTTCTAAATTTAGAAGATATATATTTTAATATTTCTTTCTCAAATTTAAGTATTTCAATATTAACTTGATACAACACATCTATAAACCTAGTCCAATGCTTAGCTTAATCCAAAATTGTTATTTATCAACGCAACGTGCAATAATAATCGTGTTTTGATGATATTTCAAGTTGGTACTTTTGGCACTTAGCCTATTTGAAGCGGGCACGCTTTAATTAGATTTTAATAGGCCACTTCATGTTTTGGGCGATTTACATTAGGTAGGCATTTGTCCCAGATGATGATATTTGCTTCTAAAATTTTTGAATACTCAACCAAAATTTCATAGCTTACCTTTCAAAATGCAAGTTTCATTGACAATTTTCCAAAAAAGATGCCTCCAAAAATACCCACCTTCTCTTCTCCAAGCATGTCCCACACATGATCGATCGCATTTAGATCCAGATTACGTGGTCCATTTGAAGAATTTCAAATTCATTCAGGTAGTCCCTCGCTACTCTAGCGACATGTGGCCTAGCGTTGCCATCGTGAGAAAGATATTACCTCCTATAAATTGTGCATAAGCAACAACATAATTTTGCGGCATCTCTTCAATGTACAATACGAATCCCCGATTCCCTGACGATTTCTTAAATTTCTTAAGATAGGGAAACGATCGTCAAGAGCTCCAAGAATCGTGTGTGAAGCCGCTGTACAGTTCTTCGAGATACCCGGTACCTGTTAGCTACCTAAATCTGACTCCTTTCATCCTTCAGCACTGCAACAATTGCAGTCTTTGTTTCTGTAGGAAGTAACATGTTTACAAGCAAACAATTCAGTGGAAAATAAACAACTTGACGTTTGTAACAACAAAATAAAACAAACTCAGCATTTTAAGAGCTCGTCAGACATTTGATTATACAATATGACGTACATCCATACATACGACATATCCAAATTTGCACATTCCCCAGTTTTTAACATAGGAAAGTGCCAGAGATTCAATGACAGTAAGCAATAGGAGTCAGCAGGAAATACGAAATATTTTGTTAGTTTATTATCGTTATACATCTACGCCACTGATTCATCTATGAGAATTCCCTTCTACATACACGTATGCACGCATACCGATTCAATTTTATTTATAAATGGCCAAGAGCTCATATTTATTTATTATCTCATCGGCGTACGCCAAATGTAACATGTCGCTATGGTTCTTTCCATTGTCCGTACTTCGGAGTATGCTTTATTAGAGTAAGGTAACTCCAGTGTAGCACGTACCTACATGGACACGTTCATCGACTGCCCGCTCGATATAGTGTGTGTGTGTGTTTGTTATATTTGGAGAATTTGTTATTACAAAGTACGAACACAACATTAGTATACATTTTGTCGATCAATGTGAGGTCTACGGTCCTGTATCATACGAAATTTACATATGTTTATATCTACTTTAAATGCGTACGTGTGAGCCACATAATAAATGAGTATGTAAATACCCTAAGCATGTCTAGACTGTGCTAGAATTTTTACCACTATATCGGGCTAATCATTTACGAGAATAATTAAAAATTATTTTTATCGTAAAAGTAATGACGACCAACCACACAAACAAAGATTTCGCGATTGCAACAATACCCGTACGACCGTTTTGCATCAATTATTCTCGATGTGCTAATGCTCTCTCGCGCAAATGAATGGATCGTAGTGGGCGATACAGTTTTAGCGACAATTAGCGCTGAATTATTTAATTACTATAACTCAGATCGAAACCGACGGATGACTACGCAACAGTGACCTTTTCTTCCGTTTGTAGGAACAGTAACAGACGGGAGTTTGTTAATTTTAAATGTGGGTTGTATGGGTGAGCATTAATGCATAAATTAAATTAAGCACGCATACGAAACTGAACAGAGGAAGTATTGAATGAAATCTGTTCTCGGTTACGTTCGAGTTTATTTTAAACGATGGAATATACAGTCTGTTCTAGAAAAAATTGGACGCTAGTAAGTGATGACAAGATCAGCTAACTACTCACCAACTGAGGAGGAACAACTACATTCATCTTGCCAATTTAATTTTTGTTTTATACTCCTTTCCTTCCACTTCCAAGAAACTTTTGCATGAAATGTCACCAGAAACACTTTTCATACACAGTTTTACCATTAAATTTCGAACACTCGTATGTTTTAATAAGAATAAAAGAAATGTTCTTCACTGGATCTCTTGGTACAGAAGTAGAACATTAAACATTTCAACTCACTAACCCTCACAAGGCGATGATGAAACTGCAGTTTTATTAACTGAAAAAGAGGTTATTAAAAGTTTTTAAAATAAGTCATAATAACTCAAAAACAGTTGAAAATAGCTACAAGGGTGCCTAATACAGAATATCGTAAAATCGATTATAGAATCCTAAAATGCAATTAGAACAAAAAAAAAGGTGGATTATCCGTAACCTGAAAGCTTCAAATTCGTAAACAGTTGAAAACTCAGGGAACTTATAACGAACGGGTTCTGAGCTTAGCAGCAATAGCAGCAACACAACAAGACATTTGCGTTGAACTGTGTTTCAGCACTGCAGTCATACTAATCCCTATTTCTATGGGACCGATAAATTGCAAGTTTCATGCGAAAATATGACTGTTGAGCTGACCACACTATCTACGAGGTCTGACAATTAAGTATCCTCAACAGTTTTTTGCGGCCTTTAACTAAATTCCACCCAAGTTTCAACTCGTTTCACGCGATAGTCTGTGTTGTTATACCCGAGTTAAGACTAGGAAATCGAGAATTGAAACGTTGAAAGCTTTGAAAGAAGTGTATGGCCACAATTTAATGCCAAAATCGTCATTCTATGAGTGGTAAAAGAAGTTTGAGGAGGGGCTAGAGGAGTGCAATGATGCTCCGCGCTCTGGTCGACCAGTTGAGGTTCACACCACCACTTCTCTGCAGAAAGTCGAGCAGGTGTTGAAGGATGATCGTCGATGCTCGACACATAACGGAAGTTACTGGTATCAAGCGTGAGATACGATTTAGCCATGAGGAAAGTGCGGGCCAAATTGGTTCCCAGATTGCTGACTTCCGACCAAAAGGAATTGGAATTGGAGTTTAATACGATGCAGAAACCAAACGTCAGAGTTGTGAATGGAAGAAACAAAATCGCAGGTGAAGGCCATAATTATCACACTTTTCGACTCTAAAGGCATCATCTTGAAACACTGGGTGCCCACACAGGGGCAAACGATAACTGTTGCCTACTATGTTGAGATCCTGAAAACATTGCGGCGCCAGATTGTATGAAAAAGACCTGAGTTGTGGACCAACAAGAATTGGTTGCTGCATCACAACAATGCGCCAGGGCATACAGCCATCTTTAATCGCGAATTTTTAGCATCCGCAGGGACTCTTGTGATGGAACACCCACCTTACAGCCCAGAGTTAGCCTCATATGATTTTTTACTCTTCCGTAAAACGAAGGGGGTGCCCAAGGGGACTCCTTTTGCTACTGAAATAGTCATGAAACAGGCATGTACCGGGGTCGTGGACGCTTTTGAAAAGTGTGTGCGGGTCGGAGGGGAGTATATTGAAGGATGTAATATCTAATTTGTGACCAATTTGAAATAAAAGCTCTTAAAACCAATTTTGCGGATACTTAATTGTCAGACCTCGTAAAACGTAATGGAAAATGGGAAGCTACAGGTAGCGAATTTGTGGTTAGCTCTATTAACTGGTCCCGAAACATCTACCAATTAAGATTCAAATCCAGTACAAATTGAAAATCTGCAACCTGAGGCATGAACAAGAGCAGTAAACTACACCGAAACAACTGCAAGCAATTCAACAACGACCAAGGATAAATATAGGACATGACAGCCGATTTAGTCTTAGAAGAGTTAATAGAAAGATCATTTCAATCAAATTGCAACAAATCACTCCCGTTTATAACGTTTTCCCGGCTATAACGCTCTATTTTGTCAGTCCTGTTCCCAGCAGGTAATTATTGCTAATAATCAAGAAGATTTGCTGCATCCTACGATTTAAAACAAAACGACAGGAATTTGTTTCAGTTAATAATAATAATTTATTGAATTCCCATCAGCAGCACAAAACCATTTACAGGAAACCATCAAATAAAACATAATATATAATAAACCTTAACATACGACGTACATTATCATATCTATATAAAACATAATCATAGTTCATAATAAACCAATCACAATAAAAAAGGGAACTAAAATACAATACAAAACAAGGCAAGGGAAGCAGATCAGTATATACAATAGTAACCAAAATACTCAAAGAAAAAAAAACAACAAAAAAAGATACAAGAAATACCGAAATCTAAACAAGCAAATACATTTATCTTTACTTTAAAATTAGTTACAAATATTCTTAACAAATTCGCGAAACCCAGCAATGGATATATTAAAAATGTCAACATCATAAGCAATGCAAACATCTTTGAACAATCTGCACATATCTAAAATTGGTGCATGTAGAAAATTGTTGGTCCTGGGTGTCTTATAGGAAAACAACGTTGGATCTCTAGCGTTTAATTTGGGTACACGAAAAGATAAGAGTGCCAATAGATCACTATATTCAATAATCGAGTTACATAATTTAAATAGAAATAATTGAAATATTTTTCTACGATTTATAAGAGCGCTTACAGTAAATTCAGTGAGCAGCAAAGTGTGATCATAACGCTGAACAGGATAAGTACCTACCATGCTTCTTAAAGTAAATGAACTTTAGAAATTTACGGTGAATATATTCATGACTGTCAATATGTATATTAGAAGTTGGGGATCATACGATAGAGCAATACTCAAACTACATAAGCAAAATACAACGATTTAAAACTTCTGATTATAAAACCCAGCATTTTAAGCGCTTTTTCACATTGATTAACAATATGAAACTTGAAATATAACTGTTGTATAGTGGTATGTTATATGTTGCGTTATATGTATATAGATGGAGCAAGTCACGCATGTGTGGGGCACCTATGTACTTATATGTTAATAAAGGAGTACGTTATCTCTCGCCGACCGAGCTTGTGTCTTTTTCCCGATCCCAACCTAGAGGCCATGCATCATGGCGCAGTCAGTACAAGAATACGTATACGTATATAGATATATTTAAACAAAATATATGTAAAAGTGCTCAAATTATGCTAAGAAAGTATTCATCACAGTAAATAGTAATAAAGAAATACGAAATAATTGTGGATGACTCGGATTTAACGGGATAATTGGAAAATTAAAAAGGTGCAATGGCGGGCACGTGCACGTTTGTTAAGCCGGTCGAAAATTTGATCATCGATGGTAATATCCACGAAAATTGGAAAAGATTTAAGTTAGCCTACGATATATTTGTTGTTGCTGCGGGAGTTAGCATAAAAACCGAAGAAATTAAGGTTGCAACATTTTTAAATGCGATTGGGCCAGAAGCGTTGCAACTATTTTATACATTTGGGCTATCCGAAGATGATCGAAAGTTATATGCGAAGATTATAAAGGCATTTGAAAATTATTGTATACCTAAGAAGAATGTGGTTTTCGAGAGGTTTACGTTTTATACAAGGTGCCAGGCGGAAGGAGAATCCATTGATACTTTTGTTACCGACTTAAAAAAACTAGTCAAATCATGTGAATTTGAAGATCAAGAGGCGTCACTCATCCGAGACCGTATTGTGTTGGGTATAGCAGACAAAACATTACAAGAAAAACTACTACAAGTCGAAGGTTTGGACCTGCAGAAAGCGATTGATCGATGCAAAGCTTGGGAGTTAGCCAGGGAACACACAAAGCAAGTACAGGCTGTGGAAGAAGCATCATCACACCTACATACATTAGATAAGTATAAGCATAAGTCAAATAACAAGAGTCATACTGTAAATGTCAATAAAAATATTCGTAAAACTAGCAAAAAATGTTCTAAATGCTTGTCAAATCATAGTTATAAATCTTGTCCAGCTTATAATAAGAAATGTTATAATTGTTCAGGGCTACATCACTTTGCAAAGGCTTGTAAAAACAAAACAATCAAATCAATTAACATTAATGATGATTTTGTGAATACTGATAATGATGACGGTCCAGATAATTTATATGTACATTCTATTAAAGGTAGTAATTATAATTCTGTTTGTAGGAATAAATGGGTTGAGAAGATCAGGATAGGTGATGTTTTTGTCGAGTTTAAACTAGATATTGGTGCGGAATGCAACGTTTTGCCTGTGGATATATATAAGAAAATAGATGAGAATGCAAAAATGGAACCAACCAATATCGTATTAGAAGCCTATGGTGGGCAGAAGTTGAAGCCATTAGGTATTACTTATTTAAAATGTTCGTATAAGAATGAACTAAGTGTAGAGCCTTTTGTTATATTATTAGATAAACAAATTCCTATTTTGGGTAGAGATACATGTGTGAATTTAAATTTAGTTAAAAGGGTTGCAAGCATAAAAGAAGAAAATGATAAAGATAGGTTTATAAAAAAAAATATTGATTGTTTTACGGGAATTGGTAAATTTTCTAAACCATATAAAATAAGATTAGTAGATAATTATGTACCTGTAATTAAACCTCCTAGACGTGTTCCTTTAAAAATCAAAAGTAAATTGGGTAATGTCTTAAAAGAATTAGAGTCTAATGATATCATTGAAAAGATTGATAGGCCAGGGGAATGGCTCAATAATTTTGTCATTGTTGAGAAGAAAAATGGAAGTTTACGGGTTTGTTTGAGTCCATTAGAGTTAAATAAGTACCTAATGGCTGAACCGTTTATGATGCCTACTTTGGAGGAAATGTCTCAAACTTTAAATGGTATGAGATATTTTACGGTTTTAGATTATAATTGTGGGTTTTGGAACATTGAATTAGATAACGAAAGCAAACTGTTAACTTGTTTTTCGGACCCTCAAGGAAATATTTATCAGTTTAAAAGGCTTCCATTCGGCTTGTCAATTGCGCCACAAGTTTTTATGAAATATAATTATGACCATTTTGGGGACTTACCTGGTATCACTATTTACCAAGACGATTTATTAATAATGGGTAGTACATTAGAAGAACATGATGCAAATTTGCAAAGGGTTATGGATCGAGCGCGTCAGGTTAACATAAAGTTTAATCCTAATAAAGTTCAGTATAGACTTAGAGAAGTAAGATACTTAGGCCATATATTTTCAGATAAGGGTATGGAATTGGATAGAGAGCGATTGAAAGCCTTAGATAAAATTGATTGTCCAAAAAATAAAAAAGAACTAATGAAATTATTAGGTGTAATCAATTACATGAGAAGTTTCATTAGTAATTTAGCCGCATTAACAGCTCCTTTAAGAGCTTTATTAAAAAAAGATGCAATTTTTTGTTGGACAGACAGTCATACTAAAGTAGTCAATGATATTAAAGATAGTATAAGAAATGCGCCAATTTTAACGGCTTTTAATCCAAATAAGGAAATTGTAATAGAAAGTGACAGTAGTCAAAATGGTTTGGGTTGTTGTTTGTTACAAGATAATAAACCGGTAGCGTTCGCTTCACGAGCACTGTCGGACGCAGAAACTCGATATGCTATGGTAGAGAAAGAATTTTTAGGCCTAACGTTTGCGTGTAAAAAATTTCATAATTATATTTATTCACGAAAAATAAAGATGAAAACTGATCATAAACCATTAGTTGCTATCATGTCAAAAGAAATTCATAAAATTCCTTCGGGGAAGTTGCAAAGAATGAGATTAAAGTTATTAAATTATGATATCGATTTAGAATATATTCCGGGAAAATATATGAATCTGTCAGATTATCTCTCTAGGCATTTTCTCGAAACGGGTAATAGTGAAGAAGATATGACATTCACTGAAGTCATTCATAGCATAAATGTTAGCGATGAAAAAATAAAAGTTTTTCAAAAAGAAACTCGGGATGATAAAGTTTTGGGTCACTTACTTCAATACTGCAAAACGGGTTGGCCGAACAGTAAAACTAAAGTAAAAGATGAGGTTAAGTTCTATTATAAATTTAAAAATGAATTATCGGTGGACAATGATATTGTATTTTTTAATGATCGCATTGTTGTGCCACAATCCATGAGGTCTGACATGCTTAAACTTCTTCATGAAACTCATTTGGGTATATGTAAAACCAAGTCTCGAGCACGCGAGTTATTGTATTGGCCTGGAATGGACGGTCATATTGAAAATTTCATTAGTAAATGTGAATTATGTCAAATGCTTCAATCTAGAAATGTTAAGGAACCACTAATTGCGCATGATATTCCTATGTTAGCATTTAGTAAGGTAGCATGTGACATTTTAGAATTACGAGGCAAATATTATTTGGTAGTAATAGACTATTTTTCAAAATGGATAGAATTGATACCTATCCGAGATAAATCTTCTAAAGAAGTCATTAGGTCTTGGTTAGAAGTATTTTCTAGATTTGGTATTCCCAAAAGCATAATTTGTGATAATGTTCCTTTTAATTCATTCGAATGTAGACAGTTTGCTAATAATAATAATTTCGAAATTATAACTTCCAGTCCTAATTATCCAAAAGGTCACGGTCTAGCAGAAAAAGCGGTACACATATGCAAAAATATTCTTAAAAAATCAACCAATGATCAGCAGGTTTTATTAGGTTTGTTAGAATACCGTAATTCACAAGTGAAAGATTTAAATTTTACTCCTAGTCAATTATTGCAAAATAGGAGATGCAGAACGAAATTACCTACTAAAGATGCGTTGTTGCAACCGATGATAAACGATGGGGTTAATGTTCAATTTCAGAATAAAATTATGAATTATAGAAATTATTATAATAAAACAGCTAAACCTAAGAGGGATTTCAACCTGTGGGATAAGGTATTATTTTGGAAGGATAATAGATGGGTGAAAGGTACTATTATTAAACAGGGCAATACACCACGTTCATACATTATACGTTCAAACGGTAGTAAAACTTTTAGAAGGAATAGTTCTCAAATTAAAAGGTATATTGAACCATATTTTGATCACGACGAAAATTCGCATCACCTATCACCTGATTCTGAACAACCACAGATAGATATTAATTCCGATGATAGACGTGTTTTAAGATCTGGAAGGGAATACTAAATCGGTGTTATTTGTGTATTGTATCTTACATTTAATTGTTTATATTGTATCTTACATTTAATTGTTTATATTGTATCTGTTTATATACAAATTATATTGTTAGTTAGGAAGATGTGGTATATTGTTATATATATATATAAATATATATGTGTACATGTTATTGATAGGGAGATGTTGTATAGTGGTATGTTATATGTTGCGTTATATGTATATAGATGGAGCAAGTCACGCATGTGTGGGGCACCTATGTACTTATATGTTAATAAAGGAGTACGTTATCTCTCGCCGACCGAGCTTGTGTCTTTTTCCCGATCCCAACCTAGAGGCCATGCATCAATAACTTCTCATCAAATAAAACTCTTAAGTCTCTGATTGTATGTATCTGTTCAACATCCATACCATCCAAAGTATAGTTCATATACGTTACCGAATACTTTCTTGAAAACCGCAAAAACTTGCACTTAGTATAATTCAACTTCAACTGGTTAATTAATGTCCAATTAACAATTCTATTAAGATCGTCCTGAAGAATTACACAGTCATCATAGGAACTCATCACACGATATAACTTTCAATCATCCGCATACGTAAGCGATGAACTATTTACGTCATTTGTAATATCATTCACAAATAAATTAAACAATAGAGGCCCTATTGTAGTACCTTGGGGTACTCCCGAAGTTAAAAAAAAAGATGTAGAACTACATCCACAATACTGTACGACATTTCGACGATTCAAATATGAAGAGGAACTAGAGACCATCCTAAGCAAACGGGTCATCCAGCTCATATTGCATTGGTGGCCCAATTTTGCAAAGAAAGGCACTGCATGTATCAAACTCTATGGGAATCACCGACATTACCGACTCAACTGGATTGTTTTATATATACAAAATCAGACATTCCATCGTTTAGAAACAAATTCAGTGAATTCTGAATTAACATCCGACAGGAGCAACCAAATTTCGACCCTCACCTCCAGCTACAATGCCTCAGAAATTCATAACACTAATGAATTTGGATTGTGATTTAAATTTATGCTCGCTACGTCTATTGTTAAAAAAAAAAACCGAATGATAAACGGTTTACGTTTGCACAAATAGCACAGGAACAAACAAGAAAAAAACCGTTTCCATAGATGACTGGTGACCAATTTATACAATAGCTTCAAGAATGGGACGTCGAATTGAAAGATCGTAAAATAAAACAAAAACATTAAATTGATTCTTGTACGACCCCACACCACAAGCAAGCTTCAACCCTTCGATCAAAACCTAGTTAAAGTTCTGAAGCAAGTTTAACTTCTCATAAAGCAGTTTCTGACCAGATTTATGGCAGCAAAATTGTTGGATTTGAAAAGGATTTCTAGAAGGAAAGAAATGAAATTAAAAATTACAACTTTGTCTTTAAAGCTTGTATGACTCATACATAGATGATTTAAATAAATAGCAAGCAAATGGTGCGGCTACCGGTATTCGATGGAAATAAACGTACAGATTGTATAAAAGAGGTAGCAACAAAGAAACCGATAGATTGCCTATTTGACCCGCCGCAAACAATACGCAATTATTTCAAATAGTCCGTGTCAAAAAAAATCTATATGTAAAGCACCTTTTGTCCTGACATCTTAATAATAAATTATTATACTGAATACGGCAATTATGGTATTGTCCGCGCTATATTTTTATCTCAATTAATATACTCGACGCTCGTTATTTGGATAAATAAATCACGCCATCGCGGTAGCATAATTATTAATTGTACAGATTCGTATTCTCTCTCCCACTCTCTCGTACACATCACAATATGTATAATGTCTGTGTACATAGCTGGATGTACCATAAACATATGTGACTTTCGCATTGTAGAACTTTCAATAAAAGAATATTATTGATGGAGCGGTTGTTTTCCATTTCGAATAACTGTCTAATGAGCAGTAAATTTAGCATTATTTAAGACGTGTATACGTCTATTTTTTTTTGTAGTCGTTACTTTTCCGTGGACATACTCGGTTTCAGTGGCGGTTCGTTATGTTAGGCAACGACAACACCTACAAAAACATTATTCTATAATTAACAAATTGAATTTTAAACTCCGAGAGTTTTTGGAGTTTATAGAACTAGAAGACGCACAGGTGTTCGATTCGGTGTGACATGACAGGTTGTTATTTAAAATCGGCGGTCTTGGTATCCTTCCGAATATGATCTCCATAATCCGATCCTATTTTAGCAGCTGTAAGGTTTTCTGCAACTGGAAATTATCAGCGAGGTGTAGGAGAAGAATATTTGTTAAGTCAAAGTCAGCAAAGCATTAGCTGGTGTATCCACGAAGTTGCAGAAGTTATAGCTAGAGTGTTATCAGTTGAGTGGGGAAATATCCAATGATAGATATGAGTAAAAATGAAAAAAAAATGTTTTTATGACAAGGACTGGTTTCCCAGGTTGTATAGGTGCGACTGATTGCACTCATGTGACTATTTTAGCTCCTAGAGTTGAATAGCATAATTATGTAAATCGCAAGTCATTCCATTCCAAAAATGTGCAACTAATTTGCGATTACAGGATGGAAATATTAAATGTAAATGCCAGGTATCCAGGCAGCACACACGATGTCTTTATCTGGAGAGCATCCGCAATAGAAAAACTTATGAAAAGAAATTATGCTGGTGGGGAAAGGAATACATGGTTATTTTACATGATTCACTAATTCTTCAAGTAGTATTACTGGCTTTCTGCAAGAATCTTTAAACTATGTTTTATATATTTTAGGACATCCATATTTTCCTTGTGCATATAATCTAGATTACTATCTTTGTTTACGACACGTTATCTCATAGGCGGCATTAGCCTGAGCTTTTGCTTTGACTTTACTTTTGCATTTTGTAAATGCCTATAAAGATTGACAGAGAATTTTATATGCATATCATGATATTAAATTACTTCTTGCCATTTCTCTGCACTTTTGCAACAAAAACTCAACCAAAACTATTTAATTGGACAATTATTTCTGCCCACAATTTATTATATCTTTCTCTCGAAGAGGAGTGTGTAAATTTCTTTGTTACTGGTTCAGGGTGCAATTCTAAAATATCTATTAAGACTGACCATTGCTGTGGGGTGGTCTTCATTCTCTTTTCTATTTTAAAGGTGGTATTATATGTATTTAAATAATAGATACTTAGACTTCTAGGTTATGTATATATCAAGTGGAGACAACCAGGCTGATGGAATGCCTCCTCGTTCCTCTATTTTGTAAAATATTCGTTTATAAATCGATTTCGACAATGGGGAAAAGGCAACGGCCCAAACATGTTAATTTTCTGTTGTTTTTTTATGAGAGATTGCTAGTCCCCCCTTTATGCAGATCCAACTTTTAACAGTTACTGGAGACTGTTCTACATTTCTCTTGAGTTTTGCAAATTAATCTTAAAAAAATATCGATGAAAAACAGAAAAACTAAACATTCTTCGCACCTTTCCCCTCTTCTCCACATTGTCGAAAATCGAAAATCAGTTCCAAGAGTTATTCTGAACATGGTTTTTATAATAGTTGCGTTCATGATGTAGTTCATGACATAATTAGGAAAAGCTAAATTTTGTTGAAGAGGGATGGGGAGACCCCTCTTTCCATAACCAACGTTTTACAGTTATTGCAGGTTGTTCTACATCGTTCTACAAGTCTGACAAATAATATAAGAAAAACACAAAATAAACATTCCTCGTCTCATACCCCTCTTCTCCTCCCCTTCTTCTTTCTGTTGTCGCAAATCGAAATTTCAAGTTATTCTCTTTGTTCTGAACATTGTTCCAGAAGTTGTTCATTGTTCATTGAAAAATTTCGCCTCACCCCCCATTTTTAAATTCGAAATTTAGAAAATTGTTCTAGATTTGTTCTAAATTTTTTCAAAATTCTAATCTTCTAGCGAAATTTTATTTTAAAGAAAACTAATTCCCACCTTTTATTTTGGCCCCTTCTCCGTATTATCGAAAATCGAAATTTGTTGTTCTATGTTTGTTCTAGATTGTTTTTCAACATTTTAGCGCTCTATCGTGTTTATTTCGTGAAATAATTTAAAACAAAAGAACAAAATCTTGCCAGTTCCTCCTTTTGTTTTTTTTGAAAATCGAACTGTGACTGTCTAGAAGATCAGCCTTTACTGCTCATATCTTAGGACACTGGACCACATCCCATTGTATTAGGCTTATTTCCACATACGGGGCGTTGTGGCGGCGGACTTAGTTTCCCAGGTTACTCGTGGAATCAATCATGGAGAGAGCAAAACTTCAAACTGAACCTGGCTGGAACAGCACCACAACCAAAACCGAAATTGAGCTTTCAACCTCCCAAATGAGACTATCTCATAAAGGAGAAAAGAAGGTGGGAGAGAGATGTTCCTCTTTCCCAGCACCTCGGGAATTTACCCGAGAAAAATCATTGATAAGAAAAAAATTATTTATAAAAAAGGTACAAAATAAAAATTGGCATGCAAGTCTTCGAACTGTCCAGCGTTGAAAGTTTCCTATTCTAGGTATTCAGTTGACGACTATTTTCATTTTGACACTAATTTGTTCAAGTATCATTAACTACATTTAGTTGTTTAAAATGTCTTCCTCTAAGATGATTCTTAATTAATCTCGGTTACAATGTGGTTCAATCTTCCACATTCCAGAAGAATATGGTTGATGTCCCCAACCAAGCGGCGTGAAGATGAGGTGATCTTGTCATGCCATCCTCTCGTATTGACGTTGTTTTAAATTGAGTAAAGATTATGACCCTTCCAGTACAACATCCTTGGCAAAGATCTTTCATAAAAAACCCAAGAAAAACTGCCATCATCACTGTATAAATTAAAAATTAATTGTACATACAAGGAAAATGTACACCTAACGAGTCGCCACTGTCGCCTACTTTATACCACAGATAGTCAGCCTGTAATGGTCCAATAAACTAACGCCTTCATTTTAGCGGACGGCTATTGTTGATTTCTCTCGTTGGCGCTCCAGGCGTTAACGTGTTCGCATTATCTTTAGCCTCAATGATTGATTAGAAAAAATTAATTTTAATTATACACTATTATTTTGATTGATGTGAATTTTTACTGTTAAAATACACGTACGAGATTTCGTACTATACATGAGCATAAAACGTGTGAATTATTTTTTTTCCAATTCTAAAGTCGCATCATCATTTAATATCGATTTATGTTTGATAAAATTTGGCGCCCAACGCGAAGTATAATTTAGAAATCATCACCACACACCGTATATATAAAATTAGAATTCAGAAAAAAAAATAAAAACGATAAAGTTAAAGTTTACGAAGGCTACTAACAATTGCGCATTAATTGAACAATATGATTAAAACCTCCCATGGCCGGCCCACATCCTCATCTTTCCGTATCCATTTGGTGCACAAGCGCCTGAGCTTTCGAAATCCACCGAGGATGTTGCCGCATGACGTTATGAATCATCGTCGTCTTCGCTATAATCGAGCTCCTCTCTTCTCTATCCCATCTCGTAATCAGATGCATACAGTCGACGCGGCGCAAATGCGCTTCCCATAAATCTATGATCGCTGAAGACAATCGAGTTCGCCATCTACGGGGAAACCGTGTTGCGTGCAATTTAACTAGGTTGGTGTACCTATCAACCTGCGATAAGTGGGTATCTGTGCGATGAGAGGCCGGAAAATATAAAATTACGTGATCGTGTGCTGTAGTTGTAATCTGGATAAAAAATCTTTTGGTTAACAGGATGTGTCAATGTTGAAGGAATTTTAAGCAATGATAATTGCTTATTAGTCATTGTTTGAGTTCGAAATATTTTGTTTTACAGCTTCCCTTGTTGTTTGTTTGACACTTTTTAGACGAAATAATGTCGTCTTTTTGACGTCATGACACACAAACCTCCACTGTAAAAAAATGACTGTAAACTACACTTTAGTTTTTCTGTTAATATGCAACTACAAAGTCTTGATTTATTCGACGTCAGTCTTTAAAACAGACACCGATTACCATTCAATCACACAACAGCTTGCTAACAAAGCTTGTTTCGTAAGTAGCGTGTTCTACGTGTTCTACAACATTCTACAACCTTTTCGTTTATGATATGATGATTTATTAAATTTATTTTATCGAGTTGTATTTGATCCATTTTCACGTAATGAGACCAACGTAGAGGTGACTACCTATAGTAAAATATTGTTAGTATTTCGAGTTTGTTTTATTCATTACTGTAATTACTTTATAAACAATATATATCTAAAGCTGACAGCGAAATAACGTCATTCTGAACACGTCTATACGACGTCTAATTTCTACGTGATTGGTCTGTGACATAATCACGTGATCTGAGCGTCATTTAGACGTCATATTTAAAGTTATAAGGACGTAAGCGATGACCAAATTATGACGTAAAAGTGTCATCACTGTTTATTGGTGTTTAGTGGGTTGAAGTGTTTAGTGTTCTACTTCTGCACCAAGAGATCCAGTGAAGAACTTCGAATGTTTGGGAATCGTCGAATGCCATTTCAGGCATAGAGTTTGTGATTTCGGTCGCTTTTCTGATATGCTTCTCGCCTCCCCATTTATATGTATAAATATGTAAGGGGAGTAAGTTTAATACGGTTTCAAGAGCGGTTGTAGATGTGCTTTCTACGGCACAATTGCTTTGGATTCTTATTTCAGAGACTGAAACAATACACTGACGACAATTCTGTAATAAATCGGTTTATTATTTTATTCGGTGGTGAGTTCTTTATCTGACTTACAAGTATGTATTGTGGCAAGGCCTTTTTTGTAGAGCATTAAATTTTCTACGTACTGTCGAAGAGACAACTATTCTAGTTGTTATGGTTTTCCAGTTTTCGAGTTAATTTTGTTCGTGGCTAACCAAGCACCGACCATAGGTGCATGATTTCTACAGTATACATGACAACAATTATTAAACTTGGGATATCATTCTTTACTAGCACCAGATAGGATATACTTAGCACCACCTAGCACCATCAATTTTAGATCTAGCACCTAAATACTTTTCCAGCAAAAAAATTTTAAACTATAAGAGTAACCATTAACTTGCCTCCCCCCTCCCCAGTTGACATATTTATCCAAAAAGCTAGCACCAGATTGCTTAGAGCTAACCCCAGCCCGCAAAAAGCTAGCACCACCCCAACTTCCGTAATAATCGCACTTCTTTTCGGGGGAGGCCAAGTTAATGCTGGCCCCCACTTTGTCGCGTACTACCTCCAAAACCTAGCACCAGGTAGGATATACCTAGCACCACCTAGCACCATCAATTTTAGACCTAGCACCTAAACACTTTTCCAGATAAAAAATTGTTAAACTATAAGAGTAACCATAAATCCCCCCCACCCCCCAATTTGAATATTTATTTCAAAAGTTAGCACCAGATAGCTTAGAGCTAGTACCAGCTTACACCATCATGCAAAAGCTAGCACTACCTCAACTTCCCCAGTAATCGCACTTCTTTTATGCATAAACTTGCCTTAATTGTGTTTTACGAAGATTATTTTATACACAAATCAGAATAAGAAAAAGGTGCGTAATTTTCTACGTGCGTTCTTATCATGACTATGTAACAATGTAATTCAGATTCGCCTTCTAGTTTTTCCACCATTTCTCTTTACTTATTTTGATACAAATACGAATAACGAAGTAAGTGTGACGTTGCCACTTGCGCTAAGCAAATGTTATTGTAGCGAAATTCCAATTTGACCAATTGTTCAAAACTGGGTATATTTTATTAAAGCAAATGAACATTACAGACTATGTCACTTGAATTTACTCTATGTTTTTTATGTTATTTTCCCAATATTTCATTATTTATTTTTCTTTTTTGGTAAATAATTTTGCTTATTTAAAAACATGCCAACGCGTGTATAAACGATTATTAAAATCGCGAGTGTTTTAAAGTTGCTAGGGATAACTTCTACACATCCCAATAAATCACGTATAAATGTGATTAATTGATTTGACAAAACTACCTTTTAACAAATTTTTTTAACAAATTGAATGTTACTAACAAATGTATCAAAGGCTGAAAATATTTATAACAATTTCATTTTAAGAACTCTTAATTTAAATGAATGTGAGATGTGCAATTGGTATTATTTGAAATAATATAAAAAAAGGATTGCGATTATTGGGGTAGTTTAGGTGGTGCTAGCTTTTTGCATGGTGGTGCTAGCTAGTGCTAGCTCTAAGCTATCTGGTGCTAGCTTTTGAAATAAATATTCAAATTGGGGGGAAGGAGGGGAGGCCAAGTTAATGATTACTCTTATAGTTTAACAATTTTTTATCTGGAAAAGTATTTAGGTGCTAGATCTAAAATTGATGGTGCTAGGTATATCCTACCTGGTGCTAGGTTTTGGAGGTAGTACGCGACAAAGTGGGGCCCAGCATTAACTTGGCCTCCCCCGAAAAGAAGTGCGATTATTACGGAAGTTGGGGTGGTGCTAGCTTTTTGCGGGCTGGTGCTAGCTCTAAGCAATCTGGTGCTAGCATTTTGGATAAATATCTCAACTGGGGGAAGGAGAGGGAGGGCAAGTTAATGGTTACTCTTATAGTTTAAAATTTTTTTCTGGGAAAGTATTTTGGTGCTAGGTCTAAAATTGATGGTGCTAGGTATATCCTATCGAGTGCTAGGTTTTGGAGATCGTACGCGACAAAGTGGGGGCCAGCATTAACTTGCCCCTCCCCCTCTCCCCGAAAAGAAGTGCGATTATTGGGGAAGTTGAGGCGGAGCTAGCTTTTTTCGCGGTAGTGCTAGCTGGTGCTAGCTCTAAGCAACCAGGTGCTAGCTTTTGAGATAAATACCTCAACTGGGAGGGGATGGGGACAAGTTAATGGACCCTTCTTATTATCTGTCCTTGTTTTCTGCAGTTTGTAAATTCTTATATTCCTTCTGACTATTTCAGCAGCGGACAAGTCATGGTTCAGTAGCTTTGACAAGGTAAGGTGCTGTCACATGTAATACAATTTTCATACAAAACTGTTAGACATATAAAAGTCTTTGTCCCCACTGACACATGAAGGGCCACCCCAAGCCGCTAAAGCGTCATTGTTCAAATTTACATGAAACTTGGTGTTAATATTTTTTGAAGTAATTTATAAAACACGTGTTTTGTTGTGTTTTCAAATTCATTTTCTAAGAAAGTAAAACAAGGTAAAGGGTGGAAGAGATAGCAAAGTTTGTGTAGTAAAAATTTCTGACACAATTAACAAAAGATGGGTTTTGGAGTTTTTCTTTAAGTCTGCCTTTAAAGTAGTGAAAGTGGGTGAAAAACTGTTTACAAAGACATGGTGTAGTTCAGTATTAATGCTCTTTCACACACATGATGGGAGCGGAACCGTTGAGGGATATAGGGTTAAATAGATTAGGGTCAAGCGGGGTAAATATGCAATGAGATATAAAACTTTCACGTTTTAAGCTTCTTACCATTTCAAATTGAACTGTTTAATTTCACTATTCTGTGTAAATTTGTCTCATCTTGCCAAAAAAATGGATTTTTTTAACTAAATGTCAGTAGATCCACAAAAAATACTAAAAACAGCGATTCATTTTTAACCCTGTTTTTGGGAAAAACTGAAACATAATAGGGAAAATATGAAACAAGCGTATAACTTCCATACTATTAGTGATATTGGTGTTTTAGAGGCAAAAATTGAACGAGCGGGAAAAAATTAAAGGAAAACATGTACCGCATGCATTTGGTTATTATATTTTACATTCAAAATAAAATAAAAAGCATCTGAAGGATATACTAGTTTAAATATCACTATAATTAGGGTGAATATCAGTTTATTATAATTAATCAATAAAATAATACCAACTCTGCGAAAAGGTGAAATATAAATAATACTCTTTGTTTAAACATATTATGTTAATTATAAGGTATAATGGCGAAAACTGAAACAAAATTAATAGCTAATTTTCAACCACGGGCACTGGTTTTTGAAAAACATATTTTACCCTGTCTGCACATATTTGGACTATTTGTGGAATTGGAAGAATTCCTAAAATAGCTTCACAATCAACCACAGAAATATCTTTTTCAATTAATTTATATTATTTATATTTCATTATTATTTAAGCTTTTTAGTCCAGTTACTTCAATGTCTGATTTATTTAGTTTTGAAACGATGCACACATATTTGTATTGTAGAAAAACGCATATCTCTTCCCACCTTTAAATGTTTTTGTTCTTTCGTTGCGGCAGTTTTTCTGCCTTGTCCGCCTTGATGAGTATTTGCACTTTCCGAAATAAAAACGTTTGGTCCATAGGATACTTCGCACTAGCTTTGCAAAATGTTAGGTTTTTGTCTATATCTTGCACAGCTACGTTAACACTTTCTTCGGGGTACTTAACCCCCTTTTTGATATAATTTCTTGGCATTTCAATATGTTTCCAGATCTCAAATACTACTGAGTAACTACTACTGAATCTCTGATCTTACTACACGATATACAAATTCGTAAACTGGCACAGATCTGCGTAAAATTGTTTCATATTTTCCCAGAGGCTGTTTCATTTTTTCCCTAATCGGCGCTTTATTTTTTCCTAAATTTTTAAATCAGTATTATAAAAAAACTAAACGCGGGAAAATTAAAATTAAAACGACATTATGTTCTGTGATCTATTTTCTCTGCGCAAAATCAATATCAAACTGATCCTGCAATTAATTTTGCTTTTACAGAGAAAGTTCTGCAGCAAAATAAGATATTTTATTTACATATTTTTACCCTGGTTTCGAAAATACCTCATGGACAGTACAATATTTACAACTAGCGTTTCATATTTTTATATCCCCTTCACTAAACTATAAGTTAGGTAATAGCGATAATTGCAGTAAATTCATATATTAATAAATTACAGACTTGTTTCACTTTTACCCTAACTTTTACGTGTTGCGTATTTACCCCACTTGACCCTACCCAGACTGTTGGTGATGACTAATTTACCAGCTTCCTTAAAACAAACAAATATATTTCCATAAAAGCATTTGTGATTCTAAAATTTTTGAGAATTCAAAAAAGTTATAAGACTTATATTGTAATAAGATAAATATTTGTAAATAGTACGATGTCGTTCGGGAGAAATCGAGATATCATCTGTACTATATCTTTCTGAACGCAATAACTAAACATACACCGCTATGAGACTAAGGCAACTTAATGGCAACATGGCAACACAGTTCTTGTCAACAATCTAGATGTAAAATATACCTTAATTATACTTAAATTATAAACGCAACTGTGCCTATTATCATAATTTTCCGATAATATCGACAATGTTAGACTTGAAGTATACAAATTACAAAGAGTGACATCTCTTCAATTAGTCCTCTATATATGTATGTAAATATACTTATGCATGTATGTATGTGCTAGACGCTGTGCAGTTCTTAAAGCTTACATATTTAATTGCCGTTACTTACGATCCTTAAAGTTTAAATGATTGTAAACTGTTCAGTTCTCAAATATCTTATATGTTTGTATGTATGTATGTAAGGTTTAAATACACATATGTACAATACCACCTGTATTCTATTTAATCGTCGTTTTACTTTGTAGCAGTGTTACTTTTAAAAGTCAGGATTTTATCGTTGCTAGGATGTCGTAACGTGCTTTTACCTACATCTTTTTTATCGCATCTCGTACGTTGTACGTACCTGTATTTTGCCGTCTAATTGTAGACGATTTACATATACGTGAAGATCTTCAATTAAATAACAATAGAGTAGACGTTTAGCAATTGTAAGTTGTAGCCGTGACCCACTGGATGATTGTGTAGATGGCGTGACCATCGCTCTAAATATTTGCTAAGATATAACGTAACAGTTTCCTGTAATTTTGATATATTTTTTTAGATAGATATAAAAAGAACTATAAATGACAGTGACTTATTTCACTCTAACCTTGCTAATATTAATGTAGCCGTCATAATATAAAGAGTAATTTTTTCGTAGAACTTTCATATATCATACCTGCAGGAATTAAATATAAAAACAAACCGATTGCTTCTAATTACAAATCGCAACCATCATTTATATAATTAAAATATGGGCGGAAAATATAATTGAATTTAGATCCTGGTTGTGTCAAATTTTGATATATTACATCGCTATTTTTTTTTCACTTCTCATTCACTCGATTAATCTGTAGTGTGGTAGTATGCACATCATCTAACGCAACAGTACAGAACATGATCATGACTCACCATTTAAAAATTTACAATTATATGGTCGTTCATCATCAAGATTTCCGTTTGTTACATTGCACGTACAATACTGTAGGCATTCCCGAACGGCATTAACGACACAAAGTGTGGATGTTGTTATTTCCGAAACGGATTCTAGTCACGCAATTTCAGTAGCCATTACTGTGCGAGAATAAAAATTATATTCGATATGTTTCTTCTCTGCGTAAAGCATTGTTTTAAAGCACGGTCTGACATTTTAGTATTGTATTCCAGAGCTTATTGTGGTATGTTTACACTCTACAGGGGTAAATAAAGTAGTAATAGCCTGCTGTTATATCAGAATATGTTATAGTAATATATCACATTGCATCTGTCTTAAGATTACCTTCAAATACATATGTAGAATAAATTAAAGGAAAAGGTACCTGGTAGATCTTTTTTATCTTGATTTTTTTGTGTAGGGATAATAAAGCAATCAAATTTGTTCAGTACAACTTCCAATGTTACCACTTACGAAGAACTGCAAAACAGCTTTTGTGAATGGAAGTAGGATTCAAGGTTATGTTTTTTCTGTCGATGGTGAACCAGACTGCTTACTCAGACATCAGGAAAGACAGCTTAACGTTTGGCATGCTCAGTTTCGACCACACTCTCCCTTTATACATCAGAAAAATTGAAAGAAAGCTAATTTTCATCAAAGAAGAAGTGTCTTCAGGAGAAAGAGGCTAAAATGATGGTATTATGGCTTGTTTTAATGCTTCAGTACACCACCAAGAAATTAATGACACCGGAACTTTACACTAAAGCATCTTTTCTGCCACCCCAAGTCAATCATAAAATAATAACCTTTGGACAAAAGCCTTTTTTTGGTTCTCTGAAGACCAGCTTTTTTTAGTTTTATGATCGCCTTGATCGTGACAGGTTTGTTGTCGAAACGCGTTGGTTTTTAGTAAAAAGTTTTTTGGCGTTTTGTAAGTTGAAGTGTTTAGTGCTCTCCGAAGACTATATACTCGATAGAAGTGATGTAATGGATGATGACCCACATAGAACTTGCTGTGACTTAATCCCAAATTGAGCGAGTTGTTAAGCCATTTCACCCAACTAAAGTAAATTGATTCAAGCCAAGCGATGAGGAAGATTTTGGCGCGGTAACTGGGAAAAATTCCTCGGTTTCTGAAAGTAAGCTGGATGATTCTGAAGAAAAAGAATCAGAGGACTAATCTACAGTTCTTATTAATGATGACTTGATTGGTGTACCTGCTAGCCTTGATGAAAACATCTGAGATTTTTTATTGCATCAGTAATATTGAAAGCTTTTCAATTCCCCGAAGCTTTCCAGAGATGCAGATTAAACGTCAAAAGAAACCAGATATATTTGAAAATAATAATCGTAAAACATTCACAGCGATTCAGAACCAAAAAACGAAATCTGTTTGTTCAGGCAACACAAAAAAAACCTTTCAGCCTCTTGATATTGATCTATTGCCGAGTGAAAAGTTGAAAAGAGACGAGTCAACTCAAATTCAAAATCTGAAATAGTGTCAAGCTCGCTATTCTAGAAACGAAAAAAGCAAGTAAGGGCCCAAGAACTTTGAAGAAAATGATGCTGACAGCTTTTGAGGTTGTGGGTTGTAGTATAGACAACATTAGCAATGTTAAGTGTTCTTTCTCATCAAGTCAAAAGACATATCAAATGAAAGAACAATTTTTTTTCTCTTATTGACCTTCAGTCTAAATCTAATATTCTGATCGGAACGATCCATACTCCACCCACACTTGCATTAGACATTTTTATGATTTGTCACTGCTCTCATTTTTTTCTTCTTTCGTATGTAATTTCTCCAACCAGCTAGATAACGCTGTTCAAAAATGTTGCAAAATTGTCTGAAACAGTTGTTGGATCTTTGCTCTCAACATGTACATCGTTAAATAATACACAGCTAAACGCCGAATTCTCTAGAATGCATTGCCCTGCTAAAGCTCTCTCTTTTATAGTATTTTTCATTACTCGTGCAAGATCTTTCCACCTTAAATGAATATCTTGTCTTCTTGATTTAAACGCTTCCTCAGCAGATGTCTTGTTGCCATGTGTGAAACATTTATCACAAATATCTCTCCTTGGACTATAAAATGCCAAATTAAAATTTGTGTTAAAAATATTTCTGTAATACCACAACTTTTCTGGTTTTTTATTCAATTCTCTGCATCTCTCCTCTTACATTCTATACATAATTTGTACATTAAGATCACCTGGTAGATATTGTTTTAGCGAGTCCCTTCTGCAATAATGAGAAGGTATTCTAGGAAACGCATTTATATCCTCAACTATAAACAATTTTACATCTTCAGGTATTTTGTTACCAGGTGAGAGACGACCTCGTTTAGCGCTCTGCATAATGTGATATTCATTTCTGTTATTAGTTACATTTCTGACTAAAGTTTCTGAGAGGGATAATGTAGCTAGGAAAAATCCTAGACTGACCTGTACCTTGGAATGGTGAAATATTTCTTTGTTTTCAGTCTTCTTGCTTCTTCAGTCTTGGTTCTTTTCCTATATTTATCCACTTCTTGTACTAATGAACTGATATACTGTTGCTGTTTTTCCAAATCTCCTATTTCCCAATAAGACTTAAAAATGGATTCTCTCTTGTTCGGTAAATTGCGTATTACACTTTCTGTTGCACTTCCTACAATCTTTTTGCTTAATTTTTCTTGCACCTACAACTTTTCCTCGCATATAAATGTATGATTATCCTAATTGTTTACGCTTTTTCCTTTCCTTTCGAAACTTTCTGAAATGAATATATTTTAAATTGTCCATCCATGTTTAACCCTCCCTATTTGCAATAAAAACAAAAAAAATGAAAACTGTAAAAATGTCACCGTCCCTCCAAAGAATTGAAACCCACACAAAAACTTCACAGCTTAAGTTGCAGTCGTAATCATACAAGCGATACAGCCTAAGAACCCATTGCAGCTAGATAAATGGAATCACCTAAATCTCAAAACTAAGTTCGATATTTCAATACCCCTCGTACATGATACCATTCTATTTGTTAGCAAGTTACGACAGCGGTAATAAAAACTATATTTTTTATGGGAACGGCGACACTGAAATAATAAAAATCACCGTTCAACGTGCGGATATCTCCACGAGGATTCCTTCGCTCTGCGCCACCACCTTTCGGAATTGCCGTGCGTTCGAAATTTTTAAATTCAGATCGCTTAGGCTGACGCGCCCGTGTAAGTTATGGAAGCCGCGTGCGCAATACTTAAATAATACTTTATAAGCCCCGTTTCCGTTGCAGTTTCCTGTAGTTTTTTTTTTTCGTGAACGATGACGATACTATACGATGAAATAGTTCGATGTTCGCTGTTACAATGAAAGAGGACGTTCACATTTCTCTTAATGGATGTAGTGTTGTGTATTTTAAACACCGGTAATTTTATCTTTATCTTTCGAAACGGATACATACATCATGAAGCAATTTAGAAAGGTTCTATCCTTTGATATACAAACATAAAATCAATAATTGGAGTGAGTGATGAAGGTGGGCTTTTGCTTTTATTGGAACCGATTCCTCGTTCGTAATCTCCTCTTTTGACTGTATTTTTGTTTCGGGCACACAATGGTGTATCCAAGTTTCGTCTACAGTAATTAATCAGCAATTAATGTAATCGTGATATTTTAGGAATTTGTGTTGAACTTCTCCAATTGCCGTCATGTGGACTGTATAGAGTGGGTACCATATCAAAGAAGCATTCTCCAATTTTGAGCAACATAAGAGTAATACAAGGATTTGAGTACAAACTCATGAGTAAAGCATTTAGTGTTACGAAAAATAAATGTGTTGATGTGGTAAATGAAATTTAGCCTAGAATCGAAATATACTCCTAGATCCTTGACAATGGTTGAGCGTGCTATGATGTCGGTATTAAAAGTATACTGAAAGATTATAGGGTCCCCTTTCTTAGTACTTGAAACAATTTTGCATTTAGATACATTGATCTGCAATGCATTGTCATCACACCAGCGCAGAACGTTAATTATTTGATTTTGCAATCTATCGCAATCCTCCATACTTTTAATATGCAAAGATACCTTTAGAACGTCTGCAAACATTTTTTTATCTGATTCAATTACCCCAGCAATATCATTAATAAATATTAAAAATAGAAGTGGGCCCAAATTGGAACCCTGCAGTACACTTGATGACGCTATATAGGATTCCGATTAACAACCGTTATACAACACACGCTGTGTACGATTAAAAAGATATGATGTAAATAAATGATAGCATTGCACTGCTAAAACAGAAGTAATCTAACTTTCCAATTAAGATACTACGATTCATACGGTCGAATGCCTTAGCAATATCTGAAACCATGCTGTTCTGGAGCAATATAATTCCTAATGCTTGGGTAAATTCGCACATACAGTACACTCTCGAAAGTTTTAGAAAAGTTGCTTTAAATTGATATTGGTCTATAATTCGATATTAGAGAGGGATCTCCAGATTTTAAAATAAGACAGAGTCTTGCTTTTTTCCAAACTTGTGGAAAGTAAATGTCCTTAAGGATAAATTAAATAATATGGATAATTATTGAGCAAAGGCGACAGCGCAATCTCTAACCAAGAAACTGGGAACCAAATCACATCCCGACGTCATCTTATTTTTTAATTTACGTAATGATTGCAAAACTTCAGCCTCACACACATTACTTACAGTTATGTTATTTGTGCAATTATAATTAAGATGATGGCATCAAGATTGAAGCCCAGGATCTGAATCAACATAAACACCACAAAAGAACTGACCAAACCCTTCGACTATAGCTCTGGGAGTATCATATACATTATCCTCATCATACAGGACTAGAGGAACTTTTTGCTGCATTTATAAATGACCAAAATTCTTGTGGATTCTCCAATACATTATCCGTATTCACTTTGAATCTGTGACTTAATTTCTACTCTTAGGCGTCTGTAACGAGCCCCATCCCCAGCTCTATTAAATTCTTTAAATTTATTGAAGTATTTAGCCTTTAATTTAATATTATTAATAATTTCGCGCGTGAACCAGGGTGGATATGTTCGTTTTACATTCTTAAATATTGGTACATGCATATTAAAAATATTATATAACGTTTCATAAAAGTGACTACACGTGATATTAACTTCATCGAAGTCTTTTAAAACATTCCAATCAGTGTGTAATAAAGAATCGTACAGTGCAGGAAAGTAGGTCCTCCGAAAGTTATAAACCATATAATCCTTATTGCTTTAAAACGGAGTATTATGTTTACTAATTAACAATTAATTCCCGAAGCTCGACAACAATAGGAGAATAAACTTCACAAGCCAGATTTGACATTACTAAATCGAACAATCTAGCATTTACATTCAGTATATTGTTTCTTTGTTCCAAGTCATTAAATAAAATATTAATCATTTATTATTTGGGATCGGTTATCATTGTTTATATAATCGGTAAAAAAATGTACATTAAAATCAGCCAAAATTATTCTATTTTCCTTGCCATGATTAAATTGTTCAAATGTTTTAAAAAATGACTCAAAATCATCTGCCGCTGTACCAAGAGGAAAATATATAATATAGATACAAATTGTGACATTTTTAACCATGTACTTACAACGCAGCACATCTATCAAAGTTAAAAATCAAATATATGGCTTACATTCAACTCCACAACTGCAAAATGGTTTTTAAAAGCTAAAAGATATGATCATAACCTTTGCTATCTCTCTTAGTTTAATACGGCGGTCGTTTAGCAATTTTTGGACGTCCCGAACGCTCATCGTCTCCCAAGTTTGTACAGCCACGTTTAAATACTGCTGCCCAAAATTTCACTGTGGCAAATGATGGTGCAGAGCCCGCATATACAGCGTCAAACTCATCTTTAATTTGCGCTGGCGTATTTCCTTTCAAATACTTGATTTTTTTTTACATCGACTAATTCAAACGATTATCAAAGAACAACTGCGCCCGAAATGAGGCGATAATTTCTTAGCGAAAGCCCAGATCCACCTTTTAATAAAGGTTTTACCATTATCATATATTTATTAACACTGTAATCGTCCAGTATATATTATAGAACCGTATGTGTTAGCTAATCTCTTCTTAATTTATTTAATGACTTTAATTAATTGCGCTTTTAACTATTTTCTCTTCAAATTCCTAAACCCATCAGAACAATAAATTATTGTTTATCATTCGATTTAAAAAAAGCCTCCGTCTAAATGCCAATTTCATTTAAACGGTGCCTACCTAATTCCCCTAAAAGGAAAGATATACAACGCCACTAATAAGAATGATTTTGTAACTACTGTTTTAATTTACTTCTCCTTACATTAGTGTCATATTAAAATGGATTAATGGCGCGAAATTTAAATATCTAAATGTCAGTCGACAATTTGTAACGTCCACGAAACAACGTAATAAAAATATAAAGTATATATATACATATATATAACTAGTTAAGGAAAATATTTCGTAATTAATATCGAATTTGAGGAGAACCCGTTCCACCATAAAAGTTATTAATATTATGAAGTATCTTCAGATGTTGTACAGTTTCCGAAGTGCTACATAACAGTAAATAAATGTAGAAAAGAGACGAACGTGGATATTCTCAAAGTTTATACCATTAACCATCTTTGGATCTCTCAACCGTCGTCGTCACCGTCGTACTCTTCTTCGCCTCTCGTTAAATTATTTATGCAATTGTGCAACATGACTATGTGGTATACGCGTAAGCATAACGTAACCAATTTCATGAATATACATGTATATATAATGTATAATATAGTCGCCTATATATGTATGTATATGCGCGAGTTTCAAAGACAGTGCCTGGAAAGAGTTAGATACCATTTATTATGGCACGAATTATTACAAATAACAGGCGAATCGTAAAGGACAAGATAGTCACATTCAATTGCATTATTATTTATCACCGTTAGAGGTGCATTGAAAGAGAGTAGGTGCGATACCTTGGCCGTATAAGAGCTCTAGGTTCTTCCGTCTTTCTCTATAGTCTCATTCTCGGACACTACTCAGAGTATAGTCTGTTTCGAATTATTCGCAACTCTTTGTATCTAGATGAATACATGTTCAGTAAAACTAAACAAATTTGAATTGGTAGCGAAATTGGCGGAAGAAATGGAAAGGAACATCTCGAAAATCTGGCATAGGAAATCAAGAAAATACGACAATAACAGAAGAAGTACAGAGAGGAAATCAGGAGAAGAACAAGATAATCGTTTGAAAGAGAATTTAGGAACAGAAGTCATTCAGAAGTAGAGCTGCTTCAAAGATTGAAATGGCAAGATTAACACAAATGATTATGTAAATGTATAATAAGTTAAGTTAGGTTAGGTTAGAAATGGGGTGGCATGCGAACCTTAGAAAACGATCTTTTAGTTTCGCTTTCTTAATTAAGCCATCATTTTTGAGAGCGGCTCTTTTATGTAGCCATTTATGGGGTTCTCTACGCCCATTGCTAGAAACCTTGTCCTCGCTAGGCCGTCGTAGTGGCACAAAACCTGAACTGGGGTTTCTTCTTCCTCTTGACAAAATCTGCAGAGAGCATCCTCTGCCAGGCCGATGTTAATTCAGTCTGCAATGACCGGTCATCCGACCTACTATCACTTTGACAGTCATCCTGTCTTTACTCAGGAAGTCTTCAGTAAACTCAGGCCTCTGTTCTCGTATGAACTCCTTTCCCAGTCTGTGTCCTGGTGACCTTTTCCACAATTCCATGAACTTATTTCATGTCCATTCGTAGATCAACTTTTTAATTTGTGATTTGGTGATGCCGAAGGAAGGGCCAGCTCCTCTGAAAGACCTTGGAGAACGTCGTCTGGCCAGCTCACCTGCCGCCTCGTTTCCCTTCACGTCGATGTGGCTGGGGACTCAGGCCAAAGTTATTTTCCTTTGGGTACCCACCTCATTTAGGGCTCTTACGCAGTCCCAGGCCAGCTTTGAGTCAACACTTGCGGAACTGATCGCTTTAAATGCTGCTTGACTGTCAGAGTAAATAGCGATGCTTTTACCTGGCTCGCTCCATCTGTCTACTGTCGCTGACACAGTGACCTTACTAGGCTTTTTTTCCGCTCTTGCTGGGGGGCCATATTCCTAGTCCTTCTTATCTGGTATTATAACCTGATATTTCCTATCTAGGCTGAATTTCTGAACCATGGCATCACTTGGCATCCCCGCTAGGGACGCCGCCTTGAGTTCATCCAGTAGATTTGCTTACATGTTGGCTACCTACTTCCCCACAATTCCAATAACGTACTGTTTCTCTTCGATTCTGCACCTTATCTACCATCCTTCGGACAACTTCCTCCACAAATTCCTCATTTATTAATCGTTCGTCTAGGGCACACAATCGTCCACGGCTTCGAGAAGTTTGTTTAGCTGTTTCAAATTCCAGGTTTTTTCCTTGTTCTGTAGTTGGTTCTTTAACTTCCTCTAAATGAGCACGGCCATATCTCATTTCCAACCGCTTAATCAGTTGATGGTAGCCTTTTCGTTCCTCAGTAGATAGTGTTTGCAGAATATCACTGGCATCACCTCTTAGGGCTACTACTACACTGGATGATCAAACGTTCGCCTCTGCAGCGGCCTTGAACTACATCACATAGGTTAGCCATGATGTTTTTCCATTAAAAGTATGGGGTCACTTTCGTCTTTGCATTGGTTGTTAGCCTCTATGATATTCCTATTGATGCACTTTTGTCTGGACTATGTGCTGTCACTGGTAACTGAAATTGAGCCATTCATCTTTTTAATTATTCTGATTTTTTGCTGATCTAACATTTCCTCCAAATTTTCAACTACTTCTTCTAAAGCTTTAGTATTCCTATTAACTTTTACTTCACCTTTTGAATTTCGTTTCCAGAGTATTGGATTTTTGCAATAACTCTTCTCCTCAATATTTTGGAATCTTCTTCTACTTTTATTTTCTATAGCTTTAGCATTAGCTGCGATAGTTATCTGCAGTTCTTCCATAGATTTTTGTATAGAACTTGCATCTCCCCCTTTCTTCCAATTCACGTTTTAAATCGGCCAGTCTTAATTCGTCCAATTTTAATTGCTTGCCAGTCGTCTTTCCTGTAATAAAACGGGGGTTCGGTTAAATAAAACTATTTGTTTAAGAATATTCATCGATTGGACAGTGGACATAAGAAGATTGAAAAAGCACAAAGACAAAGAGAAATTAATGAAAATTTTGCATCAGGCTAAATGAGGAGAAGATTCAAATACACAAGAAAAAGAAGCATAACAATCAACATGAAATGGAAGTAGTCCCAAGTCCTGACAACATTCAAAGGAAGATCCTTCTGGCCAATGTTACTCGACCCTTCTCCTCCCCTCCACTCACCTCCTCCCCCGCAGAACGGTCAGAAAGAAGAGAAGGGATTCCTTTAACGGTAAAAATGCAACCGTTGTGTACCTTGTAAGGCAGAGCACTTAAGAACAGGGAAACAAAAACTGCATTATTGTCTCAAATAATGGACTGCCAAAAAGAAAGCAGGCCATATCTCGAAATAGCAACGATCCCAACTATGATAAATACCAAAAACTTAAGAAACGTGTTAAAGAGCTAATTATTCATCCAAAGAAAGATGAATTGAAACAAAATAGTAATCACAAACGATTTCATAAGACGCTGAAAATTATCAGAAAATGTAGAAAAAATAGGTCAGATTGAGAAGATGAAATACATATTAGACGTTGATCTTCGTTACCATCTTGGTGCATATGTCACCTGTCGTGTCCTTTTGGTGGCAACCACAAGATCAGATTTATTTAAATTGAGGGTGATTCCCCATTTGAGCAGATTTTTAGAAGAAACTTTTGTGGAGGTGGTCGTAGGGTTATCCATAGGGATTATCTTGAAATTGCTTCCGTGTAAGTAGCTCTTGATGAGACTCATGCTTTATCTAGAGTCTTCTCAGTATGTAAAGGTAACATACTCGCGTGTTCGGGTTTTCATCCTTTTAATTATTTAAGGAAAATATTTTTTTTAACTGTGGTAAAGGACTACTTCAACAAGTGGGATATGAAATCGACGACTTCCTCTTCTGTCTCATGGACAGCGTTAGGAAATTGGGAGGTGGCCCTGGAAGGGTTGCCAAGTTCTCATCTATATCTTGAGGTACTAAGTTAGTGAATACATTTTCGCTTCTTGCTGAGTCTCTTTCATGAGTAACTTTTCATAGCAGGATGCTGCACCTTTAATGGTTGCAGTTACCATATTGGTGTCAGTCGTGGATTCTGTTGTTGGAGAGGTTTAGTGTACTTGTCAACATGATCAACAATATCAAGTCCAGTTCGTTTTGGTAATATGATCCTGTGCTTTCTAATAAACTGCGAAAAATTCAGATAAAAATAGATGAAGGTAATTTAAGAGGATAATTCGAAACGGAGTATATTCCTCGCCAGTTCATAGAGAGCTGTTTAAGGCAGTGCGGCGCGCACACAGCCGGGGCAACGTCGAGTTTTGCCATAACGCGCCGCGACAAATCACCAATGCGGGACAGTTCGCACGACCCGTGACCCGAGACAATAACTATTGCCAATCGACGCAATTACGACCCCATAGAAAACGACCATATTACTTCATAGAGAGTGCATGCCATTGTCCGGTGCCGTGCTGGCCGCTTACCCTGCCTATTCGTTGAACCAGTCCGAAGCGCGGATCGGAATACCGAGAATAAGTATTAAATTGTAACAGCGAACGGCTAACGTGAAATTGGCTAATTCGCGATTTTCACGGCCATATGTCGGCCTGTACCGGCAGAGATTTATTTATTTTATTACCGAAGAGGTATCAGAATCTTTTTCTCCATTGTGTTGATTATTATTTTATAACACCACCATCAATTTCTTATCTCCCTTTTTCTATCGCGACAACAGCTGAATCTCGACCTTATCGTTCCCGACATTTTCGCAGTTGTAAATCTAGCGAATTTGCTACCCGCAATGTTACCACCATGCCAGCAGAGAGGTCCTATCTCGAAAAGATATCTGTATTCAGCGTTAGGTAGAAAAAGGCCCTACCGTGTCACGGTGGATATACGCAACGCCGTTCGGTCACGTTGTTGGCGCTGCTGCTTACCATTCCTGAATAAAACATTCACGCAACACGACTTTGACTAATTTATGTGTCGTTAAGTGAAGCCATTGTAAACGCCTAGGGTACGAACATCCAAATAAAAGTGTACCATAAAAATTATGTAGATATTCTCTAGTTGTGCGCCATGTGTCAACGGTATCTAAGATCTTTGAACTGAACGCTACGCAAGAATTACAATCTGCGCAGTTTTATTTATTTAAAGGTTGCAACTGTTGAGACGCAAGCTGTGTGTGAGGACAGCCTGCAGATTGTGCTGATTTTATGCGGTTCTATGGTGGTTATTTTTTGTCGTGGATTTAGTATTAGAATCCTAGGGGGAATTTTATCGACGGACGTCATCTTGTATGCGTATCATGCAGGGTGTTGTAAAATGTTGGATTTATTTTTTTCAATGCTGTTATTGAGAATGATATTGTGATGATTTTTTAAAAAGAAAATAATATCTAGCTCACTATCAACTTTGTTTTTATTGAATATAGAAGATTATATTAAACGGAATAGTTTAGAAAACCTGCTACTGAATCTAACAAGAGTCTTTAACTACGACTAATTTTGTGTTGTTACTGAATTAACTCTGCATTGAATCATCAACACTTTACCAAAATATGTATCACCTGAACAATGTAACCGACAAATTTCTGGAGAAATGCAGAGAGAATCCGCAGAAGGCCCCCACAAAAGTAGCGTTGAAAAAGGTCCTTCAATCCTTGGAATTGATTCCTTAAAATACCTTCGTAAAACTGATGAAACCAAAGATTAGTTTAAGAATACAAAATTATTACTCTCTGCAGAATATAATTGCACAAAACAAGTGAGAATTGTAATCCAGAAAATTACATTATTGCCGGGATATAATCCTCTATCCAGCGGTTTCCTGAGTCCACAAAACAGTTCGTCAGGGAGGCCTGCAAACATACTATTTCGTGTTATACAAGGTAAACATTAACCCAGCCTCACCACACTCCCAAATTAAATTTTGATTAACTTTAATCTTGGGCTGTATAATCGTTGAATTAGTAGCCGATTAAAATCCGAACCATCACCGTACACTGCATAGCGAGATGGAGAAATTGTGTTTAATAATCTTGCAATCAGTAATTATTACAAAGCGAAACGATATCCATTAATACAATTTCCCCGTTTATACAAGTAGGTAGGTATCAAACTGTACATATCGCCTACAATACCTATTATAACACAACAAACGTACAAGAACCAACATAGGTGACGCAATTAAGATTGGTAGCGCCTGCATTAAATCATATTTATCGCAACAAATTCGCTAACTTCGCGTAGAGTCCACACCTATTTCCTTTTTATCCTTATCTGAGAGCTTTTGCGAACGGTTGTCGTGCGCAACGACCGGTAGCCAGCTAGTTTAGCGCCCGCGTATAATTTACGTACGGTTGATTTTAGACCCAATTTAGAGAGTTGTTAGCGCTACCAGCCGCATAAATCACCGTACATCGGACGTGTTGGTAGCGCCGTAACGCTGCGTAATCGCGGTTCCATGTCTCGTGGAAAAGATGCTAGTTAAGGTGCTCTTTCCCTTGTCCTCTTTTCCTGTCCCAGTCTACGCTCTAGGCTGGTACACAACACTGATATCCTATCAACATATCGTAGTGTAATAGCAATGTAGCGTGGTAGAGCAACAGAGATACCTAGTGCCAGAGGTATCGAGACACAACACCTACACCTTAACACTATCCGGATGAGGATTTAACGTTTAGGCGCGGAATTGGTTAGATTAGTATGCGGACCGTGTACGACAATACTATCCCTTATCTCGCAATCTGTATACAGCACTGCTACCGGACAAAACTGGCCTAGAATGCCTAATGATGTAAGTAAGCTGCTGGTGCTACCTACATACATGGGTATTTATGTATTGTAAAGTATCTATATACCTGATACAGCTTGAGCTTAGTTTTTATGAAAGTCGAATGAGTATTAGGTTTACGACGTGTTAGCGTTCAAACCCCGTTTTAGAAAATTGGATGATGTATCTCTCGTATCGTAAAATTAATAGCGTCTTTAACAGTAACAACTATAAAAATTATACATATATATATATATATGTAGTTGAATTGATGTGAAAAAATCAGTTGCTGACGCTGATTTGTCGTATATTGATGTAATGAAATTACTGTGATTAACACAGAATTCGGGTTTAGTTTTTTAATAAAACAAGTATTTTAGCCTTGTGACGTTTCGGAGACTAATTTTCTCCTTTCTCAGACCTATTTATTAACAAACAGTAATAAATTTTTACAAGTTTTAAATTTAACTGTGAAAAACTTACATTTGGCTTTACTTTAAATTTGTGTAGACATTGAAACTTGCTTCAGGCATTAATGCACCGTGTTAGTTAATAGTAGGTGTACATAATTACTACACGGTGCATTAATGCCTGAAGCAAGTTTCAATGTCTACACAAATTTAAAGTAAAGCCAAATGTAAGTTTTTCACAGTTAAATTTAAAACTTGTAAAAATTTATTACTGTTTGTTAATAAATAGGTCTGAGGAAGGAGAAAATTAGTCTCCGAAACGTCACAAGGCTAAAATACTTGTTTTATTAAAAAACTAAACCCGAATTCTGTGTTAATCACAGTAATTTCATTACATCAATATACGACAAATCAGCGTCAGCAACTGATTTTTTCACATCAATTCAACAATTTAAAATGGGTTTCTACACTGACATTACAAACAAATTTGGGGCCAACACCACCAGAGCCATGAAAGATTGGAGTAACACCAACAAGAAACTTGGATCATTCAGGAACAGATTGATTTTCCTCAAGAAATGCCGTTTACATTCAATTTGTCCTGCACATATCAGCAATAGTTTTAAGTCACTTCAATACTGTACAGTCGGATGCAATGCCAAATCAATTAATGATGCTTACAGATTAACCTATAATTTCAAAAACCGTATTCTCAGATGGGAAATTAGAAATACTTACGCCCACATACAACATCTCATTAGTAGGAGGAATTATTTGATGTCGCACGTTAAGGCCATTATACCATTAGGTATGTACAAAAATTTCAATCGCTTACAGAAGTCAGAATATAACAAAATTTATCACAAACTAAAAATAATACATCAAAACAAATTCTCAAAACTTAAAATTAATTCCAATAAAACTAACATTCACTCCTGTACAAAACACACACATACACACACAACAAACAATAATTACACACACAACCACACATTCACTAATAATAATTCAAACGATACCACACAAGATAATAATGATAAATGTTTTTTCAAGAATCTAACTGACACTAATATTCCTCCTGAAGTCATAAATATCCTCTCCAAAGGTCCTAAATTCTCTCTCCCAGTTAACACCAAAAATATACCTCTTCATCGTCTTCTGGCAGATTGTGAAGACATTCTGAAAGCAATAGATCCTATTGATAGAGATAAATACAGAACAGAAATTGCTTACCATACCAATCATTTTCTAAAATCAGAAATCAATCAACAAAACTTTGAAGATCAAATAAACATTTCCAAATTCATTAAACAAAATGAGGATTTAATTTTCACTATCTCAGATAAAAGTAATGTGACCGTTTGCATGAGCAGAATCGAATATCATCACAAAATGAAAGAACTACTCACGGATGGTGAAATTTACAGACTCATTAACACTGACCCTACATACTCCTATGAAAGGAAAACAAATCAAATAATTAAAGATCTCAAAGTTAAATATTACATTAATGACGATACTTACAAAACCTTAACAAAACACAACTCTGCTATACCTCGGATTTATGGTATCCCCAAGATACATAAAGAGGGTGTTCCCCTTAGACCCATCATCAGTAATGTTGATTGCCACAGTAGAAATCTTGCGAAGTTTATGGCCAATATTTTAAAATCAGCCTTCAGCGACTATAACCAGTTCAGAATACAAGATTCCTTTGCTTTCGCTACAGCCACTAATAATCTCACTATACCTGAAAAACATGTTCTAGTATCCTTTGATGTAGTCAGTTTATTTACCAACATACCTACTGAATTAGTGATCAATATAATAGAAGAAAATTGGTTCCTAATTGAACCTATCACTCCCATACCGAAACCTAAGTTCATCGCTCTTCTGAAATGGGTATTTAACTCTGTCTATTTCATCTATGAAGGTGAAATCTACCAGCAAATACATGGTACTCCGATGGGCAGCCCACTATCACCCATCATCGCTGATATAGTCATGAACTATATACTTAAAGAGGTCAACGAACAGGCCCATTTTCCCTTTGGATTTATGTACCAATACGTAGACGATCTGGTTTGTACTCTTCCTCCAGAACGTATTCAAAACGTTTTAGACCTTTTTAACAATGTTAATAACAAGTTACAATTCACTTATGAAGTAGAACAAAATCAATCCCTACCTTTTCTTGATACGTTACTGGTCAAGGTGGATAACACCATTAAGCTGAGATGGTACAGAAAACCATCAAATTCAAACAGATTACTAAATTTTAACTCACACTGCCCCTTAAATATAAAATTAATCTCATATTAGCCATGAAAAATAGAATACTAAAAATAACACACCCTCAATTTATAAATGAGGATTTAAAAATACTTCTTGATATCCTACGTAAAAATGATTTCCCACAACATCTGACCAAAAGAATCCTTTTCTCAAGCCAACATCCCTACAATATTAATCTACCCCTCAACAATTCCACTGCCAATAATACACAGGGCCCCATATACAAATCACTGATTTATATCCCCAAACTGACCGATAAAATTAAATTGTTATTTAAGGATACTAACATCAATATTGCTTTCACAACTGCCATACCTACCCACAATTTTTTCACTAAACTTAAAACTAAACTTCCACTTAACCAACACCATGATGTAGTTTACGCAGTTAAATGTATTGACTGTCAAAGTTATTACATTGGTCAAACAACTCAAAGATGGCGCGAGCGCGCTGTCCAACACAAAAGCGATTTCAAAAAGCCCAAAAAATGTGCCCTTGCGGCACACGTCCACCAAACCAATCACAACATAGACCTTGAAAATCCGGTTTTTTTATTTAATCAAAATAACTACAATAAAAGGTTAGTCTTGGAGAATTTAGCTATAAATAGAATCACCAAAAATTTAAATACAAAAGAACAATCGTCATCTCTTTCCAATATCTATTCAAATATAGTTGAAAACATTAAAATAAAGCTCTAATAGGCTTTTGTTCTTTCCCCACATTATGGTTGATTTTTCTTTTGTAGTCCCCTGTATGTGCGACATCTATTTATCCTCGAAAATTTGTTTAAAAGAAAAATTTTTTGCCTTCTGGACATCTCACTTACACATGACATTGCATCCGATTTTAAAATATTATTTTACATTTATTGTTCGTAACGTCCCATTTACAAGGTTTTAAACTAATATAACATATTAAATTTAGTGACAAAGTACATACCAATTCTCAAAATCAGTTAATAGTAGGTGTACATAATTACTACACGGTGCATTAATGCCTGAAGCAAGTTTCAATGTCTACACAAATTTAAAGTAAAGCCAAATGTAAGTTTTTCACAGTTAAATTTAAAACTTGTAAAAATTTATTACTGTTTGTTAATAAATAGGTCTGAGGAAGGAGAAAATTAGTCTCCGAAACGTCACAAGGCTAAAATACTTGTTTTATTAAAAAACTAAACCCGAATTCTGTGTTAATCACAGTAATTTCATTACATCTATATATATATATATATGTATAGGTACAAAACTATAGAGACACGCAATTGTCCGCTTTGCAATTTCTTAAACCGTGCATGTATAAATCAATGGATCGCTAAAACAAATTAGAAAAAGGAGAGGTCCTAAGGGGATTCCTTGAACTATCATCTAACTCAGGGCTGTCCAACTGCAAGTGCCCCAAGGGCCACTTTAAAAAAATATGCGGTTTTGAGGGCCGCATTATAAAATACTTCGGATATGCAACTTTATCGGTGAGTTTTAATAGGTATGGTATACAAAGACAAAACGCGTTTGTATTATTACTTTAACTTATTCAAAAAATATGAAGTTACAAAAAAATTAGTAGGAAGTTTGAGGACGTTGGTTTTCACTTACTAATGCATCAATATTAACGTTAATATTTGTTGTTGATAAACGAAGTAACTGAGTAAATGACTTATCAGAGAGGGAACATCTATATTTTGACTTTATAAATTTCATGTTGGAAAAGTTGCTTTCGCAGAGATACGTGCTTCCCAGCATTGAGCCCAGTGTAAGTCCTAAGTTAGGCAAGTTGGGGTATCGTTCTTCTTGCAGCAACTTGAAAAAGTCCAATCCAGTTTCAGTTCTTTGTTGGTAAAAAGGATCTGACGCAATTCCAGTTGAAGGTCTGCTCTGCTTACATTCTCAACTGAAATTGTAAGGGGCTGAGTAAAAACTGAAATCTTTTTAATTTTTTTTAAGTCGCTAAATCGATTTTCGAATGCTTCTGCAATTGTCAATGTATTTTATGTGAGGTAAATTTGAAATTTCCTTCAAATCCCTCATTTTTTCAAAATGCTCTTTACAACTTGGAAAAAATGAAAAAGCATTTTTTTCTAATGAAGACTTGAAAAGCTTAATTTTATTCTTAAATCCTTTTATGTGTCCCAATAAGTTGGCAATATTCTGCTGTTTTCCTTGTAGCTTCAAATTCAGTTCATTAAGGTGAGATGTTAGGTCTGCTAAAAATTGTGCATCTACCATTGATTTTACAATTTCGTAGTGTTAGACTTAACTTCATCTTTAAGAAAAATAGGTATCTCCTTGCGTAAAGTGAAGAATAGTAGCAGTTTCAGGCGCTTAACCAACGAATATCGGTGTGAAGTAACAAGTCCCCGTATGTAGCATCCACTTCGGCTAAAAAATCACGAAACTTTCAAGTCAAAACAACGATTGCTCCCTGGAATCATCTTGGTTATTTTAACAACCACTTTCATGACACTTATTTGACGTGAGGATTTTCCACACAGGACTTCTTGGTGAACAATACAGTGTATCACAGGACAGTTAATGTTGTTTTGTTTTAAGAGTCCTACAAATCCAATTTCAGTTCCTATCATAGCTCTGGCTCCATCAGTGACAATACAGGAACATTTATCGAATCCCTCGTAGTCTGAAATCACCTTATTTACAACATCAAAAATATTCGTACACTTGGTTGTACCGTGGAGAGGAATAAGATCAAGCATCTCTTCAGCTACACTGAAGTCGTTTTGAATAGTTTGGATAAAAATTACAAGCTGGCTAATGTCGGACAGATCAGTGCTTTCATCCAGGCATAGCGAAAAATATTTAGATTTTTCAACCGTGTCATGCAGTTTTTTGGATACATATTGATTAATATGGTCGAGTGGACCATGACCGGGTGGCCTTGCAATTGTTTGAAGCGACACTGAGACTGTTTCGAATTTTTCGACAATTTTTGTTTCATTGAATTGTTTTGCCATTTTGGTCAGTGGCGACACACGTTATTTAATTTGTATTTGTATTTTATCATTAATGTAAGAATTGTGCATATTTCGTATTTGAGAGCAATTTATACATTTAGAAAGCCGCTCCGCGGGCCGCAAAAAATAACGTCGCGGGCTGCATGCGGCCCGCGGGCCTCATGTTGGACAGCCCTGGTCTAACTCGATGTATTTTTCACCAATCACCGCAACTGATATCGCCAGTGCTGTCGAGATATTAAGCTCATCTATGGCAGTGGCCGAGGATGGTATTTATTCTTTTCTTATCAAACGGAGTCTGTCTGGCATCGATAGAGTTCTGCCCTACGTATTCAACCTGGCGTTAGACCTGGGAGTTTATCCAACCAAATTAAAGGGTGACAATAATGATCTGAAAAATTATAGACCAACAAGACTTCTGTCGGTGTTCTCTAAAATATTTGAGCATATAAAAAACGACAGGATCATGAACTTTTTCTATACGTTTAATCTCTTCAGCAAACAACATGCTTATATAACTAGTAGAAGTACTGACACCGCACTACATAACCCTAATAGGTAAGGCTTTTGATTGTGTAGCCATGAAATATTCTTGCACAAGTTAGAAAGATATGATATAAGAGATAATGTATTAAAACTTCTTAAAAGCTATCTAACCAATAGGGAACAAAAGGTGATTGGTGGCAATTGCAAATCGGATGCTGTAGCGTTGAAGATGGGTTAACCTCAAGGATGCATATTGGGCCCTACGCTTTTTCTGATTTACATAAATGATTTACCACGGTTTCTGAATTAGAGAATATACGCAGATGACATCAACCTTATACTCCAAGCTCAAAGTGTGGGGGCCCTAGTTGCGAAAGTGCAGACAGCTAGCTGCAATGAAGTACAGTGGACGACTGCTAATAGATTAATTATTAACAACGAGAAAACAACGTGTCTGATTTTTCAAAACAGAATGAACCACAAAATTAGGAAGATAAATCTATGTAACACTTATATTTGCTTGAGTCCATCCAGGAGAATACTGGGCCTAATTGTGGATGAGAATTTAAGGTGGGACAACCATGTGAACATTATGTGGAAGTCTTACAAAAGTTTGCTTTGCTTTGAAACATCTACAAAAATCATGCAATAACCACGTCTGAAAAACGTTCTACTTTAGTACTTTTACTCCAAAATGCGATATGGGGTAATTCACCGAGGTTCCTCAAGCCACACTCAAAGAGTATTTATTATTCAAAAGCAAGTAATCAGAATTATGTACGGATTAACACGGAAAAGTTCATGTCAACATATGTTTAAATAAAATAGGCTACGAACCTTTTATGATACTTACAAAACCACTGGTAAAATAAAATATATATTGTTATGTTATTATTGATATTGATATTGTTCGGCAGTGTAAAATTAAAATAATAATTAAAAAAAAAAATTAAATTAAAAAAAAAGACTCCAGCCAACGGCGTGCACGGGGTAAAATTAAAAAATCCAGATTATAATGTGAAAAAATTTATTAATCAAAATTTATTGTAAAAACACATCACAAACACATATAACACATAATTACATTCATTTCGACACAACAAACATGAAAGTCAAGCTGAAATTACGAAAATCAATTTTATAAAATAGCAAGCAGTACATTTGGAAGTTCTGTGTGGTAGGCCTGGGAAAAAATAGAAAAAAACAATGGGGAGGAGAGGGTTGTTGAAAAAAGTTTTCGACGACTGACAGACAAAACAAGTCACAAGTGACAAAAAAGAGATTTTTAACGAGAAATACAACATTTTAAAAGCAAGTGAAAGTTTTATGAGTTCCCATTAGACCTTCAAGATCAAAATTATAATAGTGAACGTGAAGAAAACCCGGGAAAAGAGAAAGAAGATTGAAAACGGAAAAGGAGGAGTTTGTAACGCACATAGGAGGATATTGGACAAGGAAACACACACACACACACATATTCAATTACATTGGGAAATTACAGGTAAGGGTTGAGGGTGGTTTAGTTAGATAAACATTGTAAAAATTTTTTAATCATATTATAATCTGGTTCTTTTTAAACTGTTTATATATTTTTTATTTCGTGTCATTAGTGACACACACAACAATATATTCTCGAAGTACTCTTGTTTGTACACAAACATATGGCTCAATTTTATAATGCAAGGAGCAATTCAAATAGCACTAAATTGTATCATCATTTAATGCCTCCGGCTCATAAATAACAGTTGTTTCAGAAAAGCATTCAATATCTTGGTTGCAAACTATTTGATTCGCTACCAATTGAAATTAAATAAATCACCTCTACAAGAATTTAAAAAAATATATTAAAGCCTTACTGTTAGAAATAAATTATTCAATCAATGATTTCTTGCAGTGTACCATTCGGAAGATCCATTCTGAGTATTCCATTATACAGGATATTTCAAAGCGTGAGACCAAGAACTGAACCCTGCAGAACTCCACTGGTTATTTCCATAGTCGCCAATTCTCCTTCAGTTTACAAAACTATTTCTTTTTCAGACAAATGCGAGGTAATGCTGTTGATTATGTTTTCGTTAATACGTCTTGCCTTTTGTTCTTCTAATGTTAACTGTCTTGTGACACTGTTAAAAGCGTTGTTTACGTCCAGTGTGAAGACGCAACATAGCCTTCTGTGTTTGTGGGAATAAGCAGCAGCCTCCCCTGAGATTTTGCATACTTCTTTTATTGCGTCTATTGTCTTCCTGCCTTCCACGAATCCATATTGATGCTCTGACAATTCCTCGGTGCTCATCAGTTCTGCCTTCAGTCTGGACAGTAGCAAGTTACCCGCAACATCAAGCAGACATATTGGCCTGAAGGAGCCAGGTCTTTCAATAGGCTTATCTCCTTTTCTTAATAAGACACTCTTGCATACAACTAGGAAGGTGGATCTGCTACCTGCTTCAACACCTCGGAACTTTGTTGTTCTTCAGCCTTCTGCATCCTATTTAGAGTCCCTCGACCGTACAATTCTCGATACTGCTATCGCCTGTAGGCTTAAATGTCACTTTTTGGTGGGTTAGGAACAGATATCTCGCAATCTCGATTGTTTTTTGCCTTTTGTGAGGCTCGTCTTTGGAGGGTATCCGAGCATTCCCTTCATGGTTATCTTGTGGCCGTCACCATATATGTCGTTATCTATGCCTCGATTTTGTCTTTTAACTGACGTTTACAATCTCTGTATTTCTCTCAGAGGCGCAGACAGACTGGTAACTTTGGTGATCTCTTCTCCAGAGTCCACTGTTTTATACTGGGTCGGATTTACAGTCCTTTAAACCGTTTACATTAAGTGTGATCGTCGAAGAAAATGTGTGTCTCAACCGGAGTGTTTGCTGAGATTTCGCTGGGGGATGGAATGGTGATGGTGACTAGAAAATTTATCTTGTGCTTCGATGCTTAAGAAATGTCTACTCGGATAGTTAGCTATTGAACAACTTCGAAAGAGTACAGAAGTCTTATTCTAGGTGGTGGTCTTGTTTTCTCCAAAGTTGCCTTTGTAGTGGTCTGCAGATAGTTTTGAAGACTTGAGATTTGTAAGTCTCTGCGCAGCTGAGCGTTGCTAATGAAGAAGAGTGCGTTGCACAACATCCGTAAAGTTTTATTTTGAAGGATTTCTAGCTGATTTAAGTTGGTCTTCGATATGGTGGCTCATACCAACGAGTCGTGAGAAAGAATCGGCCTTAATATGGTTTTATGTGACAATAATTTGTTGGCCAGGTTTAGACTGCTTCTTATGCCCAGGAGCGAGATCTCTCCTTCTGCTTCCTGTATAGTGTCTTCCTTTTCTAACAGGTTATGACTCTGTTAGGCTTCGCTATCATCAGTCTACCAATATATGTAGAGGATTGCAAATCTTTCTCAGCTGTTGACGTTAAGAGAATCTAATTCAACAAATTCACAACATTGAAGATCAGTAAGAAATAAAAAATTATTTCAACCAAATCAGGCTTCATACAAAAAGAGCGTCACGAAATGACCGAGCAGGTTTTCAATCTGTGAGCTCAAAATAACCCGCAAAAGTAGAATTTCTTCTCCAAGAAATGCCAACTGATATGATATGATTAAATAAGTCATAATAGCTTTAGTATTTTTTATCCTTTTTTAGTGTTTATTTCTTTAATAAAATCTTAAGGCTTAGTACTGTAATAATTATAAACATGACACGTAATCTACTTAAGTATGTAAACGTCTGTCACAACATAGAGTAATCATAATAATTTCAGGGACCTTCGGCGTGCAATATAAAGAAAACATTTACATTTAAGCAATTAATTACAACTATGGTTTTATTATTTAATTAGTAATAACTACGTGGGGTATTACACTAGTATTAAAACGAGTATGTATGTAGGTCGAACAATGACACATATTGCACGTTCTGTTCGTTGTCGTTTCGTTTTCTCTCATTATTCCAGTCTCGTCTATCTCTATTTCGTAACAATTCCACCAAGATGATCAATTATCTCTATTTATTGATGATGATTCCATCCGTAACGCTGTCGAATGACCGCCTTATTATTGTTCTGTTGTCGTTATGTTGTTGTTGTTTTTTTTGTTCCTCCTTGCTCTCTCTCCTTATTTCTTATGCTGTCGTTAACAGTTGCGTGGTACGGGTACATATCGTGTGAACAGATGAGCCTATATCGCCTTATGTGTAACGTTATATGTTCGTCCGTTCTATTTCTTTCGGCGGTGTATTTAACCGTGTCATTAGCTTTTGTGCGACTTGTTTGGCTAGGCAAACGAAAATTACACAAAGGAAATTGTAAAAACAAACATCGTAAACATATAAACCGTTCATGTGTTCGTCTCGTATATATACCAGTGTTTGTGTGTAGTAGAAAGTCACATCATCATCGTATCCGTACAGTTATACGACAGATATATGCTGGTGTATGTGTGCTCTCGTCGTAAATACAGCTTCTGCACTTCCTGATACGAATTAGTTTCATCGTTTTGCGTGTTCGAGATTTACAATTCCTATTATTATTACATTGTTGTCTGTGGGAAAATTACGAAAATCGTTTCTTATGCAATGCTTTTTTAGATGGCGGCATTTATTAAATTGTCACCTGATAGAGTCGTATTAGACGGCGAATTATAGCAATTGTAATCTTATAAATTTCATCTTCGAAACACGTAGTAGGCAAAGGGAGGCGCATTCAGCCAGTTTATGAATTTCTTGATGCATGAACGTCAAAAAAATACATACGTATTACACTTAAAATATGAAGTCTTGAGAAACTTCTAATATATTTGAAGGAACATATTTATTTTATATGGTATGTTATTTTTAAGTTTGTTAAAAACTGTATAATGGATGAATGTGTCCCAGTAGGGGGGCAGTATCAGCCTAGATCAATAAATTAAAATAAAACTATGTGCAAAGTAAATTCATTGTGTTAATAAAGGCCTGGCCTGGATGTTTTTGAAGAGTTAGTAAACATATTTCTTGTTGCTTTCTTATAATAATAATAAGTCATGCCTTAGCATCCCCCAACAGCTTGCGCCAATTACAGGGGGCATCGGCTGACCATGAGTTATTATTACGCCTGCGGCTGTAGACCGACTTAAGATGTAACCTTTCCGCATTTGCCGTGGAATTTGGAAAACTACAGAAAACCAAACTCAGAAAGGAAGCACCGGGGTTCGAACCCGGTACTGCCGGACTACGAGGCAAGTGTGCAAGCCACCAGGCCACGAGCCCGGTGGCACTTTCCTGTTGCTTCTTTTTCCGATCTTCACTAATAGCTTCTATATTTTCTAGACGATCCTTTTCGGGTGTATCGGTGTAAATTCGTGATTGGCCCTTGCGATTTCCAGCTCTTTTCTTTTTTTGTATGACAAATTAGGAAATGGTTTAGCGACTTTAGATGTCAGTGTGTTTGTTAATGACATAACTACTACAGCACCTGGATCTGCAAAAAATATTTAACAAAACTCTAATCTAGTAGGATATTGAATATAAATTATCAACCTTGAGATTCTTCTGGCATATCATGGGAGGTATTATCTACATTCTTTGTATCTTCTGGGTCTCTGTGTTCTGCAAAGCTTGGTAAAAATACGTCTTCGGAAAAGGCTAGTCCGTTGAACGGCCACAATTCTGGTTTCTCAAAATTTCTCTGGGTAAACGTCCCTTAAAGCGCTATCTGGGTCTAAGCTGTTAATTGCTTTATTGTTACAGTTTTTCCAGGATTACTTGTTAACCAGTCACTAAAATTCGTAGCACAATAGCTTTTAAATGACACATAAACACCTACATCTAACGGCTGCAATTTATGCAAGGTATGGGGTGGAAACGAGAACATAATTATGCCGTTCTGTCGACAAAAATTTACAGCTTTGACTGTTACATGAGCCTCATGATTGTCTAGTAATAAAAGGTTCCTTTTATCTGTGGTGCAATGTGTATGGGATTTGATATGATCTAACACAGAAATAAACAGCTCTCTAGTCATCCAACCGTTCTGACTTTCCAAGGCAAGACTAGATGTTCGAGCACCATTTCAATAATCATCGGGCTTAGAAATGTAGTAAGTTCACCCTTTTCAGCAGATGCAATCACATTGACTTGTTTTTAAATTTTGCCCGTTTCATCAATGTTGATAATTATCTCTGGATTAAAGTGGTACTTCTCTAAAACTTTTATGTAATTAAAAAAAAATAGTCACACTTGTTTTATTGAAACCAGTAGAACGAGCAAGACTTGTGTTCTCAGGCTTCCTAAGTCTGATTTCGTGGTTTCTCCTCTTCATGAAACCTTTAAGCCACTCGATACCGGTTACTTTATTGGTTTCCTACTGAACAGCTGCTTTTAGTTTTAAGAGTTTGGGATAATGATAAGCCAGTACATGAATATTCCAACCCATAGGTCAACCCATAATTCATCAATGAACAGGTTTTTATGTACTTAACAAGTTCATCTTCCTGTTTCGTGATCTAAGTCGTCAGCAAAGATTCTGTTCGGTTCGTCAGGACTATATTTAGTTTTTAACTTTCTAATTCTAGTTTGTTCCTCTTTTAAGAACATCCTGTATAGCAATCTTCATTTCGTCTTACCTGATGTCAGTTATGTTTGTTTTCTGCTTATAGTTTCTTACCATCTGCATGTAAAGATATATTTTTAGTATACTACATGTCACGGTTTGTCAAATAAACATTTATTTTTGTAAAAATTTGAGCAACGTTGACTTATAACCTTATAGGGCACATTCAGCCAAACTGAATCTTCCCCGCACAGTGCGGCTGCATATTTTTAGGTTAGTAATATTTAAGGACAATTACAAATGATGTAGTCCAGTCATGCTGCAGCAAATAGTTGTAAAATGTCAACAAGAATATAGCTTTTATAACGAAAAATACAACTTGGCAAAAACTTACCTTGCACGTCCAAAAACAGTTAATTTCTATTTGTAAATACATTGCTCAACTGATTCGCACAGAAACTTTTACACAGAGAATGAGAACTATTTTACTGCCACATTCAACGTTCTAAGGCACCAAATTCGAATTTCTTAAGTTTTAAATGGGGTGGCCAATTGTGCACCATAAGCTGAATCTGCCTCCATTTCCCCTACCTCTAATTCTTTGAAAAAGAACGCATTTTTTTTAGCCTGCGAACCTGCCCTCGACAGCTTCTTACTATTATCATATATATAATCAAGTATTATAATCTCTGGTTATGTTTTGGTGCCTTTTTAGGTAATCTATTGGAAGCTGTGCTCAACTGAACCTGGACAGGAAGTATCGAAAGCAATTTTTCCGATAGTTGGGGTTGCAATAATCGAAATCATGGTTGTAATTTACCAAACACGACTTAACTTGTATTTTCGGGAAACTAAACGAAACCATTCGTTTTTATATAAACTTCTAATACGCTACAGGACAGTGAATCCCGTGTGAGACACCCCAGACATGAAAAGATAAAAATAAATCAAAACAGAATCGATGTGTCCAAGAAGAGATACCAAACCTCACCTCACACCACAAGCATACGTTACAACGTTTTATTTATACATCAGATATAGACAGACGTGCATATACATACATGAACAAATGTGCGTTCATAACTCATTCCACCTGTGCGTACTTCTTCTTTTTTTTTCGTATAACGGAGCGCGATTGCGTTATTGACCTTATCGGCGTGAAGATGATAAATGTACACCGGCTCCGGAGGGTGTTAGACGCATCTGCTTACGCCACCCCCCATCGTGTAATCATCCATCACTACTTAACGCTCTCAGTCATCGTGTGTGATGTTCGAATGTGTCAGGACGTGTTTTCGCAAAATTCTAACAGGTTACTGATCAATTTGCACTTATTTATCTATTTTAAGAAACATATTTGGTTAAACATTTGTGTATATAACAATGTAAGTCTTACAATGATGGGTAATAAATAATAAACAAAAATGTAGTTGCAATTGCACGAATGTACCTCGCACTAGGAGAGGGTTTGAACATTACCTCTTTTTGCTTATTCAATGTAACTTTGGGGTTCTTGTTGTTTTGTCCTTTTTCCCAATTTTAAGTAACTGGGTGTATATTTACTCTCTGAAGGATTTGATGATCAAATTCCGCTTTTAATTCTTTCGAAGTAACTCCTAAAATCCTCCTTACTCGAGCTCGTGAGGGTCTTTAATATCTTTGTGCTGAATCATGTTGCTATTACACGAATTACAGACAACAACTCTAACTGAACGTGATTTAGCTCGGACAACCCAATGCAGTTACTGTGCAAAAAAGCCTGACATCTATAGGATGGATTAACAGCGGAACTATTTTGGAACACAATTAACACAATTATTCATCACAAATGCAGGCAACAATACTAGTGTGAGCGGAAAAAAAGAAATGTTAATCCATAATTCGTTTTTGAAGCCTGCAAAATATAATGTCGTAGCATAGTTTCTTGTTACATGGTAAAAACCTGCCAAAGAAGAGGGTAGAAGCTCGTTTTTATTCTGCGAAACAACAAAGTGTGGGTCAAACAATAAATTATCGCTCCTAATCCTAATCTTTGGTTTTGATCTCCGTTTTTTTTTTGGTAGGTTCCAATCATTTAATTATACAAAATTTATGGTCCTCTCTATGGTACCTACCCCTCTTCACTTTCGTGCATTCAAAAACGGCCATCATGACATTACTTCAGATAACACAACCACACTCTTCCCTCCTCCTATTTTCTATGCTTGATACATCCTGTGATTTCGTTAGATTTTGGTGTTGTTGATGCTCTTCCACCTTTGTCTTCAGTTTACTGTAACTCCCTTTCCACTCGTTCTCTATCCGATAAAACTATCGTAATGAATCTGACTATCCTTTTCCAATTAATTTCCAAACTCAACACCATCCCACCTTCTGCAGGAAGGATTTGCAACACAGAGGTCTTCGCGTGTTATCTGGAACAGAAACTGTACATGAGCCAATAGGAACTCCGTTCAATGGTAATCTGTCTTTTTATGTATACAATAGTTGTAGAATATTGTGTTATCCCACCTGCTGAAGATATCCCAGTTATTGCCACTCTTAAGAATCTTCCTCTCTAGAACTCATTTAGGAGTTACCCTTTTTTCTGCGGGTTTTCCGATACTAGGCATAACTCTTGACAGAGCAGCCAAACTGGTTTCCGCTCTCTTCACTACATAGTTAATGTGTGGTCAGAAGTTAGCTTGTCGTTCAATATGACACCACACAAGTACTTCAACTCATGCAGCTTCAATGGTGCTTCCAATTCGTGTTCTTTACACCTTTTGCTAGTTCCGGGTCTAGAACACTATTATATAGAACGTTCCAGTAAAGACCCCTGTAGGACAGATAGATACTCTTCCTCATTGTCAGTGCTTCCTATATACTGTTCCAAACAGTAGAATTAAAAGCATTCCTCATGTCAAGGGCCACCGCGGCTTTTCATATGTTTTTAAACTCCTTGACTCTGTCGACAACTGCTTTTATCGCTTGCACCGTGGATCTGCCTTTCATGAAACCAAATTGTTTCCTGGATAGACCTCCACTTTTTTCCAGTTCCAGTTTTTCGTTTCCAGCACCGTCTTAATCATGCGCATCAGCTTGGGAAGCCCGCTGTCTAGCTTCCTGGCTGAAACAATTGCCATCGACGCCTGTGCAGAGGGCATTTTAAATTGCGAACAGACAAACGGATCAGTAAAAAGTTTAGCTGACAACAAGGCTACTCTTAGAGCACTGCAGGCTGTAAGATTTGATTCTGAGGTGGTACTCGACTACCACAGGAAGCTCGAAAACTGGCGAAACATCACAGCACTATGCTGAGATAGGTGTGAAGTCACTCTGGAATCAGGAGCAATGAAATAAGTAACAAGTTAGCAGGAGATGCCAGCGAACGACCATTCATTGATCCAGAACTGTCGTGTGGGAGTTCTGATGATAACTTTTTCAGATGTTGACTGTTCCTTTTGGAATGCACTTGCCAGTTTAAACTCTTCCCTGTGTAGAAACGGTGGGAGTGTGGAGGAAACTCCAGTTCACTTCCTTGTTGACTATCAAACAGTGGGTATGGAGAAGCAAACTGCGGACTTCTTTGTCTCACCCATGCAGTTGCAAAAGAAATCAATCAGTCAATTCAGTATAAATGCAACACCTTCTTATTTAATAGTTCATCACACCTACGGCAAAAGACGTGTCTACCATCCTTAAAAATAAATCGTGAATCGCTTATGTATTTAATTCCATCAAATAACGGCTAATAAAATTCAATAAAGCCACAAAACGAAGTACCCTAATCGACGAACCAAATCACCGACTAATAAAAACTAAAATCCACAATTATACCTATCCCATTACAAGCTCGCTCCATTTTCGTTTTATTATTATTAGACACACTCCGATTAAAATCAGCGTTGCCGTTAAGCGCAGCCTTCATCGTTTCAATTTACCCCGTTTATGCTACGAACGAAACTGTATAATTTAGCCGGTAAAACTATAGCAAATCGTCGATAATCATACATTCCTTATACTCGAAGCGACTATTGATTCTTTTATGGGTGTATTTTATGGAACGGGGGAGAATATTCGATTCTCAGGTGAAAGGAACGCTTAATTATTTTATAACATTACATTATAAAACGCTTAATTGGTCATGATATGAAATACGTGCATTGTAAAGGTAACAATGTGTGCGTGCAGCTCGCAATTTATAGCGAACAATATATCTCTCTCGGTAAATAAACGACAATGGAGCGATCTATAAGTTTGGATAACCTCTCTACATGTTCCAGTATCTCGAGACGGGATTATAGTCGAGATATTATTAGTTTATTAAATGTACGGGTGAACCGTTGATTTTAGATTAATTATCGAGTTGCGATCAACTACAATGTACTCTTGTTAAGGTGGTTTACTGTAACCTACTTGAGATATTATATACAGGATGGATCTCTAGCAACTATTACATCAATCTGTTTATTCATTTTATCCAGCTATAAACGGTTAATAACACAGAACAGAAGAATTTTTTTTTATTTTTTTTTGAATTAACTATATACAAACTTATTTTGTTTTATATTTCTAATAATTATTATAAAAACAAATATCTTCTATCACGTCTGGTATTATATGGTAAACAAATGAAATTCATATTGATCATACAATACTAACACTAACTAAGTATATGCTATTCTAGGACGTATTTAGAAAGTCTTTCTTTTCACTTTTCTTTTATATTGGGATGAAGAACATACCGAAATTAAAGTCCAACAGTAGTCAGCAAGCATCTTGCTATTCCACTTGCCCTGATAGCGTTTTTCAATAGTGGAAATATAGTCATGAAATCTTTTCCCATGCTCGTCACTAACATCGCCAAGATTCGGGGGGAAGAAGTTCAGGTGCGAATGCAAGAAATGTATTTTAAGACTCATATTACAGCCTAATGCATTGTAACTTCTAACAAGTTCACCAACAATTTCCTCGTAATCTTCAGATTTTTTATTTCCTAAGAAATTCTTTGTCACACTTTTAAATGCATCCCAAGCAGTCCGTTCTAAATCGGTCAAGAGTACATCAAATTCTCGATCCTGTTGTAATAGATTAATCTGGCGTCCTATAAAAATCTCCTGTTTAAGTTTTGCCTGAGATATATTAGGAAATTTTATTTTAACGTATAGAAATCCTGGTCCTTCATTGTCCACTGGTTCGACGAAATTCTTCATCAGACCTAATTTTATGTGTAATGGTAGTAAAAGTATTTTATGAGGTTCCACCAACGAATTATGGACTACGTTCTTTTCTCCGGGGGTATATTGTATTCTGGTTGGCCATTGCTTAACAGTATAGTGCAAATTTGTTGCTCGACTATACCATTCACAAAGGAAACATCAATAGTTTGTGAATCCAAGTTGTAGACAAAGTAGAACTGCAACTACTTTAAGATCAGCACTGATGTACCGTTTATAGGTTTTGTAATTGATTTTATCAAGGAGACGTGTCATATTATCATGTTTCCTTCATGTGCACGGCATGACCAACAGGAATGGAGGGGTAGATGTTTTCTATATGTAGAAGGACAGCTTTCAAACTCAATTTAGAAGCATCTATAGAAAGACGTCATTCTTCCGATTGTTGTTCGTAAACTAATTCTCGCATGAAACCGTCAACGTTTTTGCAACATGAAAGACGTTCTTCAGGTGAAAAATACTGTGACAGTTCTTTCTGGCGATTTCGATATACAGAAATACGCGTACTCGGAGCTACCAACTTCCATCCTTGCAGTCTTGATCCAAATATTTCTGCCTGAGTTTTTGATAAATTCAGATCTCGAACTAGATCCTTCCAATTGATTTATTAAATGAAGCGTGTCCTCTTGAGATGGTAAATATTGTTCATCTGTGTCCGACAACTCTGAAATGTATTCTTCTATCTCGGTTTCAACATCTTCTTGGTTCGAAATATCCATAGAACTTAGTATTGGCAAAGCTTCCGAATGAGGAACTGGGCGAGTGGCAGAAGGTAAATTAGGATAGGTAATTTTATCCTTACTTTTACTGGAAAATCCGAAGGTCTTGGTACAACAAAAGTAGCAGTCTGTCGAATGATCCTTTTGTTCTCGCCAAATCATAGGCGTACCAAATGGCATAGCTATACTCTTAACTTTTATCCACCTCCACACAGTAACAGCACATCGTGCACAGACATTGTGAGGGGTCCACAACTTGTTTTAATTAATTAATTAATTAATTTAAGATAAAGGTTATACGATTTTTCTATTAACGGTGTAATATTTCGTCTATGCTGTTGAACGGTGTAGAGTGTAAGAAAAAAGAACCTGTTGACCAGTGTAATTTACAATTAATTTCGTCGCCAATACTAAAGATTTGAGTGATATTTGCCCTGATTTTGCACTTCCTTGTTATTTATACAAGTCTCATCCCAAACAAAGGAGTTTGTAACTTTCAACATTTCGGTCACACCCTATATAAAATTTATGGCCGAAAAAAAACGTTAACCATAAATAATCAAGAGCAAGAAACGTATACGTGTGTGTGCGTATGTATGCGTGAACTTAATATACGTATTAATTCATATCACAGGCAATTTACCGCTCCGTAAAATTATTTTTCGCGGACGATCGCGACAAAAAAGAAAAGCCGAAAACCGTGGAGGAAAAAACAAAAACAAACAAGAACGGTTGGCATAAATTTCATCGAAAATATTTCAGATATCGCCATATCCCGAACACGTTTATTTTAGGTCGTCCGCGTCGCCTGCATCTCCGCAACTTCCATTTACGGAGACGAGATGAATCCAGATCAGCCAACAAATTGATTACAACGCCACACAGCGACCGAATAATTTATAACTGTCGTACGAGACCTCACACTTGTATACGACGGTCGAAATTTTCGCCACATTCTCTGGTCTTCCTTCTTGAGTCGGGCGGTCCTTTCGTCTTGTGGGTTTGAAGTTTTCAATTTAAATCGGCAATTTCCAGTTTAGAGAATATAATCGTCGGGGTTTTTTCTTTTAGGTTAAATGGTTCGTCGTTGGGAATTTAAATTTTAAAATGTAGTGTCGGGTGCTCGATTAACGTCAACTTATTAAGATCCGCCTGAAATTATATATAATTATTATAATCTGTTTTAAGTGATGTATATTATAGTTTCCCAAACCTGATTTTCTCTTGCCTTTTGCAACTGCTTGAAGTAGATACATATACAAGCCCACAATGTATCCGATATACGTTAAGATGTCAGAACAAACCTAAGATAAAATTTAAAAAACTGTACATTAAAACCGAAGAATGGAAATAGAACGTAAATATGAGTGAGCTACAATGGATAACCAAACAAGGATTATACTCAACTGAAGAGAAAATGTTAGGACGAAAAGGCTATAACAAACATGACAATGGGCAAGTAGAACAGAAACAGTTTTACGTCCGACTTGTTTCATTATGAAATTGCAACTAAACGAACTAAGCGAACACAGGAAAAAGGATTTCTATATTTAAGAAATTATTTTCTCTTGAGGAAATCCACTTAACCTAAGTATAATTTTTTATTTGTTAAGAGAAATTTTACTATCTATAAGTTAATTGAATATCTTGGGAACAGTAAATGAATATCTTAAAATCAGATTTGATCCAAGAAATAATTTGTATAGACAAGAACATCGATCACTTGATGAAAATAACCAAAAAATGCTATAGGTGGCGCTTCTGCCACTATATGCAACTATGCAATAGACGTAATATGTGCACATGTGCTTTTGTATTGTGATTATAACCTTATACCTTTTCTTATAACAACGTACAAAATTAAGGACATTCAGTAACCGGAAATGTTAATTCCTGTGATTAAAATAGTATTCAGGCTTTCACAATCGTCGTTGAATGCACCTTTTCGGTGGTTTCTCTATCATATAAAGGATTGTGATTTTACTGCAGGTGATTAATCTTATGATTTTCAGAAGTGAAGTCAGAACCAGGAATTTTCTACAGGGCAGAGTACACGAGAATCGTAACCCAGCTTATTTCTGTACTTATTTTAGCTACATTATTGCATATTTATTTCAAGAAATTAGAATTATCAATCAAGATTAATATATACTTATTTGAATATAATGATATTTTTAATCCAAATCAAGTTGTGCTTTAATTTAAATACTACTTTTTCTTACTGTAACCCAACAAACTTTATATAAGAAAGTTAATTACTTGAATATAGTATATAACCTTTCTTGGATTAAGTATTATTTTCTTTAAACAAGAAAATAATTTCTAAAATTCAGTATATTAGTATTTCTTGAAATTCCAAGAAATTAAATTTCTTGCTCGAAGAAAATAAGTATTTGCTTATATATGAAAATGAGAATGACTTGAATTAAGTTATTCTTACTTAAATCTAGTAATTTGTTTTCTGTGTGCACCAATTTAAATGAAGCGCCATAGATTTATAAACCGATCTATGTAGTGTCAGATTGACAGTAACTATCTTAGCGGCCCACTCGCTCTATAGCAGGGTGTCAACCCCCCTAAACTTCAACACTATCCTTCACTGTTTCACTTATTGTTAGTAACTCAGAAACTCTAAAAGAAATATCGAAAACAAATCGAGACAACGTTTTAACTGTTTTTATCTACTGGAGGTTTCGTGGTTAACCCAACATCGACATCACTGATGAATTCATAATGAATTTTGACGCTAAGATTAGCTCTAGATTATCCGTAGTGACATCACGTGCATGCTTTTAGCTGTTAAATCAAACCGTATACTTTCGCAATATGATATTTAGACATTAATAGAAGTAGAGTTTTACAATAATTAGGTGTTTCACAATAATATTATACCTAATAATGACAACTTCTAATGAAAAGTATACAATACGCTTTTTTATTGTCTCTGTCTACAGGTAATTAATTAATTAATCATTAGGTGACTAGGATAGACAATAGAATATTAGGACTGTTGGAAATTCAAATGCTCTATTTATAACGATTTTATAATAACACATCACGTTCGCTTTCAGCGCACACAGCGCACAAGCGCTAATAAGTATTTTAAAAATTCAAAAAATAATATCTCGGTGATTATTTGTCGTAGTCCTGTAAATAGGTATTATGCAATGTGTTTGGTAAAGCTGCACCACAAATTATAAAAAATAATTAGCGATAAAAACCAAACATGTGGAGTCAATCGCTTATTTGTAGAACAGAATGCAGAATACCAATGCCATATTAAATGATTGCCAACTGGAAACATTATGGACTACCTACACTGAGAAAAATGGATCAATTAAATTGTTTATCTGACACATAAATATTAGTCTTAAATATTTTTTTTTACAATTACAGTAACACTGTATATTTGTCATAGTTGAAAGCTGTTTTCTGAGTTCACATTGCCTAAGACAAATAACAGAGCAACTTATCGTAAGTATGTAGATATAAGTTTTATTATTTCATGACAAAAATATTTAACACAAATGAAGAAGATATTCGAATTCTGGTTTATTTATTACAAATACTGTTAGTGATATAACTACTTTGAATTAGAAACATCGATTTATTTTTTACACATGTTAAGGTTATCTGTGCTGTATTGAGCTGTAGTTTTTACTTGCACGAATAAAGTTTTTATTTGTCATTCTCCGTTTAGAAAAAAAAAGGACTAAATATCCATATCTGATCAAAAGCAGGCCTGGTCCCTCTTGAGTTATAGTTGCACAATTATATGAGTTATTTTTCAAAGCGCTTCCACACCATCATATTTGGCGGGTTTTGTTTCCTCTTCCCAAACTTTCTTGGAGGAATATTTACTTTATATGACCTGATCAAATCTGTGGTAGTCCCTTATATTTCAAGAGAATTTCAGAATATTCAGAAAATTAAATTAAGGCACATTTTAACAGAAGCCAGAAAGGATTATTAAATGGTAGATAATCCAAATATGGTTTTTTTCTTTTCATTCTCAATTCTGTTCAACTACCAAAACGTATGATTAGTGCAATTATTTTGGCAATAAAGCTATATCCTAGTCAATCGTTAGAATTCTGCCACATTCCCCTGCTATAAAGTTATCACCAACTTCCCCCGCCCCCCTCTCAGATATTTTTATTTCTTCCATTCCGGTCAGTTGCCAAATTAAATAATCGATGCAATTATTTTGGCAATGAGACTGTGTCTCCTACCCAGTCGTTAGAATTTTGATCTCTTTCGGCTATCGATGTATGGGCGAAAAAGATTAGCATTGAAAAAGGTTACAACTGATAAACAACAGCAAAACTTAAGAAAAATATAAGGGATAAACCGTATTTTGTGGAACTGAAATCATACCATGAAGGACGAGGATTAGTAAGCTGAAGAAAGGAAAGGTAGCAGGTTATGACCAAATTCCGGTAGAGATTCTGCAAAATATGGAAGCTACAGGCATACAACAACTCACTTAAATCCACAATAGACCATAGAATGAAAGCACAGTGTAAGAAGAAGAGAAAAAATGAATCCGAGACCATTTATACAGCTTCTCTACTCATCTGACTTGATATCTTGTCACTTCTTCCTGTTCCTTTGAGTCAAAATTCGCCGAAGAGGCTGAATGATCTCCAGTATATTGAGTCCAGGTTTAAACAATTAAAAAATGCTTGGATAAATACATATTGGTAAATAGGAAGTACTTTGAAGATGATCAAAATTTGGTGATAAAAATACTGCAGAGAGAGTTTTGCTTCGAAATTATGTGTTACAATGTTAAAAATTTTCAAAGAATGTTTTTTTTTATTTGTAATGACTTTCCTGAGAATAAAGATAGGAGAACAAGATCCAGAATAAAATAGATCAATAGATTCCGAGAAGAATCATAAATAAGTAGAATAGCATACGGGCACCGAATACGAGACCTAGCACAAGGCAGACAAAAATAAAGAGAAAAATGGGAGACTCAACCCCATTAGCAGTAGGTACATTGAAAAGTAGAACGGGTTTATTGTCGATTATGCTTAGAGAGAATTTCATGCTTCAATTAGTACGAGGATTTTGAGACACAACACCTGAAAAAAGTTAGATTCACCACTAATCCATAATTCTTTAGAATGTATTTTCATTTCACATTAATTAGCATTCCCAGATTCTCTCAATTCAATAGGATATTTTTAAGAAAGTGTTCAGTTGTTTCAATGATTCAAATTTAACTCTCTGCACAGCTAAAGATGATTTTCTAATGATTAGTCTCAGATTATTGTCTACTGTTTACAAAACAACTTCTTTGTTTTCAACAGTAGGTACATGAGTTTTTGCAAACGTCTATGAACGCCAATATTTTTTTTTATACTAAAAACATAAGTTAATTAGATCCTTTACTTTAATTGCTGGGAGAGAGATATACACCACTCCCTCAAAAATTAAAAAAAAATGAGAAGCTGTAACAGTATAGATATCCTTTTATGACACTATCAATACAAAGGAGGCTCTATTAGATCTGATTTATTTACATTCTGAAGTGAAAATAGAGACAATAATGGAAGCTACCAGTTAGTGGTATAAGAGCCCTTTTTTGAGGCTGCACGATTCCGGTACTATCCCGAAACGCAAACTCGGCCAAAACAGAGACCTCTTGTGCCCCCATGCCGTTTAAATCCTCCAACCAGAATGCACCTGAGCAGAGACGTCTACAACCTGATCAAGAGTTAATTGACGTACTCCGAGATCATCTAAACGATCTGGAGTTTCCTCCATACTCCCCCACAGTTTCTACACAGTGGAGAGTTTACTAAACCAATGCTATAAATGTGTTTAATCATCAGTACGTGAAGAAGTCTCTTCTTACTTGGACAGATCTCGAGAGTTTTACTGTGTCTCACACCGAGATGTCCAATAGAAGCAATGGCTAGAAACGAGTTCAGATCTCACAAAAGCTTTAATGCTGCTATAAGAACTCTCACACGTCGGTTTTGGATTTATGAATGGTCGTTCTGTGGCAAACTTCAGTGTAGTGCTTCGAAGCAAAAAGAGGTGACGTGACATAAATATTTTCTGTGACTATGATTATAATAAATGCAGAAAATTATTTCAATATTTGTTTTCACCATTAAACCTAAACGTTTCCGTACTTACGAACACAATACGCATTTATGTAGATTACCTAAAAAGAATCCATCTACATATTTCTTACTAAAGTTCCTTATCGAACTAGGTGCTAAACGCATTTCTTCACACAGCATACTCATACCAAATATTTGGACAGCTGTATTTATTACATATTTCGTCTACTTCTTCTATTAAAATGTCCGCTCTTGGGTATAGTGTTTAAATAGCGAATTTGGAACTTTATCCTAATTTAGAAAATTATCGCATCGCCTAGTGTACATACGTAACAACCAGAAGTAGGAAATAATCACATGTAACTATATATATATATTTCGTAGAACAAAATGTATATTTGGTATTCAAATGAGGCACACACCCATAAAGTGTATTAGCGGTTACTTAGAGGTTGTTTTACAAAAGCCGAACCTACATGATATCCAAGATGAAAATGTTTTAATTCATTTCAAACGCAAATCGTGTTTATACTTAGCGTTTTATGTTTTAGCGAGAGAGATTATTTTTCTAGTTCAAACTGATGTCTTCGTTCGTCTATAAAATACAGATTTCCGCTGGCTGGCGAGAGCTGAATCATCCACTTTAATGATATGCTAACAAATTCATATGTAACTAAATACTCAGGGCAATACCAAAATTGTGAACAGACAGAATGAATATGTAATATAACTACTAATAAATGTATCGTGCATGTATCTATTAATATAATTAACCGTTGCATTGTGTACCATGTTCGTACAGTTGCGTTGGCTATTTTAGATGGTATGTAAATCATTGCATTAACGTATTGTAAGCAAATGTTTAACAGTTGCTACCGAAACAATGATTCGATCGTATATTATTTGACAATTGATTCATCATACACGTTTATTTCTGCTTTTTAATTTACAAATTAGAATATTCTCACTTTGCCATTCTCTCGATTAACGAATCGATTTCAAACGCTGATTACCTTATTAAAACTATGTTATTCTTAGTAAGTATAAACATTTACTTCATATTTTAATATTATATTCATTAAAATATCTCATTATCAACGACGTGTTTGCTGTCTATTAACGTAACATCGATGAGCACGGCGAAGCATTATGACATTTAAATCAGCACAAGCAATCGCTTACTTATACATTATTAATTAATGGCAAATAACCTTTCAATAAATAATAAATTTTGTCTAGTTAACGTTTTGAAAAGAAGCTGATTATACTCTGGCTGCTGGCTGGATCTTTTTTCTCCATTCTTCCAATCTCCCAGTTCACTTTGCCTTCTTTTCAAAGCTCTCGTCGCTCTGTTCGAAATATATAATAAATATAAATCGATTGAACGTAATGATGTGTTTCATGAAGATCGAAGATTGCTTCAATTATATAAATATGGCGAGAATTTCACTTATTATATTTGTATGTTAGTCATTTAGTTAATGGTCGTCGTGGAATGGGATGATTGCATAAGGCGATTTTATTGAATATTATGTAAAATCGCTAACGAGGTTGAATAAATACATGCTCGTATATTTTTCAAGTATATTTACATAAATGTAATTATGGATTTAGATTAATATCTAATGCTAGTTATGACCCGCGGTCATTTTTAAATTTAACACGGCATCATTCAACTCCTAATGCATTTCACATTATAAATGTGGTCTCAAATATCAAATTATTTTTATCAAATGTCAAATGTTTTAGATATTGTTGTGTAGGTGATGTGAAGTTGCTCCTGGAGATATAATAATTAATCAGGCTTTCTTTTTTATTTTCATAAACGCACAGTAATAGAAATCAGTACATCTCTGGGTTAAAGCATCTTCTACAAGATATACAGGGTGAAAAAAATCAAGTGAAGGGTGAGTCATCAAAAATTTTTAGTTGGAAACACGGAGCAATTGACGGCAATGATAACGGGAACTAACTTGTACATAAATTGTTTTAACAGCTTCTGTATAGGTTATGTATACTACATCATAATCTTAAGTAGAGTATCTTCAGTTAAAACTGTTGGATGAGCCTCACGCTTTCGTTTTAATATATCTACTACCTATTTCCATGAATCTCTTCGTTAACCTGTTAAAATGTTGCATAAATGTGTCAATATGCAAGATGTACATCTGGATACTCGACAGTAAATTGGTTAATACAGGATTGCGCATCGAGTACATATGTCCATTGTCCATCCTCAGCTTGCACACCACTTCGGAAATGAGCCATAAGCAGGAATGTATCCTGCTATGTAGTAATTGGCATTGTAGTTAACTTCAATAGACACATTTACAAGGTTTAACATCAATTTAAATGGAGTATACACATTACATTTAAAGAACGTAATAGATACTCACCAAAAATTGAATACCAAAGTATGTCTTTATAAAGACAATTCGAAAACAACTAGTAAATAGCAATATAGACGGTAATAAATACAAAAATAAATAACAACAAAATGATAGCAAACGAATATTGAACCTGCCTCGTATAACAGGTTTTGGACACTCATAATAGCTTATTAACTAACAGAAGAAGCACACTGGCAGCAATGAAACCTGAGGGAGAGAAAACTTACAATAAATATATTGAATATGTAGAACAGCTCTCTTCCAAATGTTTTTGAACAATGTCTGAAAAGTATGACATTGTTACAACAGCAGATGAATGAATTTTAGGAGGAGTTACCTGCTAGATCTATATACACTCAGAAGCGGAGAGGTTAGTAATCAGCTTCAATGGAAAAATATTTCCTGAAATCAAACTCCTCATCCTATAATAATGAATAATAATAACAATAGTAATAGTTTATTGGTCAGAAGTCTACAGAATGAGGCATTGACAACGTCAAGATATATATATACAGGGTGGTCCATTTAAAATGTAACACTGTAATATCTTCGAAACCGTTAGTGTTATGAAGAAAAGTGTTAGACAAAAGTTTAACTATATGAAGGGGCTCATTCGATAGCGCTACTGTTGTCACTATAAAGAAAGACACAAAGGTCATAGCAAGGTCAACTCTTATTTTTTCAAATAGCATATGGTATTTTTTTTTATCAAATTCTAAAAGAGCAATAAGTTGTGAATAGAAAAATAGTAAATCAAATATGACCTCAAATGAATATTAATCGAGATATTTCGAAAAAATAAGGACAATAAAAGTCAGTGCAGCAATGTTTTTCCTTCGTTTGTTAAATGTAAAAGTAGAAAATAAATGTTAATAGTAGCTACAAATTGTTTACATAAGGTAAACAGTTGAAGAAAGCAGCCGGATATTGAATTAAATGTACAAAATGGCGGCCACCAGCCTCAATGCACTTTCGCATTCGCGCAGAAAAATCTCTAGGCACACACAGTAACATGTCTTCAGAAATGTCTGCACATGCATGTCTTATTTTCTGCTGCATGTTTTCTGGCGTTGTTGGTTCCGTATCATATACAACATGACGATATTGTACTCTTAAAATAAATATAGCGATTCTTCTGCACGAATACGCAGCATCAAATTGGCGACCACCAGCCTCAATGCACTTTCGCATTATTTATTTTAAGAGTACAATATCGACTTGTTGTATATGACACGGAACCAACAACATCAGAAAACATGCAGCAGAAAATAAGACATGGATGTGCAGACATTTCTGAAGACATGTTACTGCGTGTGCATAGAGATTTTTCTGCGCGAATGCGAAAGTGCATTCAGGCTAGTGGTCGTCATTTTGAACATTTAATTCGATATCCGCCTGCTTTCTTGAACACTTTTCTTCATAACACTAATGGTTTCGAAGATATTACAACGTTACACTTTAAATGGACCACCCTGTATATACATATGTATATACAGGGCGGCCAAAAAAAATAGAAGTTTGGTTTGGTACGGCGCTATAGAACATCCTGTATAGTTTCAACTAATTTCAAAATATGAAGCTTAAGAATACCTACACATTTCCTCAATAAAGTTTTTAATAAACTTTTACAATGTCGGATTAATCGAGCTTCCACGCATTAATGGGCCGCCCTGTATGTGTATGTAAATTTCAGTAAGTACAGACAAAAGAAAATATGTGTATAAATAAAAGTCCTAAATAAAGAAGCAGTCATCTATATCGTACGGCACTCTAGAAATTAACATTTCCTTTACCTTTCTTTTTTTTTGGAAAATTTCTATTGAATTTGTATTCTGCAGTAATTGTGGCAATTGATTAAATAGCTTATATCCGTTGTAAAGAAGGTGCTTTTGATAAAGGGAAGTTGAGTGCTGATTCGGTAATAGGGTGTGTGTTATATATACATATGTATATAATTATGTCTAGTACAGTTCTTTTTAAACAAATCTTTATGTTTAATAGTAAAACACAACGCCTCATAAATGTATAGAGCCGGTACCGTCAAGATGCCAAGCGTCTTAAAACTTTACAAAATTCGAATAGCTCGCTTTTGGATTAAAAATATTCCCTGTATGTCCCTAGAGCGGTTGGACAATTGTTTTCCAATAAAGTCTATATGTTCACCCCACTTCAGCCAGTTCTCTATAGACCCAACATTTTGACGCTAACAGCCCCAGAAACACCAGTAACACTGAAGTTAGAAATGTCGAAAGAATTCTCAAATCGTACCACAAAAATTTTCTCATCATTAATTTTAAGTTTATTCAACTCAACCCCAAGAGAGGACCCTTCCAAGAACGTGCTCTATAGTCAAACCCAAATCGGAATTCAGATACATTGAAAACAACAGGGACCCTAATACAAATCCCTACGGTACACCTATAACGGTAGGCAAACTATCTGATTGACTTCCGTTCCATACAACACTCTGAGTTCTGCCTGATAGGAATGACGTAAACCAATCTAGAAGAACCATAAGCTGCTGTAGACGAACAATTCCCTCTTTAGTCTGTTTAGGAAGCCACAGTCCTTACTCCAGTCCTGTATTCAGATTTTATGGAACCCAGTCGGAAAATGAAAATAAGGATGACAACACACAGAGAACAAATTACTAGGTTTAAGTGAGAATAACTTAATTCAAGTCATTCTCATTCTCATATATAAGCAAATACTTATTTTCTTCGAGCAAGAAATTTAATTTCTTGGAATTTCAAGAAATTATATACTGAATTTTAGAAACCATTTTCTTGTTAAAGAAAATAATACTTAATGCAAGAAATGTTAAATACTATATTCAATTAATTAACTTTCTTATATAAAGGTTATTGGGTTACAGTAAGAAAAAGTAGTATTTAAATTAAAGCACTATTTGATTTGGATTAAATATATCTTTATATTCAAATAAGTATATATTAATCTTGATTGATAATTCTAATTTCTTGAAATAAATATGCATTAATGTAGCTAAAATAAGCTGGTTTACGATTATCGTGTTCTCTGTCGTGTAGAAAATTCCTGGTTCTGATTTCACTTCTGAAAATCATAAGATTAATCACCTGCAATAAAATCACAATCCTTTATATTATGATAGAGAAACCACCGAAAAGGTGCATTCAACGACGATTGTGAAAGCCTGAATGCTATTTTAATCACAGAAATTAACATTTCCGTGTATTGAATGTCCCTAATTTTGTACGCTGTTATAAGAAAAGGTATAAGGTTATAATTACAATACAAAAGCACATGCATAGTTGCATATAGTGACAGAAGCGCCACCTATAGCATTTTTTGGTAATTTCCATCAAGTAAATGATATTCTTTTCTGTACAAATTATTTCTTGGATCAAATCTGATTTTAAGATTTTCATTTACTGTTCCCAAGATATTCAATTAACTTATAGCTAGTAAAATGTCTCTTAACAAATAAAAAATTACTTAGGTTAAGTGGATTTCCTCAAGAGAAAATAATTTCTTAAATATAGAAATCCTATTTCTGTGTGAACTAGATGATCCAATATGGTACCAGAAAGTCTAAAAAAAGTGCTACAGATCATGTTTCAGAATTTAGAAACCTGGCCCTGACAGGATATGTCCTAAAAGTAAATACCGTCTTCGTTCTACTACCACCGCAGTGCTATTGTTAAGGTTATACGCACGCACAAACGTTTCTCTGGTTCATAGCCTTACCTTTAACGCCCTTTATAGCCGGATTCTCTTGTATTTACTTGTGAGTGATCGTTCAAGATGTCAAGAAAATGTTAATTCGTAAACTCTACATTAGAAAGAAGTAATGAATGCAGTTAATACGTATGATTCTTGAACTACATATCTTCCATTAAAAATTTAGCTCATTCCGAATGAGGTGTCCGCCAAAACCGTATATCGGTATCATGGCGAATGCCAAAAATACCGCACACGTGATGCTAAAGCGGAACGTGTCAGCATTCCATCTGTACACGCTGTACATATAATGAAAGCTGGCTGTGAAAAGAGGTGCCTAAAAATGACGGGTATGAACAAAAGATTTCAATTAAGCGGAGGTACGTCGCAGCGTTCACGCCAGGTGAGATATGCGAGGGCCATGCCATGAGATCCGAGACGTCATTGTCTTAACGTGAGTATCACTTTCGGGCGGTTACGTTCCCTATTGTTCCGGATGATCCGGGCGGTGACGTTTACAGGAGCGGTAACTATCAAAGGACGCAGCATACTGAGGCCGAATCCGTAAGGGATATATATGCGCACATTATAATATTATTGCGGTTAGAATTTGTGGTCGTCTATGATAACTATATCTATTCTATTGTATAGGGAATAAGATGAATATCTGTTTGAGAGTATCTTTTAATGTGCAATAATTTTCGGATACTATTCCGATAGACTACACTAACCTTCCTATTCTTATACACACAATGAAACGTTTAAGTCTTTTTAACCGCTAACGACAACACACAAACCTATGCCGGGAGATAGGTGTTTAGAATTAATTGTAGGCTTCAGAACAAAACGTGATGTTTGAGGTTAATTATACGCGCGATACAGACGCTAATTGACTTTTTCATTATTCCTAATCGGAATAAATTAAAACTTTTTTTTTTTACTCTAGAGCGCGTATCTATTACACGGACGTATCTGCCAATCGCGCTAGCTTATACAAGAAAGAAAAGCTGTCTTCGCTATGCGACGACAATGAGCGCTATGTAAAGTATTGTTTTCTAAGGCGATGTCTATGCAAAATGCTTTGTACACGCAAACTAATTAGTTTTTTTTTATTTCTCCATCGTCTTGTGGACTGAATTGATTGACGTACGTCGAATGTTAAAACGAAAACAGAATCTTTGTGTCTCGTCTATTGATTGAGAAGAAAAAAGTGTAGTCATTATTTGACTAGTCATTTGACCCGGATGCTTTCAGATCGAATGGGGTTATCGGAGAAAATATTTGGTTTCCTGGAAGACGTAAAACTTAGATCTCAGATTGTATCATTGACTAAGCATGTTAGATAGATAGATAGAGAGATAGATACTTTATTGGTCCTGTAGCCTATTACAAAATAGAGAGGACAGAGATAAATTACAATACATAAAGAGAATACAATAAGTTATCACAGCTCAGATATTGTCAATATTTGATACAAATTCACCCACACTATAAAAACAGCCTTCAACCAACATCATCTTTAGTTTACGTTTAAAAGCAACACCCGAGTGCAAATTTTTCAAATCTACAGGAAGTCTATTAAATAAAGTGGAACCAAAATTGATGGGCGACTTCTTATAAAAAGAATGACGCGGTTTGCTAGGAACAATGTTATTTTTGTTTCTGGTGTCGTTCTCATGAATGTTGCAGTGTTGTTGAAATTTGTGTTTGTTACTAAAAATATAATTTAATAATCTATACATACATGTTACTGTTAGAATGCGATTATGTTTAAAATCATCCCTACAAGATGTTTGATGGCCCAGGCAAAAAATCAACCTCACTAAACGTTTCTGCAGTATGGACACACGTCAGCACCCTGACCCCAAGCCACAATTTTGTAGGAAATCGCAGAGTATGCAAAAGCATAGTAGACGCTTAACAATGCATCCGTGCTTAGAATATTTCTCAATGTTAACAAAAGATAATAACATTGCTTAAGTCTAGTACAAATAGCGTTTATTTGTTCGTTCCAGCTCATGTTGCTGTCAAACACAACGCCTAGAAACTTAGCAGAAGCACCTGCAGTAAAGACAGTGCCACAAAAGTCAAATGAAAAATTGGAGGGTGATCGATATTTATTAAAGAATTCAGTGAATGTTGTTTTCTTATGATTAATTATAAGTTTATTCATTGCACACCAACCCTGGAATTCGCTCAAAACAACGCGAACTTTAAGTCGCAATCTATTTGCATCAGCATCGGAAATCACTACACAAGTATCATCTGCATAAAGAAATATTGTTCCATCGCTAATGCAGTCAGGCAGATCATTAATGAAGAGTAAAAATATGAATGGACCCAGCACACTACCCTGTCGTGTACCAGTATTTACGTCGAATTCCTGATTTAGCATTACCCACCCTTACCGACATTTTTCTTTGCTCCATAAACGAGGTAATCCAGCCGTTCAGGGGACCACGTATTCCCAACCCATAAGCCTTTGGAGAAACCAAGGAACTGTTTGCAGTATCAAACGCCCTGGTTAAATCAAACATGACAGAAACAACATATTCACCCGCGTCCATTCCATCGTATATGCATTGGGCAAACTCCAAGGCCGAAGTTTCAGTTGAGAAGCCAGGCCAAATCACCAAAAACAACGTCAACATCACCACTGAAAGAATCTAATATATTGTCCACACACCAATGATCATGTAGCAATTGTCGAAACTCATCAATAGAGTTCTCATTAATGTTCCTGTAAGAGTACTCAATCACTTCTGATGAATTTAAACAGTGCTCGCGGATGTCATCAACACAATCTATCTGGCAGAAGTGATCCGACAGACCAGGATCATAATTATATGTCTTTAGAAGTTCGGGCGAATTCGTAAGAACATATTCTGTAGCCGAGGAGCTAGTATATGAATCGGTCGAGAATAGGCGGGTAGCCTCGAGAACCAATGATGTTAGTTGAAAGGATTCGAAAATGTCACTTAAAATTCGGTATTCAATACTATTAATGTCGATTAATATTTAAGTCACCGCAAAGGATCACAAGCTTAAATTGTTTCAAAGTCCTAACACGAATTTCGTTAAGTTGATTACAAAAGATTTCAAAAGTGTTTCTATCAGTACTACATGGTCTGTATACATTAATAATACTATAGTTACCTAAAGCGACAGCCGAGCATTCAATAACCATTTCTACAGAAAGTTCATTTACAAAATCTAGAGGTTTATACTTGGATACCTTTTCTTTTTTTACAAATATAACACTACCACCAGTGATACGAGTTCCTTTTTAATAATTTGCTCGCTTCTTATATACATAATAACTGTATTATTCTCTACACTCTCTCTCCATTTTCAACAGTGAATATTACCGTCAATCTACTCACTGCTAATTTGTTACAAATAAGACCGTATGACTCCATGATTTATCTGAAGCTTTTTGTAGTGTAAGTTTTACTCGATAGCGGGTTTCACAGCTCCACAGTCACTTGCTGATATTCTTTGATTCACATAAAAGGGTCATTGTTGAGGTTAGAATTTGATTGCGACGAATTTATACATCGTTTTTTACGACTGCACGTTTTGTTCGTGCTTCAAAATGGATGTGAATTTTGTGTAAGTACACTAACTTTTTAATTAATTTCATGATTACATTTACATTCTGTCATTGTATTCTCAAATAGTGTATCTTCAAGTTATTTTCACTTTCCTTGTTTGCAAACTAAATAATTTCGTGATTTTCATTATAAAGCTTCTGGTCATTGACACTACAGTCTTTTCTATGATCAGCTGATCTTTACAGTGAGGGATTAACGGCCCTTCACTTGACGTATTCTGACGATGTAGATGTTTCAGAAATTTATATTGAACCTCTAGAATCGTCTAAGCTCACTGATGAAGATTTAGAATATGAAAATGAAGGAGGATTTGTTGATAACTTGTCAGCAAATCAGTTGCAAGCTCCTGTCGAACTAAGAATTGCTCAGTCAGAGCCGAGGGGTAATTCTTCTCGAATATAATGTAGATACAACAAACTTTGAAATTGTGTAAATTTAAATGATCACAATGTAGCCAATAGTGGTTATAATGATATCACTTGGATAGAAGCAGATTTAGAATACGTTCCAAAACCGTTTCCATTACCTGATTATGAAATTTTATAAAGTACCACTAAAGTACTCTGTATGAAAAATTCTAAGCCAAATTCTTAGAATATTTTGTTCCTGAACAAGATATAAATTATGACGAATCAATGGTAAAATATTTTGCTAGCCATTCTTGCAAGCAGTTCATCAGAGGGAAGCCAATTAGATTTGGCTACAAAATTTGGAGCATCAATACAAAAAGTGGGTATTTGGTTAACTTTATACCTACCATACCAGGGCATAGATTCTCGTATGAGTGAATATTATAAAAATGTGTTTGGGAAAGCAGTGGCTCCATTCTTGACCATGTCAAACCAGTTGGCTGATGTCAAGAAGAATCTACGACATTGCTTCTACTTTGACAATCTTTTTACCAGCTTGCATTTATTGAACTATCTGAAAACTCAAGGATACGGAGTAACAGGTACTATTAGAGATAACTAGTTGACCCCACCCAAACTCTTCGAGTTTGGTCTAAGCTGACCCATCCCAAGTATTCGAATTTAGACTGAACTCTTCCGGCCCACCGACCAGCATTTCCGCTAATCTTAACCCGCTCCACAACTTTTAAGCGTCTTCAAGGTAGCTAAGCAAATTCAGAAACCAGCGCCACCTCTAAAATTATTTATATAACAGTAGCCCTGAGTACCTACAATAATATACACGAAACATGCGTGCATTCTGTTAATCTAAACTCCCTTAATAACTTTTAAGTGTGTTAAACACTACTCGGCTTACGGCCTCGATAGTTATTTTATATTTTGTCGATTTTTTTCACGAACCATTTTAATAAATGTCAATGGCGTTCTATGTAGAAACGCTATTTACTTTACACACTGTAAAGTATGGCCGTTTCATTACCAGTTACCCTGTATGCTGGTTGACCAATTTTTTAGTGTGTTAAAAATTATTTGGGAAACGCTCTCTTTTTATCCCTTCGTACTTACTCTTATTCGTTTGAAAATAAATAATAATAATAATATTACTTATAATAAAATCAAAATACCGTTGATCTCTTAAATACTTAGATAGAGGTATCCCTGTATATATTTTCTACTTCGTACAGATTTTTAATCGACAAAATATGTCGAGAAGGTGTCCCAGCTAATGAACTACTAAAATGAAAAAAAAAAATTGTTATACGAATTGAGCAGTATGAAAGCAATGTGCATATTTATTTTATTTTTAATCGATTTTTTTCACGGACTATTTCAATAAATCAATGGCATTCTATGTAGAAACGCTCTTTATTTTACATAACTGTAAAGTATGGTCGCTTCATTAGCAGTTACCCTGTATACTTACTGAATTATGAATTTAAGTCATCATTCTACGATTTATACATTTTATCAAACAGAGTATTGACAAATGTGTTTATCAATATTTTTAATATCGTTGGGAAGAAATTAAATTTTCCCAGTAGTAATATGAAAAGAACTAATAAACTCTATAACCTTCTAAGTGTAAAAGTCCGTCTTGACAGTTCAAATTTTGATCGCAGACGCGCTAACGTCAACGATTTATTATGAGAGCCGCCTAATGATTTTTGCTATAGTTATTAAAGATGGTATTTTGTACGTATTTTAACGTATTTAATTTTTAAATATATTTTTTTGGTAATAAGTAAATTACGTCATGTACTATTTTTTCCATTATTTTACGTAATGAGGTTTTGACGATTACAATTTGACTTTTCACGTTTCGCGTTAGATGTATTTTTTCAACTATTTTCATTAATAATAACGGAATATATTATTTATAGGTGAAATGTGTATCTATTAGTATATTGACAAATGTTTTTAACATGACGTATATACTTATATTTTTGAAGAGATAACATGTGTTCAGAAATACCATAATATTCAAATTGCGCGCTTGATACCTTGCACTAAACATATATACGTCAGATATGCTGCCATCTATTAAGATACAATTAAGTTATTTGGTAAAGTGCAGTTATATCTACGATTATTTAATTAATCTCAATATTATATGTATATATTATCTTAATGACAATCACAAAATGTTTTACCGAAAAATCAACTCATGATCTCGATGTAAACGCAGAATAAAAAGTCCGTCTTGACAGTTCAAATTTTGACGGCCGTGGGGCTAACGGAGGCCGCCTACGATTTATTGTGAGAGCCGGGAAAGGTTTAAAGATGGTATTTTGTACGTGGTAGGTACGTAATAAACGTATTTAACGTATTTATTATTTAAATATATTTTTTTCGTAATAAATAAAAGGTGAAATGTAGTATTTCTTTATTTATTTTACGTAATGAAGTTATGAACGCTTATAATTCGATATTTCTTTCAAGTTTTTTATTTAATAATAACGGAATATATTATTTATAGTTGAAATGTGTATCTAATAGAATATTGACAATTGTGTTTATCATGACATATATATCTGTATATTTAGAGAGGCAGCATGTTTTAAGTTATTCCATATTATTCAAATCGCGCGCCTGCTATATTTGTCTTGTCGCAGTGTTCTAAATAGTTTAAAAGAAAAAATCACTAACGTCCTTGATTAGGTATATTAAAAAGCTGTCGGATTACGCATTACAGTAACAAATAAGTCCTTACGGGTAACTGTATAGGTGTTAATGTACAAATATTAAATAAATCTCGTAATTTTTAGAAGAGAGGAAATTTGTTAGGAATTTCAATGTTTACCTGTCAAAGTCGTTGACTACAGATCTTTTTTTTTTTTTTTTTTTTTTTTTTTTTTTTTTATGCTGGACGTCGCGGGACCGTATACTACTCGTCATGTTAAAGAGAAAACTTCATATGAACATATGACCTAAAGGTCTTAACTTTTGAGATACAGGGTGATAAAGTTTTCGAAAATAAATAGTTTTTTATTAATTCCTGTAATACCACTTTAGATATTTTAATGAAACGTGGTATACGTGTAGTATGTATCAAGAGGCATTATTGAGTGTTCCCCATTTTTTTTTAATTCCACCAGTGGCGTTCGTACGGAATTTCAGCTACCTACTTTGACAGACGTTTAGGTCACACGTTCATATATAAGTTTATATAAGTTTCCTTTTTAAAATACATCATAAAATCGTTCCCTAAAATATTGACATTCAATTTCCCCTGAATATATACAAATAAGATTTTTTGGCTCTTTCGAAAATATGTAGATATATACTTAGTATAATCTCGATAATACACTGACATACAGATAATTAAACTATTCTTACTTGTTTCATATTTTTAAATTACTTTTAGACATGGAGAGATGTTTGTAATTATTAGTACTTGTGTTATTTATTGAACCACAAAATAAGAAACGATTTTTAGTATAAATAATAACGTTTTTCCAATCGGACAATTGTAAAAAATTGGAAATTCTTTAACGCATTTAATGATTCATCGTGTTTTTTTAATTATTATTTCTTGTGTTTCGTCGCCGTTGAAATGAAGACTTCTTTATTTTATATATTATTCTTTTCAATCATTAATAAAAAAAAACAAAAAACCAAAGAAAAAAGCCATAGTATCCCTCGTCGAGATTTGAACGCCGTACCTCTAGCGCCGTGGGCCACCGCCCGTTCCGATGCGCCACCGGAGCTCGTAAATTCGAGATATCATATTCTCATATAGAAATATCTAGTATCTATTTTGAGGAATTTTGGCGACGTTTATCAAAAAATAAGCGGTTTAGAAAGGCGTTGGAACTTTGAAATTTTGGAAATCGTCATTATAAATACGGCCGGTTCGGCGGTCACGTCTGGGAAAGCGTCGTCTTATTGGGCGTCGGCGCCCCGACGCTGTATTTTTTAGTTTTAATCGGAAAAAAAAAATTTTTCCCCAAAATAACCAAGTACTCGTCGAGGAGAATATCTTCGGACATGGATAGTTTTGGCGTAGCGTTAACCGTTCGGGAGATATAAGCGCTCAAAGTCCGCTCTAATGCGAATTTTTAATTCGAATGCTAATCTTACAGGATTCGGACGTTGGTCTGCGGCGAAATCTAATAATTTTTATAGAAAAATCCTTTCCCCGTCGATCGGCACCTCCCTTTTCGAGTTTAGTCCTTCCGTAAGGTCGTAGGAGGGATGCCCATTTACCCCTGCGACAGCTATTATTATAGTAAAGAGCGGAATATGGCCGACTTTGATTGAATAAAACCCGCTATACAGGCACTTTCCAAAATGAATGTCCATATTTCAGGGAACGTTTTTTTTTTTTTTTTTGCTGGACGTCGTGGAATCGCATACTACTCGTCATGATAAAAAGAAAACTTCATATGAACATATGACCTAAAGGTCTTAGCTTTTGAGATACAGGGTGATAAAGTTTTCGAAAATAAATAGTTTTTTTTTTTTTTTGCTGAGGTAGCGGGACCGTATACTACTCGTCATGTTAAAGAGAAAACTTCATATGAACATATGACCTAAAGGTCTTAGCTTTTGAGATACAGGGTGATAAAGTTTTCGAAAATAAATAGTTTTTTTTTTTTGCTGAGGTAGCGGGACCGTATACTACTCGTCATGTTAAAGAGAAAACTTCATATGAACATATGACCTAAAGGTCTTAACTTTTGAGATACAGGGTGATAAAGTTTTCGAAAATAAATAGTTTTTTATTAATTCCTGTAATACCACTTTAGATATTTTAATGAAACGTGGTATACGTGTAGTATGTATCAAGAGGCATTATTGAGTGTTCCCCATTTTTTTTTAATTCCACCAGTGGCGTTCGTACGGAATTTCAGCTACCTACTTTGACAGACGTTTAGGTCACACGTTCATATATAAGTTTATATAAGTTTCCTTTTTAAAATACATCATAAAATCGTTCCCTAAAATATTGACATTCAATTTCCCCTGAATATATACAAATAAGATTTTTTGGCTCTTTCGAAAATATGTAGATATATACTTAGTATAATCTCGATAATACACTGACATACAGATAATTAAACTATTCTTACTTGTTTCATATTTTTAAATTACTTTTAGACATGGAGAGATGTTTGTAATTATTAGTACTTGTGTTATTTATTGAACCACAAAATAAGAAACGATTTTTAGTATAAATAATAACGTTTTTCCAATCGGACAATTGTAAAAAATTGGAAATTCTTTAACGCATTTAATGATTCATCGTGTTTTTTTAATTATTATTTCTTGTGTTTCGTCGCCGTTGAAATGAAGACTTCTCTTTTATTTTATATATTATTCTTTTCAATCATTAATAAAAAAAAAAACAAAAACCAAAGAAAAAAGCCATAGTATCCCTCGTCGAGATTTGAACGCCGTACCTCTAGCGCCGTGGGCCACCGCCCGTTCCGATGCGCCACCGGAGCTCGTAAATTCGAGATATCATATTCTCATATAGAAATATCTAGTATCTATTTTGAGGAATTTTGGCGACGTTTATCAAAAAATAAGCGGTTTAGAAAGGCGTTGGAACTTTGAAATTTTGGAAATCGTCATTATAAATACGGCCGGTTCGGCGGTCACGTCTGGGAAAGCGTCGTCTTATTGGGCGTCGGCGCCCCGACGCTGTATTTTTTAGTTTTAATCGGAAAAAAAAAATTTCCCCAAAATAACCAAGTACTCGTCGAGGAGAATATCTTCGGACATGGATAGTTTTGGCGTAGCGTTAACCGTTCGGGAGATATAAGCGCTCAAAGTCCGCTCTAATGCGAATTTTTAATTCGAATGCTAATCTTACAGGATTCGGACGTTGGTCTGCGGCGAAATCTAATAATTTTTATAGAAAAATCCTTTCCCGTCGATCGGCACCTCCCTTTTCGAGTTTAGTCCTTCCGTAAGGTCGTAGGAGGGATGCCCATTTACCTCTGCGACAGCTATTATTATAGTAAAGAGCGGAATATGGCCGACTTTGATTGAATAAAACCCGCTATACAGGCACTTTCCAAAATGAATGTCCATATTTCAGGGAACGTTTTTTTTTGTTTTTTTTGCTGGACGTCGTGGAATCGCATACTACTCGTCATGATAAAAAGAAAACTTCATATGAACATATGACCTAAAGGTCTTAGCTTTTGAGATACAGGGTGATAAAGTTTTCGAAAATAAATAGTTTTTTTTTTTTGCTGAGGTAGCGGGACCGTATACTACTCGTCATGTTAAAGAGAAAACTTCATATGAACATATGACCTAAAGGTCTTAGCTTTTGAGATACAGGGTGATAAAGTTTTCGAAAATAAATAGTTTTTTTTTTTTGCTGAGGTAGCGGGACCGTATACTACTCGTCATGTTAAAGAGAAAACTTCATATGAACATATGACCTAAAGGTCTTAACTTTTGAGATACAGGGTGATAAAGTTTTCGAAAATAAATAGTTTTTTATTAATTCCTGTAATACCACTTTAGATATTTTAATGAAACGTGGTATACGTGTAGTATGTATCAAGAGGCATTATTGAGTGTTCCCCATTTTTTTTTAATTCCACCAGTGGCGTTCGTACGGAATTTCAGCTACCTACTTTGACAGACGTTTAGGTCACACGTTCATATATAAGTTTATATAAGTTTCCTTTTTAAAATACATCATAAAATCGTTCCCTAAAATATTGACATTCAATTTCCCCTGAATATATACAAATAAGATTTTTTGGCTCTTTCGAAAATATGTAGATATATACTTAGTATAATCTCGATAATACACTGACATACAGATAATTAAACTATTCTTACTTGTTTCATATTTTTAAATTACTTTTAGACATGGAGAGATGTTTGTAATTATTAGTACTTGTGTTATTTATTGAACCACAAAATAAGAAACGATTTTTAGTATAAATAATAACGTTTTTCCAATCGGACAATTGTAAAAAATTGGAAATTCTTTAACGCATTTAATGATTCATCGTGTTTTTTTAATTATTATTTCTTGTGTTTCGTCGCCGTTGAAATGAAGACTTCTTTATTTTATATATTATTCTTTTCAATCATTAATAAAAAAAAACAAAAAAACCAAAGAAAAAAGCCATAGTATCCCTCGTCGAGATTTGAACGCCGTACCTCTAGCGCCGTGGGCCACCGTCCGTTCCGATGCGCCACCGGAGCTCGTAAATTCGAGATATCATATTCTCATATAGAAATATCTAGTATCTATTTTGAGGAATTTTGGCGACGTTTATCAAAAAATAAGCGGTTTAGAAAGGCGTTGGAACTTTGAAATTTTGGAAATCGTCATTATAAATACGGCCGGTTCGGCGGTCACGTCTGGGAAAGCGTCGTCTTATTGGGCGTCGGCGCCCCGACGCTGTATTTTTTAGTTTTAATCGGAAAAAAAAAATTTCCCCAAAATAACCAAGTACTCGTCGAGGAGAATATCTTCGGACATGGATAGTTTTGGCGTAGCGTTAACCGTTCGGGAGATATAAGCGCTCAAAGTCCGCTCTAACGCGAATTTTTAATTCGAATGCTAATCTTACAGGATTCGGACGTTGGTCTGCGGCGAAATCTAATAATTTTTTAGAAAAATCCTTTCCCGTCGATCGGCACCCCCCTTTTCGAGTTTAGTCCTTCCGTAAGGTCTCAGGAGGGATGCCCATTTACCCCTGCGACAGCTATTATTATAGTAACTAGTTGACCCCACCCAAACTCTTCGAGTTTGGTCTAAGCTGACCCATCCCAAGTATTCGAATTTAGACTGAACTCTTCCGGCCCACCGACCAGCATTTCCGCTAATCTTAACCCGCTCCACAACTTTTAAGCGTCTTCAAAGTAGCTAAGCAAATTCAGAAACCAGCGCCACCTCTAAAATTATTTATATAACAGTAGCCCTGAGTACCTACAATAATATACACGAAACATGCGTGCATTCTGTTAATCTAAACTCTCTTAATAACTTTTAAGTGTGTTAAACACTACTCGGCCTACGGCCTCGATACTTATTTTATATTTTGTCGATTTTTTTCACGAACCATTTTAATAAATGTCAATGGCGTTCTATGTAGAAACGCTATTTACTTTACACACTGTAAAGTATGACCGTTTCATTACCAGTTACCCTGTATGTTGGTTGACCAATTTTTTAGTGTGTTAAAAATTATTTGGGAAACGCTCTATTTTTATCCCATCGTACTTACTCTTATTCGTTTGAAAATAAATAATAATAATAATATTACTTATAATAAAATCAAAATACCGTTGATCTCTTAAATACTTAGAGGTATCCCTGTATATATTTTCTACTTCGTACAGATTTTTAATCGACAGAATATGTCGAGAAGGTGTCCCAGCTAATGAACTACTAAAATGAAAAAAAAATTGTTATACGAATTGAGCAGTATGAAAGCAATGTGCATACTTATTTTATTTTTAATCGATTTTTTTCACGGACTATTTCAATAAATCAATGGCATTCTATGTAGAAACGCTCTTTATTTTACATAACTGTAAAGTATGGTCGCTTCATTAGCAGTTACCCGGTATACTTGCTGAATTATGAATTTAAGTCATCATTCTACGATTTATACATTTTATCAAACAGAGTATTGACAAATGTGTTTATCAATATTTTTAATATCGTTGGGAAGAAATTAAATTTTCCCAGTAATAATATGAAAAGAACTAATAAACTCTATAACCTTCTAAGTGTAAAAGTCCGTCTTGACAGTTCAAATTTTGATCGCAGACGCGCTAACGTCAACGATTTATTATGAGAGCCGCCTAATGATTTTTGCTATAATTATTAAAGATGGTATTTTGTACGTATTTTAACGTATTTAATTTTTAAATATATTTTTTTGGTAATAAGTAAATGACGTCATGTACTATTTTTTCCATTATTTTACGTAATGAGGTTTTGACGATTACAATTTGACTTTTCACGTTTCGCGTTAGATGTATTTTTTCAACTATTTTTATTAATAATAACGGAATATATTATTTATAGGTAAAATGTGTATCTATTAGTATATTGACAAATGTTTTTAACATGACGTATATACTTATATTTTTGAAGAGATAACATGTGTTCAGAAATACCATAATATTCAAATTGCGCGCTTGATACCTTGCACTAAACATATATACGTCAGATATGCTGCCATCTATTAAGATACAATTAAGTTATTTGGTAAAGTGCAGTTATATCTACGATTATTTAATTAATCTCAATATTATATGTATATATTATCTTAATGACAATCACAAAACGTTTTACCGAAAAATCAACTCATGATCTCGATGTAAACGCAGAATAAAAAGTCCGTCTTGACAGTTCATATTTTGACGGCCGTGGGGCTAACGGAGGCCGCCTACGATTTATTGTGAGAGCCGGTAAAGGTTTAAAGATGGTATTTTGTACGTGGTAGGTACCTAATAAACGTATTTAACGTATTTATTATTTAAATATATTTTTTTCGTAATAAATAAAAGGTGAAATGTAGTATTTCTTTATTTATTTTACGTAATGAAGTTATGAACGCTTATAATTCGATATTTCTTTCAAGTCTTTTATTTAATAATAACGGAATATATTATTTATAGATGAAATGTGTATCTAATAGAATATTGACAATTGTGTTTATCATGACATATATATCTGTATATTTAGAGAGGCAGCATGTTTTAAGTTATTTCATAATATTCAAATCGCGCGCCTGCTATATTTGTCTTGTCGCAGTGTTCTAAATAGTTTAAAAGAAAAAATCACTAACGTCCTTGATTAGGTATATTAAAAAGCTGTCGGATTACGTATTACAGTAACAAATAAGTCCTTACGGGTAACTGTATAGGTGTTAATGTACAAATATTAAATAAATCTCGTAATTTTTAGAAGAGAGGAAATTTGTTAGGAATTTCCATGTTTACCTGTCAAAGTCGTTGACTACAGATCTTTTTTTTTTTTTTTTTTTTTTTTTGCTGGACGTCGCGGGATCGCATACTACTCGTCATGATAAAAAGAAAACTTCATATGAACATATGACCTAAAGGTCTTAACTTTTGAGATACAGGGTGATAAAGTTTTCGAAAATAAATAGTTTTTTTTTTGCTGGACGTAGCGGGATCGTATATTAGTCGTCATGATAAAAAGAAAACTTCATATGAACATATGACCTAAAGGTCTTAGCTTTTGAGATACAGGGTGATAAAGTTTTCGAAAATAAATAGTTTTTTTTTTTTGCTGGACGTAGCGGGATCGTATATTAGTCGTCATGATAAAAAGAAAACTTCATATGAACATATGACCTAAAGGTCTTAACTTTTGAGATACAGGGTGATAAAGTTTTCGAAAATAAATAGTTTTTTTTTTTTTGCTGGACGTAGCGGGATCGTATATTAGTCGTCATGATAAAAAGAAAACTTCATATGAACATATGACCTAAAGGTCTTAGCTTTTGAGATACAGGGTGATAAAGTTTTCGAAAATAAATAGTTTTTTTTTTTGCTGGACGTCGCAGGACCGTATACTACTCGTCATGTTAAAGAGAAAACTTCATATGAACATATGACCTAAAGGTCTTAACTTTTGAGATACAGGGTGATAAAGTTTTCGAAAATAAATAGTTTTTTATTAATTCCTGTAATACCACTTTAGATATTTTAATGAAACGTGGTATACGTGTAGTATGTATCAAGAGGCATTATTGAGTGTTCCCCATTTTTTTTTAATTCCACCAGTGGCGTTCGTACGGAATTTCAGCTACCTACTTTGACAGACGTTTAGGTCACACGTTCATATATAAGTTTATATAAGTTTCCTTTTTAAAATACATCATAAAATCGTTCCCTAAAATATTGACATTCAATTTCCCCTGAATGTATACAAATAAGACTTTTTAGCTCTTTCGAAAATATGTAGATATATACTTAGTATAATCTCGATAATACACTGACATACAGATAATTAAACTATTCTTACTTGTTTCATATTTTTAAATTACTTTTAGACATGGAGAGATGTTTGTAATTATTACTACTTGTGGTATTTATTGAACCACAAAATAAGAAACGATTTTTAGTATAAATAATAACGTTTTTCCAATCGGACAATTGTAAAAAATTGGAAATTCTTTAACGCATTTAATGATTCATCGTGTTTTTTTAATTATTATTTCTTGTGTTTCGTCGCCGTTGAAATGAAGACTTCTTTATTTTATATATTATTCTTTTCAATCATTAATAAAAAAAAACAAAAAACCAAAGAAAAAAGCCATAGTATCCCTCGTCGAGATTTGAACGCCGTACCTCTAGCGCCGTGGGCCACCGTCCGTTCCGATGCGCCACAGGAGCTCGTAAATTCGAGATATCATATTCTCATATAGAAATATCTAGTACCTATCTGTTTTGAGGAATTTTGGCGACGTTTATCAAAAAATAAGCGGTTTAGAAAGGCGTTGGAACTTTGAAATTTTGGAAATCGTCATTATAAATACGGCCGGTTCGGCGGTCACGTCTGGGAAAGCGTCGTCTTATTGGGCGTCGGCGCCCCGACGCTGTATTTTTTAGTTTTAATCGGAAAAAATTTTTTTTCCCCAAAATAACCAAGTACTCGTCGAGGAGAATATGTTCGGACATGAATAGTTTTGGCGTAGCGTTAACCGTTCGGGAGATATAAGCGCTCAAAGTCCGCTCCAACGCGAATTTTTAATTCGTTTGCTAATCTTACAGGATTCGGACGTTGGTCTGCGGCGAAACCTAGACAGTTGATTAGAAAAATCCTTTTCCCGTCGATCGGCACCCCCTTTTCGAGTTTAGTCCTTTCGTAAGGTCTCAGGAGGGAGCCCCGTTTACCTCTGCGACAGCTATTATTATAGTAAAGAGCGGAATATGGCCGACTTTGATTGAATAAAACCCGCTATACAGGCACTTTCCAAAATGAATGTCCATATTTCAGGGAACGTTTTTTTTTTTGTTTTTTTTGCTGGACGTAGCGGGATCGTATATTAGTCGTCATGATAAAAAGAAAACTTCATATGAACATATGACCTAAAGGTCTTAGCTTTTGAGATACAGGGTGATAAAGTTTTCGAAAATAAATAGTTTTTTTTTTTTTTGAGATACTGGACGTCGCAGGACCGTATACTACTCGTCATGTTAAAGAGAAAACTTCATATGAACATATGACCTAAAGGTCTTAACTTTTGAGATACAGGGTGATAAAGTTTTCGAAAATAAATAGTTTTTTATTAATTCCTGTAATACCACTTTAGATATTTTAATGAAACGTGGTATACGTGTAGTATGTATCAAGAGGCATTATTGAGTGTTCCCCATTTTTTTTTAATTCCACCAGTGGCGTTCGTACGGAATTTCAGCTACCTACTTTGACAGACGTTTAGGTCACACGTTCATATATAAGTTTATATAAGTTTCCTTTTTAAAATACATCATAAAATCGTTCCCTAAAATATTGACATTCAATTTCCCTGAATGTATACAAATAAGACTTTTTAGCTCTTTCGAAAATATGTAGATATATACTTAGTATAATCTCGATAATACACTGACATACAGATAATTAAACTATTCTTACTTGTTTCATATTTTTAAATTACTTTTAGACATGGAGAGATGTTTGTAATTATTACTACTTGTGGTATTTATTGAACCACAAAATAAGAAACGATTTTTAGTATAAATAATAACGTTTTTCCAATCGGACAATTGTAAAAAATTGGAAATTCTTTAACGCATTTAATGATTCATCGTGTTTTTTTAATTATTATTTCTTGTGTTTCGTCGCCGTTGAAATGAAGACTTCTTTATTTTATATATTATTCTTTTCAATCATTAATAAAAAAAAACAAAAAACCAAAGAAAAAAGCCATAGTATCCCTCGTCGAGATTTGAACGCCGTACCTCTAGCGCCGTGGGCCACCGTCCGTTCCGATGCGCCACAGGAGCTCGTAAATTCGAGATATCATATTCTCATATAGAAATATCTAGTACCTATCTGTTTTGAGGAATTTTGGCGACGTTTATCAAAAAATAAGCGGTTTAGAAAGGCGTTGGAACTTTGAAATTTTGGAAATCGTCATTATAAATACGGCCGGTTCGGCGGTCACGTCTGGGAAAGCGTCGTCTTATTGGGCGTCGGCGCCCCGACGCTGTATTTTTTAGTTTTAATCGGAAAAAATTTTTTTTTCCCAAAATAACCAAGTACTCGTCGAGGAGAATATGTTCGGACATGAATAGTTTTGGCGTAGCGTTAACCGTTCGGGAGATATAAGCGCTCAAAGTCCGCTCCAACGCGAATTTTTAATTCGTTTGCTAATCTTACAGGATTCGGACGTTGGTCTGCGGCGAAACCTAGACAGTTGATTAGAAAAATCCTTTTCCCGTCGATCGGCACCCCCTTTTCGAGTTTAGTCCTTTCGTAAGGTCTCAGGAGGGAGCCCCGTTTACCTCTGCGACAGCTATTATTATAGTAAAGAGCGGAATATGGCCGACTTTGATTGAATAAAACCCGCTATACAGGCACTTTCCAAAATGAATGTCCATATTTCAGGGAACGTTTTTTTTTAAATAGTTTTTTTTGCTGGACGTAGCGGGATCGTATATTAGTCGTCATGATAAAAAGAAAACTTCATATGAACATATGACCTAAAGGTCTTAGCTTTTGAGATACAGGGTGATAAAGTTTTCGAAAATAAATAGTTTTTTTTTTTTTTGCTGGACGTCGCAGGACCGTATACTACTCGTCATGTTAAAGAGAAAACTTCATATGAACATATGACCTAAAGGTCTTAACTTTTGAGATACAGGGTGATAAAGTTTTCGAAAATAAATAGTTTTTTATTAATTCCTGTAATACCACTTTAGATATTTTAATGAAACGTGGTATACGTGTAGTATGTATCAAGAGGCATTATTGAGTGTTCCCCATTTTTTTTTAATTCCACCAGTGGCGTTCGTACGGAATTTCAGCTACCTACTTTGACAGACGTTTAGGTCACACGTTCATATATAAGTTTATATAAGTTTCCTTTTTAAAATACATCATAAAATCGTTCCCTAAAATATTGACATTCAATTTCCCCTGAATGTATACAAATAAGACTTTTTAGCTCTTTCGAAAATATGTAGATATATACTTAGTATAATCTCGATAATACACTGACATACAGATAATTAAACTATTCTTACTTGTTTCATATTTTTAAATTACTTTTAGACATGGAGAGATGTTTGTAATTATTACTACTTGTGGTATTTATTGAACCACAAAATAAGAAACGATTTTTAGTATAAATAATAACGTTTTTCCAATCGGACAATTGTAAAAAATTGGAAATTCTTTAACGCATTTAATGATTCATCGTGTTTTTTTAATTATTATTTCTTGTGTTTCGTCGCCGTTGAAATGAAGACTTCTTTATTTTATATATTATTCTTTTCAATCATTAATAAAAAAAAACAAAAAACCAAAGAAAAAAGCCATAGTATCCCTCGTCGAGATTTGAACGCCGTACCTCTAGCGCCGTGGGCCACCGTCCGTTCCGATGCGCCACAGGAGCTCGTAAATTCGAGATATCATATTCTCATATAGAAATATCTAGTACCTATCTGTTTTGAGGAATTTTGGCGACGTTTATCAAAAAATAAGCGGTTTAGAAAGGCGTTGGAACTTTGAAATTTTGGAAATCGTCATTATAAATACGGCCGGTTCGGCGGTCACGTCTGGGAAAGCGTCGTCTTATTGGGCGTCGGCGCCCCGACGCTGTATTTTTTAGTTTTAATCGGAAAAAATTTTTTTTCCCCAAAATAACCAAGTACTCGTCGAGGAGAATATGTTCGGACATGAATAGTTTTGGCGTAGCGTTAACCGTTCGGGAGATATAAGCGCTCAAAGTCCGCTCCAACGCGAATTTTTAATTCGTTTGCTAATCTTACAGGATTCGGACGTTGGTCTGCGGCGAAACCTAGACAGTTGATTAGAAAAATCCTTTTCCCGTCGATCGGCACCCCCTTTTCGAGTTTAGTCCTTTCGTAAGGTCTCAGGAGGGAGCCCCGTTTACCTCTGCGACAGCTATTATTATAGTAAAGAGCGGAATATGGCCGACTTTGATTGAATAAAACCCGCTATACAGGCACTTTCCAAAATGAATGTCCATATTTCAGGGAACGTTTTTTTTTTGTTTTTTTTGCTGGACGTCGTGGAATCGCATACTACTCGTCATGATAAAAAAGAAAACTTCATATGAACATATGACCTAAAGGTCTTAGCTTTTGAGATACAGGGTGATAAAGTTTTCGAAAATAAATAGTTTTTTTTTTTTGCTGGACGTAGCGGGACCGTATACTACTCGTCATGTTAAAAAGAAAACTTCATATGAACATATGACCTAAAGGTCTTAGCTTTTGAGATACAGGGTGATAAAGTTTTCGAAAATAAATAGTTTTTTTTTTTTGCTGAGGTAGCGGGACCGTATACTACTCGTCATGTTAAAGAGAAAACTTCATATGAACATATGACCTAAAGGTCTTAACTTTTGAGATACAGGGTGATAAAGTTTTCGAAAATAAATAGTTTTTTATTAATTCCTGTAATACCACTTTAGATATTTTAATGAAACGTGGTATACGTGTAGTATGTATCAAGAGGCATTATTGAGTGTTCCCCATTTTTTTTTTAATTCCACCAGTGGCGTTCGTACGGAATTTCAGCTACCTACTTTGACAGACGTTTAGGTCACACGTTCATATATAAGTTTATATAAGTTTCCTTTTTAAAATACATCATAAAATCGTTCCCTAAAATATTGACATTCAATTTCCCCTGAATATATACAAATAAGATTTTTTAGCTCTTTCGAAAATATGTAGATATATACTTAGTATAATCTCGATAATACACTGACATACAGATAATTAAACTATTCTTACTTGTTTCATATTTTTAAATTACTTTTAGACATGGAGAGATGTTTGTAATTATTACTACTTGTGTTATTTATTGAACCACAAAATAAGAAACGATTTTTAGTATAAATAATAACGTTTTTCCAATCGGACAATTGTAAAAAATTGGAAATTCTTTAACGCATTTAATGATTCATCGTGTTTTTTTTAATTATTATTTCTTGTGTTTCGTCGCCGTTGAAATGAAGACTTCTTTATTTTATATATTATTCTTTTCAATCATTAATAAAAAAAAACAAAAAACCAAAGAAAAAAGCCATAGTATCCCTCGTCGAGATTTGAACGCCGTACCTCTAGCGCCGTGGGCCACCGCCCGTTCCGATGCGCCACCGGAGCTCGTAAATTCGAGATATCATATTCTCATATAGAAATATCTAGTATCTATTTTGAGGAATTTTGGCGACGTTTATCAAAAAATAAGCGGTTTAGAAAGGCGTTGGAACTTTGAAATTTTGGAAATCGTCATTATAAATACGGCCGGTTCGGCGGTCACGTCTGGGAAAGCGTCGTCTTATTGGGCGTCGGCGCCCCGACGCTGTATTTTTTAGTTTTAATCGGAAAAAAAAAAATTTCCCCAAAATAACCAAGTACTCGTCGAGGAGAATATCTTCGGACATGGATAGTTTTGGCGTAGCGTTAACCGTTCGGGAGATATAAGCGCTCAAAGTCCGCTCCAACGCGAATTTTTAATTCGAATGCTAATCTTACAGGATTCGGACGTTGGTCTGCGGCGAAATCTAACAATTTTTTAGAAAAATCCTTTTCCCGTCGATCGGCACCCCCTTTTCGAGTTTAGTCCTTCCGTAAGGTCGTAGGAGGGATGCCCATTTACCTCTGCGACAGCTATTATTATAGTAAAGAGCGGAATATGGCCGACTTTGATTGAATAAAACCCGCTATACAGGCACTTTCCAAAATGAATGTCCATATTTCAGGGAACGTTTTTTTTTGTTTTTTTTGCTGGACGTCGTGGAATCGCATACTACTCGTCATGATAAAAAGAAAACTTCATATGAACATATGACCTAAAGGTCTTAACTTTTGAGATACAGGGTGATAAAGTTTTCGAAAATAAATAGTTTTTTTTTTTTTTTGCTGAGGTAGCGGGACCGTATACTACTCGTCATGTTAAAGAGAAAACTTCATATGAACATATGACCTAAAGGTCTTAGCTTTTGAGATACAGGGTGATAAAGTTTTCGAAAATAAATAGTTTTTTTTTTTTGCTGAGGTAGCGGGACCGTATACTACTCGTCATGTTAAAGAGAAAACTTCATATGAACATATGACCTAAAGGTCTTAACTTTTGAGATACAGGGTGATAAAGTTTTCGAAAATAAATAGTTTTTTATTAATTCCTGTAATACCACTTTAGATATTTTAATGAAACGTGGTATACGTGTAGTATGTATCAAGAGGCATTATTGAGTGTTCCCCATTTTTTTTTTAATTCCACCAGTGGCGTTCGTACGGAATTTCAGCTACCTACTTTGACAGACGTTTAGGTCACACGTTCATATATAAGTTTATATAAGTTTCCTTTTTAAAATACATCATAAAATCGTTCCCTAAAATATTGACATTCAATTTCCCCTGAATATATACAAATAAGATTTTTTAGCTCTTTCGAAAATATGTAGATATATACTTAGTATAATCTCGATAATACACTGACATACAGATAATTAAACTATTCTTACTTGTTTCATATTTTTAAATTACTTTTAGACATGGAGAGATGTTTGTAATTATTAGTACTTGTGTTATTTATTGAACCACAAAATAAGAAACGATTTTTAGTATAAATAATAACGTTTTTCCAATCGGACAATTGTAAAAAATTGGAAATTCTTTAACGCATTTAATGATTCATCGTGTTTTTTTAATTATTATTTCTTGTGTTTCGTCGCCGTTGAAATGAAGACTTCTTTATTTTATATATTATTCTTTTCAATCATTAATAAAAAAAAAAACAAAAAACCAAAGAAAAAAGCCATAGTATCCCTCGTCGAGATTTGAACGCCGTACCTCTAGCGCCGTGGGCCACCGCCCGTTCCGATGCGCCACCGGAGCTCGTAAATTCGAGATATCATATTCTCATATAGAAATATCTAGTATCTATTTTTTGAGGAATTTTGGCGACGTTTATCAAAAAATAAGCGGTTTAGAAAGGCGTTGGAACTTTGAAATTTTGGAAATCGTCATTATAAATACGGCCGGTTCGGCGGTCACGTCTGGGAAAGCGTCGTCTTATTGGGCGTCGGCGCCCCGACGCTGTATTTTTTAGTTTTAATCGGAAAAAAAAAATTTCCCCAAAATAACCAAGTACTCGTCGAGGAGAATATCTTCGGACATGGATAGTTTTGGCGTAGCGTTAACCGTTCGGGAGATATAAGCGCTCAAAGTCCGCTCTAATGCGAATTTTTAATTCGAATGCTAATCTTACAGGATTCGGACGTTGGTCTGCGGCGAAATCTAATAATTTTTATAGAAAAATCCTTTCCCGTCGATCGGCACCCCCCTTTTCGAGTTTAGTCCTTCCGTAAGGTCGTAGGAGGGATGCCCATTTTACCCCTGCGACAGCTATTATTATAGTAAAGAGCGGAATATGGCCGACTTTGATTGAATAAAACCCGCTATACAGGCACTTTCCAAAATGAATGTCCATATTTCAGGGAACGTTTTTTTTTGTTTTTTTTGCTGGACGTCGTGGAATCGCATACTACTCGTCATGATAAAAAAGAAAACTTCATATGAACATATGACCTAAAGGTCTTAGCTTTTGAGATACAGGGTGATAAAGTTTTCGAAAATAAATAGTTTTTTTTTTTTTTGCTGAGGTAGCGGGACCGTATACTACTCGTCATGTTAAAGAGAAAACTTCATATGAACATATGACCTAAAGGTCTTAGCTTTTGAGATACAGGGTGATAAAGTTTTCGAAAATAAATAGTTTTTTTTTTTTGCTGAGGTAGCGGGACCGTATACTACTCGTCATGTTAAAGAGAAAACTTCATATGAACATATGACCTAAAGGTCTTAACTTTTGAGATACAGGGTGATAAAGTTTTCGAAAATAAATAGTTTTTTATTAATTCCTGTAATACCACTTTAGATATTTTAATGAAACGTGGTATACGTGTAGTATGTATCAAGAGGCATTATTGAGTGTTCCCCATTTTTTTTTTAATTCCACCAGTGGCGTTCGTACGGAATTTCAGCTACCTACTTTGACAGACGTTTAGGTCACACGTTCATATATAAGTTTATATAAGTTTCCTTTTTAAAATACATCATAAAATCGTTCCCTAAAATATTGACATTCAATTTCCCCTGAATATATACAAATAAGATTTTTTGGCTCTTTCGAAAATATGTAGATATATACTTAGTATAATCTCGATAATACACTGACATACAGATAATTAAACTATTCTTACTTGTTTCATATTTTTAAATTACTTTTAGACATGGAGAGATGTTTGTAATTATTAGTACTTGTGTTATTTATTGAACCACAAAATAAGAAACGATTTTTAGTATAAATAATAACGTTTTTCCAATCGGACAATTGTAAAAAATTGGAAATTCTTTAACGCATTTAATGATTCATCGTGTTTTTTTAATTATTATTTCTTGTGTTTCGTCGCCGTTGAAATGAAGACTTCTTTATTTTATATATTATTCTTTTCAATCATTAATAAAAAAAAAAACAAAAAACCAAAGAAAAAAGCCATAGTATCCCTCGTCGAGATTTGAACGCCGTACCTCTAGCGCCGTGGGCCACCGCCCGTTCCGATGCGCCACCGGAGCTCGTAAATTCGAGATATCATATTCTCATATAGAAATATCTAGTATCTAT